>JAUPMG010000001.1:15764929-15782435 GCA_031762675.1 Pachysandra terminalis | reverse complement strand
AAAAAAAAAGAAAGAAATTGGCTAAATTATGCCTATATTAAAATATTGTAAATAAAAAAATAAGTGAATTTATTTCTTCAAAATAAATGAATTTTTTGGAAATTTCAGCCAATTTCGCCCAATTATTTTAAATAAAAAAAAAAGATTTCAACGAAATTTCGAATATTTCGATTTCGTTTAGCCAGCCAAAATCAACGTTATTCCGAAATTTAAAACTATGGTAACAACCGAAAATACTTGGGCACCTAATTGCTTAGAAAAAAAAAAGGAACACTACAGTTAATGTCTCTATATTAAATACCACAACAAGTTGAACCCAAATAAAACAATAGGGTGTTAATACTCTTTATTTATGGTACGATAAACAAGCAATAACAAAAAATAAATAAAAATACACGGATTTAAGTGAAAAATCTTTTCGAAAAAAAAAAACACGATAATCAAGAAAAACAAGAATAATAGAATTACATAGATCTCTCTCATTACTTTCTCATTTGCACTAAATATGATATACACCCAAATCCTTATGATTTAGGTTATGGTTACATCTCAGAGAGTAAAAATATGAAAATGTACTTGACCGACGAGAACAGAGGCTGAATCTGACGAATAAGCAGGCTCCACACTTCAATACTCAAGTCAATCAAACCTGTTTACACTGGTCACGCAGATAGAGATTCACAATATAAAACATCTTACTCTATCGGATTCAAGTGTGTTTAGATTGGCCATTATAATATGCCATGCTCAATCCCCCATTGCTCACTTATTTATTATTTTATTTTTTTGTCTTTTTTTTTTCTTCCAACATATGATCAAAGAAGTTAGCAGTTCACTTTACTATTCATTTGACCACTTTGATAAAGAACCCAAGTTTATGACTAATTAATTGTTGCTTTCGCATATGCACATGTGATATATATATTTATATTCATCACTAGCCCATTGCTTTCTATTTTTGTCTGGGTATTGAATGACGAGGAAACTCCCTAAAGTCAGATGTGTTGTGGAAAATAAAGAAGGCTAGCTACTCCCATGCAAAAATGTATATTTTACTTGTCAGTACTGTCAAAGGAAGTTTCTCAAACATGTTGCGTGGGTAGTCTTGTGAACTTAAATAAATGGACAAAAGGAAGAGGACAAAAAAATTATTACCCATAAAAGAGCAAAGAAGAAGAGGCTAACATAAGGAAGAGACCGAAAGCGCATGTAAGTACTGTGTTATTTAAAGGTACAGTGTACAAAAGGTACAGTGTACAAGGACAACGCGGTAATAGTGATGATTTTCGATTTGAGAATTTCTTACAAGTGCGTGACTTCAATTGTAACTCGACAACTGAGACACAGTTGGTTTGTTCAAGTCACTTAAGACTCTTAACTAGTTCAAAATAAAATTAGTTTGATCTTTAATAAAACTAAGAATGAAATGAATTAAAAGAATTAAATGCAATTAATTAAAATAGAAAATTTGATAAGGGAGAGTTGGTCTAGGGATTCAAATCCATTTCTAGCTTCCTAAATTTAAGTAACTAATCTAACTTAGGGGATTTGATTAATTACAAGAGAAATTATACAAGTTGGATCATGGTATAACCTATCTTCGACAGGTACGAGTTGTATACACTAAACAACTCTAAACTAGAATTGTAAGCCAACTCGTTTTCTCTAAAAATGGACTATCCAATCAATATATTCACAATCATGAGAAAACCATTACAAAACCATCATACTCTAGACTACAAGACTGGAATATGCTTGAATATTGATTTCAAGCAAAATACATACAAATAAATGCAATAAAATTTTTAAAAAATTAAATAAATCTATAAAATCAATTACCATTAAAGGAATCATCAAGGTTAGGCAATCTATACAAGAAATTATCAAAACCCTAAATCAAATAGATAAAACCCAGATTTACTTGGCTAGGGTTTAGCCGGTCATAGGAGTTGAAGATGAAGATGCTTTGATGGTTTTCATGCTTGAGAACTTCTCCATTCTTCTTCCTTCTTCTCCAATCGGTAGCAAGCTCTTCCTTCAATTGCACGATCCTTCCTCTTTTCTCGCTCTTCTGTCAATCGTTCTCCTTGGTTCGGCCCTTTCTTTCCTTTCTTTCTCCCTGACGCTCTCCTCCTTTTCAATTCCATTCTATCCTTTTTTCTTTTGCCCATCCGTCTTCATCTATTCTTCCCCTTTTCTTTCAATTCCAATTCGGTCCCTTCTCTTTTCAACCAATTCAAATTTGGTTTCTTTTTTATTCTTCACTAATTCGGTGCTCTCTCCTCTTTTGAAGAATGCCAAACACTTTTTTTATTCCTTTGAAGAATCCTTTCTCCTTGAACCAAAATCCCAAAAACGCTTTTAAAAAATAAGGTTAAATTAGTAGAAACCAAATTGAATCATGAAATTGGATCGAATCTGGGCTGGATCCGTGTAGTCAGTGGCCTTGGTCGACGGCTTGGTTCTTCTTATTTTTCTGCTTTTGCTCTTTTTAAACTTGATTTGACCCATCCTTAATCTAAATTTTCTAGAACGCTTCCATACCTACAAAACATTAGAAATGCATTAATTCATTTATTTAAGCATAGTTTGTGGACTAAAAACCATAAGTAATAGACCTAAAAATGCAAGTACTACGCACTTATCAATTGAGTCCAAGCCACATTTAATCTCTCACTCTCACCAAGTATTGATATCCTAACTTAAAGTGAGGACCTGAATCAGACCAAATGGGTTGATTCAACACATAAATCCCACAATATGTATATATATATATATATACACACACACTATCTTTCTAATCGACTCATAGTCGAACTAAAAATGTGTTTGTTATAGTTTAAATTCTTACAGGTGTAGATTAGGGTTTTTCTTGACCCATTGCATGCCATCCGGATGGAAATCTGTTATGAACTGTTATTGCCCCTCTCTACAAGGAAGCTCATACCACCACAATCATAATTTATCAATCCGTGGTGGTGTGAACCCGCTTTACTAGAGGTCACAATTGAGCAAGTTCGGGTTGCGTTGATAGGTGGAATAAACAACGTAGCACTTAATTTAAAATCGTTCGTCAAATAAACAGATTGAAATAATCAAAGTCGCATTCAATCAAAGTCACTATAAGCACTCGTAGCCAAGAGTTTACCTTTAATGCTCCCCCCGAACGTGGATTAGTTCCACACACCTATGTGGGTGTGGGGACACCACGAAAAAAAAAAGTCACATTCAGTCGTGTTAACCCTCTTAACTTGTTTCATTTTACTATATTTGTTTCTTCTATTGACTTGTATAATAAATTTGATTATAAGCTACAATCATATTAATCATATTGTGATCTAATACTATTTTTTTTTCTTTATAATCTCATGTAAACAATAATTTTCTGCTCCAACTTTCAGTAGCCTATTCTATTATGGAAGAGGACCTTCTATTAACAATCAGGACAAAATGAAGGGTAAAAGTATAATTTTACTTTCATCAAAGCAGCAAAATTATACCTTTACCCGTCATCCTGTTAACAATATCAGAGGATCCGTCCTGTCTATCATATGAAACACAAGTCTAGGGTTTGATTTTGCAGGGAGTCTTTTCACTGGAGGCCATCGGTGGTGCTCGCAAATTGGTCGGTCGGATTAATCCAAACAAGACCCCAAACACTCAACCCAAACCCTTGTCTACGGATTGACAACTTGAATCCAAACTTGAATAGATTCTGACGGGTTGACGGATCGGGAAAGATATTGCCAACTCTAGTAGTCTGCCATAGAAATTTCCTCTCTCCTTCCATACCTTCGATTTTCGAGGAAGGAACTAAGGTTAATTAGCCCATTCGTAACACGACTCGGCAGCAGTAACAGTAACACACTGACACTGTGCTCCCTGACTTGACTTATGGGACCCACTTGCTTCGTCGTCGTCCTCACCAAATCCTCCTCTAAATTACTCGTCAGTCGTCAGTTCACTTGTCAAACCCACGAGTAAATAATAAAATAAATAACATGAAAACAAAGTTTATCATTAAAAATAAATAAAATCTATTTTATATTATATATATATATATAAATACAGGGAGAGGAAGAGAGAGATTCAGTTTCAGCTCAGGAGTCAGGAAGAATCGTTCTGTTAGCTCTCTGCGAGATTTTAGGGTTTTGCTTCGTTTTTTCTTGAGAAAACACAGAGAGACCTTACTGGTCTCTAATGGAGGTTCAAACCCAAACGTTTCCTACCTTTGATCTGCAGTCCAAACCTCAGTTTTCTTATCCTTTGAACATGGAGATCCAATCGTCGGACTTACATTCTCAAGGTTGCGAATGCTCTGAAAGGGATCACGCTTCGAATCCCAACTCTGAAACGGAGGTTCTGATCAATGCTAAGGAAAGTTCAGGCTCTGAGTTTTTGGTTGCTCGGAGTTCAGACGAAGGATCTTCGTCGATTTTCAGTGATCGAGAATCTTTGGTCGCTTTGAGTCCAAGCTCCGAATCAACAGAGATCAGTGTTCAGGAAAGTGCGAGCTTGGAGTCTAGCGCTGCTTTAAAGGTACAGAAAGTTTACAGGAGTTACCGAACCAGGCGCAGGTTAGCGGATTCTGCTGTTGTCGCCGAAGAGCTCTGGTATGTTGCTTGATTATTCTGTGTATTCTGCAGATCTTTTCTTTGTTTGCTCTTTTGGGAAGTTATTTTCTTATTAAATGTGATAATATGAAAAATTTTGAAGGTGGCAAGCGATCGATTTCGCTCGACAGAATCACAATACGATTTCGTTCTTCAATTTCTCGAAACCAGAAACAGCCGCGTCGCGGTGGTATCGTGTCAGTCACAATGCTTTAAAGGTTTTTTTTTCCCTTGTGCTTTTACTATCTTGATTCCTAATGTAATAATGTTGTGAATTTTGTGTTTATTATTGTTTTCATTGACTTTTATTTTATTTATTTATTTTTTAATTTTGCATCTGGAAGAAGACGATAATGTTTTGTTGGAACTTGGAAGCTTGCCAATAGTTTTAACACGATTTGACTTTTGGCAGGTTGGGCAGGGTTTGTCCAAAGACGCCAAAGCTCAGAAGTTAGCTTTTCAACACTGGATTGAAGCTGTAATAATCCCTTTCATTTCAAGATTATATCAACAGTTTTTCTTTTCTTTTCCCATTTCTGTTTGTGATATTTAACTTCTTTCTTCTTCTTTTTTTAAAGGGAACTTTATGTGGGATCGGCTTTATGTTTTGTCCTGAGTACTTCCTAAATTTTTTATCTTTTTTATCAATTTTTTTCACTGTAGATTGATCCACGCCATCGATATGGACATAACTTGCACTTTTACTATGAAGAGTGGTGCAAAGCAGATGCTGGGCAGCCATTCTTCTACTGGTGAGTTGCTCTGTTTCTTTATCAAAACTGTCCATCAATGGCTTGGTAGAGCCATAAAAGATGATATTCTTTATGATCTTAGGTTCATCTTTTACCAATTTTGTTATAATATTATCCCCCAGTTATACAGTTCTATTTTCTCTGTGTAAATTTGTTCAAGCTTTATGTTCAAAATCAGGGTAAATAATCAGTTTAAGAAGCCATCAAGATCATTGTATTAATCCCAGATGCCTTCTTAACAGAAAGAATTTGTAAGTTTATGCAAATAATGCCAGGGATTAGTCCTAGAATTCTAAATCTTCTTTACTAGGCTCGTGTTCTTGGTTAAGCGATGCAGAGTAACCAATATAAAACAGCATAAACTGCTTTAGTTTTTGCTTGTTGGGGGAAGGTATGCAGTTTAGTTGATCATGAAGGATCGCATGTGACCTCCTAGTTTGTGATTCAAGAACCTCAGATTTGTTCAAGATTTTGAATACCGAGGCATTTTGTAACCTTTCCGTCGTTGGTGACACATTTGTTAATGTTTCCAAGCATTATCTCTTCTATGCTCACCTTGAAAACAATCAGTCATGATCATCGGGTAATATGTCTTGTCACTGACACTCACTCACTATAATGGGAATCTGTAATGAATCAGAATAATCTAGGAAATTAGTAGGATAATAAAAAATATAAGAAATTACAGCAAATTGAAAACATGGTAGCATTCATACAAATATTTACCAATAAAAGTGGAGAATTTGGATGGTTTGATTTTATGCCTTGTAATTTTTTTACAATCTTATGCTAGGTTCCTTATAATATGTTAATTATTTTACTTTGTTTTTTCTGTAAAAAAGTCAACACTAATCCAATACTAAAAGCTTGTTGTATCTTTTATGGTGCGTGCAGGTTGGACATTGGAGATGGTAAAGAGGTCGACCTCGAAAAGTGCCCAAGATCAAAGCTTCGAAAACAATGCATAAAATATCTTGGACCCGTATGTCCTTTATCCTTCCGAGAATCAATTCAAATAATAGATTCTAATTTGAAGCTCCACAGCACTTGAGTTTAGTCGATTACTGTACTTTAACTGTTAGTTCTGAAGTGTGAAATCCTAACATGCCTCTCTTGATGTGTGTGATCACTTGTTACTGAATCCAGCAAGAGAGGGAACACTATGAATACATATTTGTTGAAGGGGAAATTGTGCACAAACAAACTGGAGATATCCTAGATACAAATGAGGGATCACTAGAGGCAAAATGGATATTTGTGATGAGTACCTATAAAAAACTCTATGCTGGCGAGGTAAGAAATTAAAATTGCCTGAACGTATATGCTAGTTTATCGCCACCCTTTATATTGTTTCCATATCTTGCAGCGTACTAATATTTTGTCTGCAACATCCAGAAAAAGAAAGGAGTATTTCATCATTCCAGCTTCCTTGCGGGAGGGGTTACCTTAGCTGCTGGAAGACTTGTTGCAAAGAATGGAATGCTTAAGGTACAGTGTGAATGGAATCATCTGCATATATTTTCATGAGTTCAATATAGTTATAAGGTCTTTTTGAGGCATTGTTGTGGGCAAGTGTTGGTGATTCATTATAGAGATGCTATATAGATCGCAGAACCTTTTTTTTTCTTCTTTAATTTGTAAAAGATAGTTTGATTAAGTAACTTTAAGGGGTTAGATCCGCAACGTATAAAGAGCATCATGGTTGCACCTTATTCTGAATATGTATCTGTCAAACTGTTAGAACTTTTTGATTTGTGTCTCGATGATATGCTTAAAGTCTAATATGTATCCTAATGGTTAGATTTTATTTATTTATTTATTTATTTTTTATATCCTAATGGTTAGATAATAGGTATCTGAATGTTTCTTTTTTTAGTTCTGAAGGCAAAGTAGGGTGGTAACCTACTCTAGGGAATAGTAGGGACAGGAGACCTGTTATGCAGGTGCGAATGGTGAAATGCCCATGTACAGCCTCAATGAATGGTAATATCATTCCCAAATTCCCCATGTTGACAGACCTTTCCATGATTGGACACATACATGACTCAGGGTGCCGAGTACATTCATCACACTTGCATAGTGTACTGCACATGTTAGTATACTACATGCACGCGTACTTACAAATAAATTCAAACAATCATAATTTTTATTCCTTTGGCTTTGCATCCACAATTTCAGTTTGTGAACACTGTTGATCAGCTGAGCATACACTCTGTATCTAATTATCAAACCAAATTGAGGTTGGATCGCTATTCTTTTGCTCGCATCTGATCATGAACTGCTTTCTTTTGGGCAGTGCATCTCGGCATACAGTGGACATTACCGCCCAACCGATGATACCTTGGGTAGCTTCTTATCATTCCTCAAAGAAAATGGAGTGAACCTCAATGAAATTCAGGTATTTCACCTTCTTTTGCCTTCCATAGTGTCAAAAATATCTCCCACATAATATCTGTTCTTGTTCTCAAAAACCCACAAAGGAAAATGATTTCTTGCCTTCATTACCAGCTTCTTCTTCCCCCTGATACAGAGCATCCTTTTTGTTGGTCTGTAATTCTTAAGGTATCATCAAATGTGCTTGATGGTGTGCTTTTTATTTGTTAATGCCAGGTACGCTCCTCTACTGAAGATTACGAGTACGAGGACAGCAAATCAGTTCAAGATAAGAGTAAAAAGGCAGTCGAAACAGATTCTAAACCTCCCGAACTTGAAATTCCAAGTGAAGTGGAGAAAGAACAACCGTCTGAACCAATTGAAGTTGCTGAAACTGAAGGCAAAGGAACATACAAGAGGACCTTATCCGGTGGACTCCAGAGTCCAAGAGCAGAGGTGCCTCAGAAAGCAATATTGCAGAGAATCAATTCAAAGAAGGCGGCAAGATCTTACCAGTTAGGGAATCAACTTTCACTGAAATGGTCAACAGGTGCTGGCCCAAGAATCGGATGCGTTGCAGACTACCCTGTAGAGCTGAGAGTACAGGCGCTTGAGTTTGTTAACCTATCACCAAGGGTTCCACCCTCCCCATCAGCCTATCGACCGTTTGCTGGAATCACATCACCGACATCTCATCCTACATCGGATCTCTGTAATGGCAGTGGTACCACTCCTGCGGTCTAGAATGATGTTATTTTCTGCAATCCTTCAACCTGATGGATGCTTTCACTGCATGTAATCTTCTCAACTCTTTTCATGTCATTCCAGCCTTGGGAATGCAAGTTTATGTTACTATACTCTTTTGCATACATTCTCTTCATGAAATTTTTAGAAATAATTCAGTGCTATATAACAAAAGGGAAGAAATAGGGCCTAAATGTTAAAAGCCAATAGGAATTCTGTTTAGCCCCCAAATGTCCTTGAGCGGTACGAGCCTGTTTGTGGTAGCTCCTACAAATGGAGGAAGGGCTTCAATGTGAAGGACTTTAATAAAAAAGGGCTTCGAATCAAAGTTATTGGTTGAAAATTATGTTTGGTAAGAAAAATTACATAAAAAGTTTTTGTACAAAATTTTAGATTCAATAGATGTTTTTATCTTTTTAAAGAATGTATAACAGAAATGAAAGAGTAATTTTCTCATTTTAAAAGTTTAACTTAAACTTAAAACACGACTTATTGCTTTCCGTACACATAATTTTTAGAAGCAGTCCTACACTTGCTTCACCAAAATGGGTTTCCTAAAGAAGAGCTACCACCTAACGTAACTTTCAGAAATATCACCAAACTCACCAAAATGGGCTTCCTAAAGAAGTGCTACCACCTAACGTAACTTTCAGAAATATCACCAAACACCCGAACACTGGGTAAGAAGTCCTTTTAGATCCAGAAAGGGCTTCCTGACCCTTAAAAAGCTGTGCCACACGAGGAGCAGATCGCCAAACTCCTTGTAAACCATCTTAAACCCTTAATTCATTTTCTTGTATCACAGACTTCTACATGATAATATCTTTGTTGCCCATAAAAAATTATATGCAAAGTAAATAGAAGATGAAAAGTAAAAGGGATGGTGGTGGACAACCCTGAAACTTGATATGATTAAAGCTTCTAATCAATTTAAATTTGCCATATTAGGATGTAATCCAAAATATTTGGCCATTTAATCTTTTTCCCCACCAAAACAAAGGGGGGTGTTCCATTGTCCCCTTATCCCTTTATCATCTTATGGGCTAGAGTCATGTCATGGAGTTTCACTTTACCTCAATAATCAGAAAAAGATCAAAGAGATTAACAAGAATTATTCCAATCACAAATCAATCAACTAAGAATCATAGATGAACTTTTCCTTTTTGTTAAACCTGTATATGAAATGACACACTTTACTGTGTAGCTATAATTTAGGTTCTTGTACATTACACTTTCTGAAGAGAAACTGATTTTATTAAGAATTCTAATGTGGATTACAAACGAATTTCATTGGGGATTTAAATAGAAAAGAGACAGATAAATATAAAAATTAACTAATCCTAAATAATTCAAAACATCATCTAAATCTCTTCAATCAAATCTTTATAATCTCAATTTTCTCCTTGAATCAACTCTACTAAATACTTTTGATCAAATCTTCATTATCTCATCACTATTTGAGTTGATAGGACACTCCACCACTCACCGTATTACCATACTCTCATATATTTGTTTTATTTCTTTCCACCTTAAAGTCTTTGGTTACTGGTGTTAATTTTAGTTAATATTCACCACTTTCAAAAGGATTTTCTCAAAAGGAAAGCTGTTTTAGTTCTAATTTCATTTCCAGAAAATTAGGCTTAGATGGTATTATATATATATGAAAATTACACTTTGATCTCTTGAGGTTTCTGACAGTTGCAGTCAAATCCCTAAGATTTTTGAAACCACAATGACACCCTTCGTCAAAAACCTTAAGGGGTCCGTCAACTAATAACATTGAGTCATTGAATAATATATTCCTTATAAAGAATCGAATGACTTTTAGATAAAATGAATAAACTTTATGTCTATAATACTCATCTTAGTCACTCGACTAAAAAAGAGTCCTACTTTATTAACTTTATCATTTTTACTATTACAATCTATAAAACTTAACCCAACCTACCGTCGAAAATGATGTCTGCTGCCTTTAAACTAGTTATGCGGCTTAAGAGATCGATCTCCTGGATGTGGCTGAAAAATTGATACAAGGAGATTGGGCTTTTTTCAATTAGGAGATAAGGTCTTCAGGCAATGATGATCGCAAGAAACCTCTGTATGATATGGACAATGGACAGAAAGAAACAAATAAATTATCTCAAGTAAGTGGAAAAGATGTTTCTGATTGACAATCAATATGACTTTATAAAGGCAATGTAGTTGGACCAACCAAATACATCCATCCTGCAAGGCCACATGTTTGGCAATGAATTCCAGAAAAAGTAAGAGAGATCAAAAGAGCAATAGTTCCATTCCAGAGCTTTGTTCTTTTGCATAATTTCAATGCATCCTAAGAACACCTAAACCCAAGATATTTGAATATATGCAAATTAATCAATTATTTCAACCAAAAGTAAACATTGTTTATATATAACAAAGGGTCCCACATTAACTTGATAAGAAGTCCACATGATCCTGATCAGCCAAACTCTTTAGTATAAAACCTGAGAAATTGCACAAGATAGATCCAGAAAAGGTCATAAACCAGGCAAAACTTCAACCACATTTACTTTTAACCTGTGACAACTAAAATATTGAAGACAAAAGCAGATTGCGGGGTAGGAAGAACAGTCTCCCTTCACTTGAAACTTTTCTTTTCCAAAAGATTCCAGATTGATTTTGTCACTAAGGCTCTGTTTGAATCCCCGGAAAACAATGGAAAAGAATATATTTTCTTGAATTTTAAATTTTCTGATGTTTGTTTTCAAGGAAAATCATAAATTACAGAAAAATAATTTAATGTTTAAAAAAATTCTAGGATAACAACCTCCGGAAAAATCTACCGGAAGTTACAATTCAAGACCTTCCTTTTTTTCTCAAAGCTCTCTCTCTCTCTCTCTCTCTCACGCGCACACACACATGAAAACCCTCTTCTCTCTCCAAATATTCCCTTTCTCTCTCTCACACACACACATAAAAACCCTCTTCTCTCTCCTCCTAATACTCCCTTCCTCCCTCCGCCTTGAATTCTCTAATATTGGCCGGCGCTACAAATTTTCTGTGCTTTCTGAAAAAAAATTTCCATTTTCATTCCAAACAACAAGAAAATATAGGGAAAGAATATTTTTCAGTAAAATATTTTTCAGAATTTTATTTTCTTTATTTTACGGGTTTTACGGCAATTCAAACAGAGCCCAAGTGAAAGCAAATTAGGTTTCCTCTTTTGAGTTTGTGCACAGAAAGTGAAAACTTATAATAGTAATAAAAAAAGGTTTATTAACATCTATGCATGTCTTGTGCAAAACTTGTGACCTGAGTATGCACGATGTGATTGCATCTATCGAAATATAGGTTGAGTACAGTTTTAACGGTCACGTGAATAATTTGATGCATGAACACAAGAAATTATTTTAAAAACAAAGCATCCAATTGTTTCCCTCGAGCAATATATGATCAGCTACTGTATACTGATTGGTGATTGCTGACATTCTAAGTTTCCAGATTCTCAGAAACTTTCAACAAACCTGGAAGAGAGTGCGAACACACACAAGCTCTGCAGTCATTGTTGGTTTTTCTCATAAGAAAAAAGTCTTCTCTCCAGCTGCAACCCCAAAGGTGCAAGTAAAAAAAATAGGTTCAAACAGATATGCAAGAAAATAGCATCACAACAGAACTAAAAAGATTATGATGTGCAAGCACCCAAGAAATTTCTATGAAAACCTCATTGACAAATTAGCTACTTATGATTTGTATTTCTCAAAGAATCAGACATCTACTAATGATCAAGTGTTCAGTCTAATTTTGGAACAGTCTTCCCCTCAAGCAGTTGAATCTAATCTTATATCAATCAATCAACAATACCTTTTCCTAACTAGTTGTGTTTGGCATCATGCAACCATTTCCCCATTCAAACTTTAACAAATTTTCAGGTATACAATGTGATCATAAATCTTTTTCACCAAATCAATGTCATGTCCTCTCTGCAGTTTGATCACAATCTGCACAAAAAGTACCTTAAAAATATTGAAGACAAGCTAACGCAAAGTTGTTAGGTTAGGTATGGGCCTTCAAATGACAATTAGCTTCAGCCATATGAATATAGCATTAGCAAAAATTTAACGAAAAAATGTCAAATTCAAGAAGGATTTCGAAACTACAACTAGATAAAACACGTTTTTTTTTTCTTCCCTGTTTCTTTGGGAAATTCTCAAATCGTATCATATTGTGACACTAATACAAGCATTAGATTATAGTCAAAGGTGAAAGGTATTCTGGTCTTCCTCACCAAGCTTAGATTGTTGTAAGACGTGGCTTTTTCTATCACGCGGAGTGATGCTGTGGTCAATCAAAACTATCAACCTGTCAAGAGATTCTTTGGATAGGTCACGTGGATAGATTGTCACGTGTAGCAGAAGCCATCAAATTGTTTTAGTACTTCTGAAGTTTTGCATGAGAAATACGACAGAATTAGGAGAGTTCTTGCTTTCTGTCGGGCAAATGTTTTCAGGACTGAAACTTAGTGTGTGAGAAGGAGTTGACTGGAAGCACAAGTGAACAAGTGGATTTCTATAAATGAGAAGGTACATATGAAATACGTGCCTCACCGGGCCGGTAAGTCTGGAGCATTTCACCAGGCAACCTTGCCTCATAACCAAATCATTATAAGTTTTTAAAATAAGGTGATTATAACCAATTAAATGCTCTTTGTTCTTTTTGAAGTGTATTTCTGTTTTCAGTCAATCAATTAGAAGAACATTGGGTATTTTTGAATTTGACTGAAATATCAATTTAAGATTTCTAACCCTGGCAAAATAGCACCTGGAAAGACCAATAGCATTTCCCTTTGCATAACTTTCAAAATATATAAAATGAGAGAACATTTTGCATCCATCACTTGAGTTTCAAATGCTAAATGCACTTCAGTAGAAGTAAAAAGTTTCAGAAGTGTCTTCTTCTTCAATCAAGTGCAATGTTACGACAGAGAATCTTCCTCTAACTTGTGCCTTTGGTATCTTCTTCCGAGTCATTCAGTCGTCTCATTCTGTCATTTCATTTATCCTTGTCCTATTCCATAGAGAAGCCATTTCACTGAAAGATTTCTGCCAGCAATGATAAAGAGAGACACAAGGATGATATGAAGGATAAAGTGATTGGGGATAGAAGGATAGTTAGGGTGGGTGGGTGGGTGGTGTTGGGGGATTATTGGGAGATATTGTGATATCTCCTCAGCATTCCATTTAAATAGTATAAACTGCTTGCGAAGACTTTTATTTGGTGTTGCTATTATAAGCACTAAAATTGGGATGAAGTTGGCACTTCCAAAGGAGAGAATTGGAGAGATCTATGTAAGTCAAAATTTGGAAAAAAGGGGAACACAAATACTTATCCCCCCCACCACACACACACAAACTCACAAAAGGTTTTCAAGGAGTTGATAAGTCCAATTACAATATCTTGATTTTGAGCGGAGAAGTGAGAATATCCTCAAAAGAAAATGCTAAGGTCAATTAAACAAGAGGTAAAATAAATAACATACTTCTGTCAGGAGAGGTTGGAATTTTGTTGATATCTTAACAGCTCCATTCTCATTATTCATAGGATTCAGATCTTTTTACAGTGAAAACATTTGGCCCCTTTGGGATTATTCATTGAATTTGTTAGAAATCATATATTGTCAAGATTTGCTGCAATATACAGCAAAAATGAAAATATAAAAGAGAAAGCACAATGTAAATACATTAACATTAGTGAGAAGATAGTATTTTCTTGACAATAAATTGAGGAGATTACAATCAGGTTCGGCAACAGAAAAATGAGGTGAAGAACAGAGGAGACGATGAAAATCCCCAAAACAACATCATCAAGTCTTCTCTTAATTCTGAATCTAGAAACCACCAAAATATACCACTAAAGCATGGACTTTTAGCATCCAAGATGGATCTATCCCACCACTTCTGAAAAGCATGGAAGTACGAGGAACCCACAAGATAGGTTTTACGACAAACAATTGCTTGAACCAATTGTTGAATCATCAACATATCTGATTCACTGTTCCTGAAAGGAACAGGTAATCTTACAATGTGACCAAGTTACCAGTCATACAGACACATGCCAGAGGGAAAAACTTCTCAATTATCAAATAAAACCTACGAGATTGGGTATGGGTGGTTCAGCTTAACCAGGAGAATAAAATACCATGTGAAAAGAGTAACCGATTGCTCTAAAAAAACTTATGGGCCATCTCTGAAGTACTGAAATAGAAGAACTTTGAGCTTGTCAAGCTTAATGAAACTGTTGAAAGCTGTTCTTTCAGATACTGCTGATATTTGCGATGATGGAGGCGAAATGACCATCTTAAGTATCTATAAACATTCAGATAAGTTTCTCTAATATCGACAGATACCACATGAAAAAATATTTGGTGTTTTTGTCACCAACTTTCAACTAGTTAGTCCTAACCTTCTGACGCCAGCTCATTTCTTCTTTCCATAGCAAGGATGCTAGCTCGCTCCTCAAGAAGACCTCCAAGAAGCTTCAGCCTCTGATAACTGCCTGATCTCATACAAGCGTCAAGATAGTCCAGCACCATGGCCATATTCATAACACCAATATAATCAAACACCTCTTTATTCCAAATTTTAATTACCAATTAGAAATTGATTGGACTTGCACAGCCTCAAAATTCCAGATCAATCTGCCTCCATTTGATGGAAGATCGATAAGATTTGAATGATTGATAAACCTAGAAAATCTATACATCCCAGAAGAGAAGCTTCCTCCTCTATCCTCATTATCTCAGAAGAGTGACTAACCATGTTAACTGCCCACCAATTGCCCAAGTAATCATCCGTATACTATACATCCTGCCAGAAGTAATCCCCAAACTATTTTTAAGGACCCATAAATTGTACTAAATGCCCACACAAAATGATCCAATCAACATTGAAAGAGAAGAGAAACAGAAAGTCTGACATATCTTTCTCTAGACAGACCCACTGTACACAAGAAAATGCCTGTCTTCAACTCCACACATGCTCATCGACTCTCCATCGATAGTTTCTAGGTTGGTCTCTTGAAACATCACTAAAACTACTTGACATCCTACAATAAAAATGGAAAAATATATGGTTGGGGTCTCATAGAACCATAACATTCCATGGCCTAAACTTCATAAGGATAGGCACTTGTATCCTCCACCACTACAAGATTCTCTCTTTCCCCTACCACATTTCCTCCTTCCTCTATAATTACATCTTCTTGAAGACCAACTCTCTTTATCAACAAAATATTCCACCTAAGTCTTCTGCCCCCCTACCCCCACTCCAAAAGAACTATGACAACCTGAGAGCCCTTGTACCGCCTCTTCAAAAGGCTTGAAAACAAGCACTTGATCCTTCATGTTGGACTCAACGACACATCTATTTTGCTTTCTAATCTAGGGGGGAAAGTTCTTTTAGAAGCCTTTTTCCTCCAATAAAAGCAAACCAACCAGCAAACTCATGTACACTAATTTAGAAGCATATCATATTCCTCAATGCTTTGTGGGACACATGTAACTTTGTGCTAACAAGAAGCCATGCTCGGAATACAATCAGAATTCCATTCCAAAGCATGTCACTTTCTCGATGTTGATGAATCCAGAAAGCTGCCCCTCTTGGGAAGAAATTTCCTCCTTTCGCACAACTTCAAGTCCTTAGTGATGGAAATGAAGTTATTCTTAGCTTCCAAGGGGCTTTGAGTGTCCTTTGATAGAGTCGTTGGCTATTATGTCTTGAAATCCGACTGCACATCGTATGAATCCAAGGACAGAGAAGGGAGGGATGCTAAGGGCATAGCATTCAAAATCAAAGATTTACAGGAACCAACTGATTAACCTCATGCTACATTCACAGTCAGAACATTCTCATCAGCATCCTATGTTTTTCAGAACGTTCCTCAGTGAAAATATATTGGGTCTTGAACAAACAAAAACAAAATGCATCAAATTATCAAAATATGATGAAATTGATCTATATGTATATGATCATATGGTTTTACGCATAAATCATCAATAATAATGCAATAAAACTAGAGATTTGGACTGTCACTTAAATCCCAAATAAGTTTCAATGTTTTCATTAGGAGTTGGTTGAAAGTAAGTTAGAAATTACCACTGAATTATACGAAGAGAGTGATCATTTTGCACTTAAAACTAGATTGAAAGGTTAAATAATGATATTAAAATCAAGAAAAACCAAATTTAGATGCTTCACAATAGGCTTCCAAAGTTAGGTGGAACTAACTTCATGACTTGCATAAAATTTTTGTATTTGATATATACTAAAATACCATAATTTGATTGAGCTAATTCCAAAGATCTGGAATTTTGTTTGAATTTCAAGGAAATTAACATAAGTATTTTAATGGACTTAACTCAACATTGACAGAGTATTAAAACCAAGTCCTTACTCTTTTTTTTTGAAAGGTAACGTTATGTATTGAAAGAGGGAGAAAAACTGTACAAGTACAATATACTGCCAAAGAGAATGGCAGTATAGAATAAAGCAAAAGCTACAATAAAACAAATACCCACATGGTATTAAAACAAAAGAAAAAAACCAAGGGCACCATCAGACGATCCAGTTGCCAAAGGAAGGGGGAATCTGATCAGCAGTGAGGATTCCTTGTTAGAAGCAGAGAATTTGATGTCTTTGATAATCAGGCGAAGCAGCATCTCAGAAGAGGTATTCTGATGTTTGAAAAGTCTGATATTCCTCTCAGCCCAGATGAAGTAGATAATGGTAGTAAAACTGAGTTTCTTCAGGTAAGAGAGAGAACAATGAGCCTTGAAATGTTCAGCACACCAATCAAGTTCCTCCTACCAGGGCAGGATGCTTCTAACCAGGCCCAGCAATGAGCCTTGAAATGTTCATCACACCCTCACTCTTTTTTTTTTTTATTGATAACGAAAAATTTATTAAAAGAAGGGCTGAGAATATACAAACAGTTATAAAAAAGAGAAGGAGAAAGAAAAGAAAGAACAACAAACGAGAAACTACATCA
>JAUPMG010000001.1:15750614-15760822 GCA_031762675.1 Pachysandra terminalis | reverse complement strand
ATAGAGAGAGTGAGAGAGAGAGATAGAGAGAGAGAGAGAGAGAGAGAGAGAGAGAGAGAGAGAGAGAGAGAGAGAGAGGAGGCTCTAACCAGTTTGATCCTCATTTTCTCAAGTCTTGTTTTCTCTTCCTCTCTCCTCTTCTTCCTTTCTTATTATCATCTCATAACAGATCCAAAAGAGGTCTTCCTTATTATCAAAATGTCAAAGATAGGAAGAGACAAACTAAACTCCAGCAGACTTGCACTTGGCGGCTATATCCCAGCTAAGACAACTTTTAGAGACATTAATGCAACACTATGGGAATAGCTAGAGAACACTATGGAAGTAACTTCCAGCCCTATCACCGTGAAGAATTGATGACAAAGGTACCGTTGTTAAAACGCCTAGGCTAAACTAGGAGACAGACCTACCTATAGCCTAGACGATTAGGTGATCGCCCAGGCAACAAGATCTAGAGAATTTTTTTTTTTTACATTATTCCTAAGTACTCTACAACAAGCTGAACAACAGTATATACAATATTTTTCTAGAAAGATAACTAATGTGACATGTCTCATACCAAGATAGCCTAATGCAATGAAAAACAGCATTTTAGATGAGGGACTTGGAATGAGATGAATTTTAGATTAAAAATAAGTGAAAAAATTATCAAACTGATATGATTAATAAATCTGAAAACAGCTAGCAAGTAGTCAAGGTTACTGCATGATACCGTTGTATTAAAGGAATACATGTAGTACTAAACTATTTACAAATAAAAATTAAAAAAATATATATAAAATCCTTTACCATAAAAAAACTAAAAAAAGAAGTCAATAATAGATTGTGTCGTGTGGATCAGAGGGAGAGGGAGAGAGAGTAGGAAGCACTTGGAAAAAAATAAAAATGAATGAGGTCAAATAGTATGGTTAATTGTAGAGAGGAAAAGGCGGGAGTAAGCTTCCTGTAAAAATAAAAATAAAAAATCGTAGAATTCTATGCTACAATGATCAACATTAGGACCATGAAGGGAGAGAGAAGGCCTTAACTAGATGGTTGGATGCCCCCTCGTTCGTTTTCTAGTTGAATGGAATCATAATGGTCGTTTAGACGTAATGTAAAATAAATGGTAGAATTAATTACTAGTTAGTAATGACTTGTTATTATATAATTAAGTAATTTACTACAAGTTATAAAGATTAAAAAAAAAATTGAACTTACACAGCCACCTAGTCCAAAATCGTGTCTAGCCAGCCGCTAGACGGTGTTGGCCTGGTCCTCAAAAAAACACATAGTTACCTAGGCGAGCCCCTAGGCGCCTAGCCAACTGCCTTTAGCAACATTGAAAGGCCTTTGAGAAAATCCAAGTTTAATTGTTTTATGGACAAGTAAACACTGAAATTCAAGAAAGAATGGATTAGATAAGGAATCTAAGACTTTAGGCTAGTATTTTAGATCTAGCTAGAATGTCGAGAAGTAATAACAAGCAACATAAATAGATATTCAAGGAACTTACTAGACAATGAAAGAGTAGCTGCACAAACTATATGAAACTAGAATAAACTATTATGAACAAGAGAAACACCCTACTGTAAGAAGCTCCATAAAGAACTAATTTCTTTGTTGCTCAAAATTTGTAACCTCACTTCAAAACAATTTTATGGACCTTACAGTCTATTTTCTCAACCCTAGTGTGTAATAACTTCTAAAAGACCCCTAACTTGATACCCTCATAAGGAAAATCTTAAGATACTTTGAAGCACCTATATTACCATCTAAAAGTAGAGTACCCAAACAAACTAACTCATCAGAGTGTTACCAGCTCTTTCTCTTTAAAGAAATCCAACTCTGAAATAATATCAATTCAAGTATCAGAAAATAAGCATATACAAAGAATTAAAATTTTCCTAATATTAATGTAAGAAGGATTTTCTGTTGTTTTCATTTGATTCCATGTAACTGCAGGACATTTTGTCAGATGTCAAAACACTCCTGCAGGACGGACTTGCCAGAACCTAAACTCCTCAGTCATGAGAAAGATTATTTGTCTCCTAGAGCCATGTTCTTGAAATTAAATATATATTCGACTCAGAAGTAGGCTGTAGCAATCTCCATCTTCCTCTACATGTATAGGAAAGCAAATGAAAAAAGTCCTTTGTTAAAGAAGGCAATCAAGATTATTATCAGAAAGGGGAAGTATGTCTCAGTATTTAAAAAGAAAAAATATATAATGTACACAGCGTTTACAAGAACGCATCAGTACAAGTAATTGCATTTTTTGGATTCCTGCATTAATAAGAATCCATGGATTCTTGTCTAAGTAATACTTAGGGCCATTTTGCATAGCTTCCTACAAATGGAAGGGGTTCAATGTCAAAGGCTTTGTTCAAAAGGGCTTTGAATCAAAGCCATTGGTTAAAAATTACGTTTGGTGAGAAAATTTATATAAAAGGATGCTTTGTACATAATTTTAAGCTTGAGGGATATTTTTTGGCTTTTAAAATAATGTGTAATAGACATGAAAGGGTAATTTTGTCATTTTAAAAGTTTTACTTAAATTTAGAACATGGCTAACTGCTTCCCGCACACGCAAGTTTTAAAAGCATCCCCACACCAGCTTCACCAAACTGAGCTTCCTGAAAAAGAGCTTCCATCGAAAGCAACTTTCGATGCGTTACCAAAAACCCCAAGCATTGGATAGGAAACCCTTTTTATGTCTAGGAAGGGCTTCTTGGCCCTTAGGAAGCTACGCCAAACGGGGCCTTAATTATATGATTCAGTAAAACCAGATATTCTGTGCCAACTTGAACTCAGCGCCACCATTAAAAACTGTGTGACAAATTCAAATAAAAGTGGCATGTTAGAAATTCTTGACATCTGAAACAGGAAAACTTTGACTGAAAACAGTCAAGACCTACAGAATTTCTGATAAGAAAACGAGTAAGAATGTTCCGAATTAAATGCATCCTGAATTTGATAATTAACACAAGAAACAGCCAACTTGAAAACATCAAGGATTAAAGAGAATATTGTTTTGCTATAATTGTATTGCTAATGAAAAAAAGGGACACATCAGAAATGGAAACAGAATTTCCTATAAGTGAAATGCAGACCATAATGTATTCCAAAGTACCACTACCACTACCACAACCAATTCCTGCAAGAGGATACAAATGACATTGAAATACAAGAGAGAATAAGAAAATTTGCACATCAAAATCAATTCTTTAAAATCACTTAACTTTCATCTGGGGCCCAAGCGAGTGCTCTTATAGGAACAGTATCTGCACTGAAGCTGAGCAAAGGCCTTGTATCTGCAGAT
The DNA here is from genome assembly GCA_031762675.1 of Pachysandra terminalis. NCBI lineage: Eukaryota > Viridiplantae > Streptophyta > Magnoliopsida > Buxales > Buxaceae > Pachysandra > Pachysandra terminalis. The sequence goes on along the minus strand of JAUPMG010000001.1, from coordinate 15,757,521 downwards.
CAACAAACATAAAATGAAGTCCAGAAGCTTAATTTAACATATTAAAAATAGAAAGCTACTCAAAGTAGCAATTGTCCTTTCCTTTTTTTCCATGCATACTTTGAATGATTAGATTCTACAAGAGGATTTCCTCTCTGCAGTTGAGGGTTATTCAAATGCTTAACAGTGCCACCCACACCTGTTCCTTCACCTTCATATAAGACTATAAGAGAACGTAAAACTGACAAAAGGGATGGCAATACCTTGTGAGGAACCTTTTGCAGAAAATTTCCACAAAGCGACCTGCGTACATGATAAACTCAATGATTGAGATCTCAACTAGATTACAGGAACAATGAAATAGATAACAAAGAGGATTTTGATGAAGAATAAAAAGAGCACATGATCTGATGATTGGAGATTTTTAACATTGTCAAAATATTAAAAAACTGAAGTATAATTTTCTTTTTTCCTTTTGAAGAGGGTAACACTGACGCATACACAAATTTATCAACTTAGGAAAATAATAATAGCAATAGCAATAATTATTAAGCTCATGAAAAGGAGCGTAACACACTGTTCCATCATGGCATCCAACTAGTATTAAATCATGAGCTGATGAAGGTGACCACTCCAGTGTAAGAGGAATGCTGTTAAAAAAAAAAAAAGAGTTACTGAGCAGGGAATAAGAAAAAACTGAACTAATAGAAAGTAATCAGAATTGAAGTAAAATGATACTCTTTCTTCTCTACTTTTGCATGTCGTCCTCCTTGCCAAGGTAATTTATCTTCTATTCACATATGACAGGACAATTGATGTTTCCACAAAATATATCCACAACAAAATTACACAAATTACCTCTGCCTGTCCCCACACTTTAACTTTGAGCATCTGAACACCGGCTCCAGTTTCACAAAGCGAGGATCAGTACCTTCCTTATGACTAGAAGAATATATAACTTTAATTGTTTTCGGAGAAGGAACCTCCCAACTGCATCAGAAAGGTGGGATCATAAGATAATATGGTGTAAGGTCAATGTTCATTGCAAGAAAATGAAGATACACATGCTACCCATGGCTATCAATATTAGTGTTTACGTGAATAGTAAGGTGCCTCAATCATTCTGCAAGGAGAAAACTATTCCAAATTGGATTTGCCACTCAAACTTTAGGAAAAAAAAAGGGAACCATGTTTACCCCAAAACTCATAAATCATAAGAAGCTATTTCCTAACACCGATATTTCCTTTTCTTAAAAAATTTTCATAACTTTTATAGGAAATATCACGAGATGACGAAATGACCCTCAAAGTTTCCTTATTCCGAAGGTCCCAAATATCCCCTGAAACCAAAATTTAAACCATGCTGAAGGTACATAATAAAAGAGAATAAAGAATATATGCTAAATCAGTGATAATTAGCTCAAACTGTCCAAATTTTTCGGGTGTTGGGGTGTCAATAAAAGGTGGCCTAGCAATTGTGCCTAAGAATCCATAGGAAACATCCAAATGAAACTCATTTAGGATGGCTGACATAGTTCCAACCATATAAATACTCAAGTTACTATCCAACTCGATGTTATTCTGGTCTATGAGGTAAGTTAATACTGCTCTATAAGTAGAACAGAAAAAGAAAGCGTTGGAAAACACCAAACTGATAAGACTATGCAAAAGAAATGCACGTAACATTTAGACAACTGCCAACAAGAGAAGATTATGCTTACACCTCCAGAGACCCATTCCCTAATAATACAGCAAGATAGCCCATGTGATGCTTGCTTTCTGCATCATAATCCGTAACAGGTCGCCATTTAACATCCCATGCAACTTTTCCATTGTGGGCCAGGCATAACATAACTCTTGGCAAAGCAACATCACTTGAAAGACAAGAGCCATTCACACAAGCGTCCAGCAAACTGTTATCATCTTCTTGCTGACTCAAAACAACTGGATCCTGCACACAACTATAACGTTCTTGAACGGCTGCAATTGAAGATGCTTTATCCTTATTTTGAGTTGACAAAGGGGAATAAGAACCATCATTGTAACTCCCAGCCCTTGCCTTATCCTTCATTCTTCTCTTCTTCTTGGGAGTAGTTTGACCAGACTTGCAGGCTGGCATTTCATGGCTGGAGCCATCTTGAATTTCCATCTGCAACCCTACATCTGAACTACAGCTATTTGGGACCACATGTTCAACAGTATTCCACATAACCTCTCTCGGAGCAGGAGAATCAGATGAAGCTTCTAGGAATTGAACAGGTAGTGCTTGAACAAGTTGGCTGTCAAAATCCAAATCAACTAAAGATCCCTTTATGGTTTTCTTTCTAGGTCTCCCTTTCGGCCTCTTCGGTTGAGGAGATTTCTCCTTTACATCATCTTTCTTTCGAGGTCTTCCTCTAGACTTTTTCATTAGAGGTGGAGCTTCTTCCTCTCCACCACTGACATTTAAAAGACACCATATCTGGATAACACCTCTGCCAGTAAGAGGGGCACCTATCTTGTGATAAGAAGATTCAGGAGGGTGTGCAGCAACAGCAAGAAACTGGAAGGCAAGAAATAGAGAAAAAGGGAATCAGATATATTACCACTTGCAACTATGTCAACAGCTTAGTGAAGATCAAAAAGATTTCATTTCTACAGTACATCTACATGCACTACATAATAATAATCGAAAAGTGACATCCATCAAGTAGAAACCCACCTTTTGCTTTTCCAAGGATAAACCAACTAAATAACAAAAAACAATTCCACTACCAATACCCATTTTGCACCACCATTACACGTTTGTCAAAGGCAACCACTCAATGGAGACCATGGATTAAGGATGATAATCAGTAGCAAGGGCTTAAATATTTCTTTCACCGAAAAAAACCCAAACAGTTACAAATTTGGGTCTGGTAATCAAATGTGAGATATAATTACCTGCTCTTTTTCCGAAAGTAGAAGGATCAATAAACTTATTTCTTCACAAAAAATTCAGGTAATTATTTATAATTTTAACAGTCGGAATGATATTTGGGACCCTAGGTCAAGGAAGAGGTATTGTTTTAAAAGATTTGACATTTTGCGATATGTCGGTGACATGAGAGAAAATATTGCATGTGTGGCTTCACACGTGCGGCATTAGTTGATACAAACGATATTTTGTTGTCATCAAGTTCTTTTAACATATGGATGTTACCCTCCTTCACCAGTGATGTTGGAGCCTCATATTACCATTATCACCATCACCACCCCCTTTATCCCCAATATCCACCTATGGGGATCATGTTGACTATCAATCCAAAATGTCCAGATGTACCAGAGATAAGCAAAGGATTACGTGGACTGGTATGATCATACCATGGATTGGGCACGCTAATATCACTACATAGAGATGATGCAGTATGGTCATTATAGGGGTGGGGGTGATAAGGATGACATTGAACCAGGGTGACACTCTAGGGATGTGATGTACTGATGTCTCCTCATTGTACTTCCTACAGTTAAGGTGCACAAGAAAAGACTATTATTGTATTTGCTCCTTTTACCTAATTGTATCATGCCATTTGGATAATACTACTGTCACTGATCAAAAAACAAAAAAATCTTCTCTTTAGTATATTTAAATAGGTTATATCTAATTTAGGTTATTATGGTGGATGATTTCTCCATTTTCCTCATGTCGACATACACCCATACCTCCCCAAATATATAGCTTTCACTATATATGCAATTGTTTGTCAGACATTGGGTTATTTAAAAGTATTTAGCTCTAAATTATGCCCTTAGAAAGTTTTATCATAGCAAACATATTTTTCACCATTTTTTTAACTTTCTTCTTTAATTTTTTTCCTTTTCCACCATGTCGCCCATGTCTCTCGACAGCAACATTTATAACCTTGGGCAGAAGTGGGTAATCGTCATAGCTTTTTGACTTCAAGATTTATGCTTCCATAGTTAATGATTACAAGAGATACCGGTGTCCTCTGTACTTGCACCAATACTCTTGCTTCTTTATGCATCTTCTTCAATAAGTACCATAAAGATTTAATTAAAAAAAAAAAAAACTAAATAGTGTAACGATAGGTAAAAAATAAAAAAGAAAAGGGCAGGTGGAAGCACCATGAACACAACATATACCACAAATAGTGAGCAGTGAATACCAGTGAGCAAAGGTACATGAACATTGAAATGTATAGTACAAAAGTAAAAAACTCCTTCAATCATCATAAAAATATGTTAAAAAGTTTCCCTTAACTTTCAGAATTGATGAACAATGAAATATAACCTGACCCAAACCAACCAGACGATATGTGGAAAGGTTCAGATTCATGATGTCAACCCACGGGGCAGATTCAGGTTGGACTTTTCAACTAGCCAGTAAACAGGTTTGGTGTGGTAAATGATGTGACAGGATCATGATGATATATTTACCGATTTAATGTAAAGAGAGAGAAGTGGGTTAGGTGTGTGGGTTCAGGTTTAGGCCTCTTTAATTAGGTTGGATGAAGGTTAGAAATCACCAGCCTATTTATAAACAGGCAGGTTCAGGTTGGACAGAGAACCACTATTATAGACAATTAACTTATCCAATAAGACCCAACTCATTACCATCCTCATGAAACAGGATTCTAAAATTCAATTCTCAATTTCAACTCTTTCCATTCACATTTTTTTTATGAATATTCTAAGATTTTTCCATTCCTATTATACAACACATTTTACATAATTCAACCGACCAGCTACTGATGCGATCAGCCATATTCTTAGGCATGGCACAGGTAACACAAAGATCATTAGGTTATTCCGAATTCAAGTGACGAAGGACCATGGATCAGGAAAGGAGAACTTGAACGGAACATCCCCACACAAATAGATCCAAGATCCAAAATTTGAGTGTTCCCCATCCTAACCCTGAATCTAAACCAAAGACAAATCTTCATACATTTTCATGTTAACTTTCTACAAGCATAACCTATAGCTCCCATCCTCCCTACTGTAGTCTCATTCCCAGTTTCTATTCCCATACTAATGTTCCTCTTGAGACTACCATGCTCCTCCCCATACGTACAAAACCACTTCTCTCGAAGAGTATTTTCACAGCTTAAATAACACGTATACTGAGTCTTCTGGGGTATACTGCTTTTATATCTTCTCCCTTTCAAGTAAGTGAAATTTGATCTTGTGTACCTTTCCTCACTGTAAAAGATCCAGCCAGATCTGCACCTATCTCTTAGCCACAAAGATTGGAATGGTGAAAACAGATACTTACATTGAAGAATATTCAGAAGTGTACTCAAAATCAGGTAAGTACACCTTCAGGGATGCTGCTTTGACTCAAATCTATTAATACAAAGTCCCAACCTGAATTGGAGTTGAAGCTAGAACCAATAGGAGGCAAAGTAATGAAGGACATAACTCGACATTCAAATTTAATAAGCAACACCGATATGTTACCTGCATAATCCCCAGAAAAGTATTTCACTGTTGTCCAGGATCATACAAAATGACAATTTGTCGGGCATTATTAAGAAACATATTGCAGGCCTAGGCCAAACCCAGCTCAGCATCAGGCTCCAAACATGCCTCTGGCCCAGTCCAGCTTGCCCCTGTTTATATATATTTGATATAAAAAACCATTACAAAAAATTTCTCTTAAACAAAGGTATTCATGCTTGGATGGTGGCTCAGGATAAGCCTCATGAAAACTTATATTCCCTGAGGAAGTTCTACCCCATGGAAACGCTCTTTAATGGAACTATTGCTTTAGCTGGTCATGAACAATAAACCACAGGTTTCGCTTGGTGGTCCGGGAATGCCCAACCTATCAATTTGTCCGGTAAACTACTCAAGGCTCATGTAACCCATGCCAGACTAATCGTATTCTGGGCCAAAGCAATGAACCTTTTTGGAGTGGCTCATTTCGTACTAGAGAAGCCGATGCATGAACAATGATTGATTTCACATCCCCATCTAGCTACTCGGTTTGGAGGGTAGGTCCTTGTGAGGAGGTTATCAAACACCTTTCCTTAATTGTTATTTGAACAAAAAGAAGACAATAAACTTTTGGTAAAAGTTATATCTTGGTCTGAGTGGGGACTGAGTCTATCTTGCTTTCCGGGGGGGCTAATGATTTCCTTAAGGGCCAGTACTATTTGATTGAGGTCCCCCTGATGAAGCTCCACTAATATCTGAACTTACTTTCCTAGCTACACCATCCTTCGCCGCTGTCTGGTATGAGAATCCATTGTCATCCACCTTAGCCAATCACTCACTATCAACCACTTAATCCTTCTCAGTCCTCTTCTCCTCCTTGATAACCAGACTAACCACTTCAGGACGCACAATAGAGATAGAGAGAGTTTTAACCAAGTTTCTCAGTCGTAGATTTTGAGGCCTCATCATCATCCATGGGTGGTTCAGAATCTTACTTTGAGCATTCGAAGGAACCCGCATAGATGTGGAAAATTTTTAGAGTTATACTATTTACAATTTGAGTCATCACTTCAAGTCAATCTCACATTCAACATAGTATCTAAATTGTGTGACTAAAATGAAATCTTAGAATCATATCCCATAACCATGATTTGAAAAACAAGCTTTTCTTTTTAATTTTCTAAAAATTGGACACTACAAAAAAGAAAAGAAAACAACAACTCAAAGCTAGCTTCATATTTTAAATAGAAGACAACCCAGTTAAAATTGTCGTCACGATCATAATTCATTTAAAATTGTCTTCGAGATCATTTAATTCATTTAAAATTGTTTTCTAGATCATTTAATTCATTTCATATTAAAGAAACAAGGAATTGAGTTTCTTCTCTTCAACAAACTTATTAACTAAATTCTTAGATTTTGCCAAAACGAATATGAGAGAGAGAGAGAGAGAGAGAAAGAGAGAGAGAGAGAGAGAGAGAGAGAGAGAGAGAGAGAGAGAGAGAGAGAA
>JAUPMG010000001.1:15728214-15743695 GCA_031762675.1 Pachysandra terminalis | reverse complement strand
TTTTTCTTTGTAGGGTTTTCGGTTCTCTGCCTTGGGGAACTGTTAACCTATTTGCTGTACATTCTTCTCATCTATATTGATCAAAAAAAAAAAAGGTTGTCCTCCAAATTATTTCATCCATAGACCTTTAACACAATTAGAAACAAGGTTGTCCTCAAAATTATTTCATCCACTATGGATGCTTGGGTATACTATAATAAAATTGAGAAAATACTACATCCAATTAATCAATTTGAGCTAATTTAACCCAAAGAGAGAAGCAGGCAGTAAATACAAAGGTCATTCTCAAAGCCGCAGACCAGCTATCATCAAGAGAAAATTGAAAATGGCATTCCCTGTTAAGAAACCGTAGTTAATTATAGTTTATTACTCACAAGAACCGACAAACAACAAGCCCAAGAACAAGTCATCTGCTCGTATAAATTTTGCTAATTAAATTGTCCATCTTGTAGGAGGAAAACAGAAGAAGTAACATGTTACCATAGTAAAACCAAAGCATTATTTCATCCCGACAAACCTCCTAGAAAGTAAAATATGCTCCAAAGTCCCCATACATCCATAAAAGTACCTAGAACTGAGTTCCAGAGTCTGGCCTCTAATTATATTCCCTAACCACATGTAAAACTGTTATGTGAGTGAGGCCATTTCTGTCTTTTCACAAAATTAATATAAAATATATAAGAGAAAGAGAGGGGCAACCAGAATGTATGATGGTCTCATTCTCTCTTTTTTTCTCTCCAACTCTTCCCTTGTTCTCTTCCTCCTTTTTTCTCCTTATACCTATATTCAGATCTTATATAACATGGTATCACAGCTTAGGGCTTGAGATTATTCACGAGTACTGTTCACGGGTACTTTTCTAAGATTTTCTTGAATCGATTCTAAGGTAAGAAGGAAAACCTAGGATTTTGATCGACCCCTTCTTTAATCACTTTCTTCAGTTTTTTGGTGGTTTTTTTTCTCACCTTAGAAATGGTGTTTGTGGACTGCTGTTAAGAATCCCTCTTCTATCAACACTATAGAGAGTAATGTTTGGCAAGTGTAATTTGTTATAATGTGGTTTGTGGTATGTTATTTGAAGAAACGTGACGAGCATTATCGTGATTTCTAAATCTGATCCCAACAGCAGTTTTTGTTTCCTAAAATCTAAATTTTTCATTGGTTCTTTAACAAGGGCTTTGTAGGTGCCGTTGGTAGTTGTTTTCCTTTAAAACGAGTTTGACGTATTTTGTTTATATATTGAACAATAGTTATGGAGATTAATCTGGTACAGCATACCCTTTGGTAACTTCTCTACAAATTACTTAAACTATACGAAAGTAATAATATAACTTGGCAAAATCTGTAGACTTCTTTCTCACTAAAAGGGGAAAAAGAAAGTATCTTAGAGAAGACAAGCCAGTACATGATGACAAACATTATGAAGAATGGATTCAGGATGACGCACAGATTATAACTATATTATGGAACAGTATGGAAACACAGATTAATACTTCATTGATGGCTTCTGAATCTCTGATACATCCAAGCAAACTTAGGAAAGTAATAAGCTGTTGTTTTCTGGATCGAATAATACGTCCCGTATTTACAATTTGTCAGAAGAATAATTCTCATTACAAAAACAATTGTATGAATATTACTCAGCTCTTGTGAATGTGTGTGATGAGTTGGATCTGTATCAGCCCTTATCTATTGATACAAGTGTTATGAAGAAGCAATGTCAAGATATGAGAGTTGTGAAGTTTCTTGCAAGGCTTCACCCAGAGTATGGTCCAGTTAGATCTCAGATATGAGGGTGGTGGTAACCTTTAGTCCTTCTCTGAAGTTTTTTTCAGTATTCCGAGGAGTTCTACATCAAATACTTCAGGTGTCGTTATTAATGATCAATCTGTTCTGGCTGTACATTGTGCTGGCCATTGTGCTCATGATGGTGGAAAATCTAAAGAGATCGCTAGTCATGGTGGTAGAGGTCGAGGCCGAGAGCTAGGGGAGCCAATAAGCCTAGTAACCCAAGTACTGGGAATAGAATGTGGAGCCAATAAGCCAAGCAATTGGAATCACTAAAATTCTCCAAGGATTAGAATTATCATATGCATTATATTTATGTAATCTCAAAAAAAATGGAAAAATAAAGAGAAAACAGTTTTCACAACCAAGAAACACCTACTTTATTATAAAACTGCAACCATAAACAGTTCAAATCAAGGCAAACCTCACCTCAAGAAAGTGATTGAAGTGGACAACCGTTCAACCTCATGTGCATCAAAATCTTCATACTCTGCCTCTCCACAAAGCTTAGAAATCATACTCATTGCCCTGAAGTGATTCTCAACAGAATAGTCAAACATCGTAACCGCAACCCCTGGACCATCTTGGTTATCAATAGAACCTGACAAACTCTTTCCCTCCACTGCCACTGCACATATCCTCTTAGATCCCATCTGGTTTTTTCTCGTCCCGGTACCTTTCCTCTTCTTCTTCCCAACCGATTCTTCAACAACCAAAGCATATTTATCCGCATCATTTGCTTCTTCCATGTTTCCACCAAAGTTACAGCAGCACTCTCAGCTGTTAGATCTTGAGGTTTCAGATTAGCACAAACTAATTGCAGAATATTTTATTGGATCAAGAAAACAGATAATTATATTCATACTAACAAAAATTTACATACGAATCCGGAAAAGATAATAACTATGAATAGAGAAACCCACGATATGGCTCCCATAGGAAACCCTACAACCCTGTAGATGTCCTCACCCAACAATTCATAGGTCAAGAATCCTTTTGGTGTTGTTTGGTTTATCTTAATATACTATAAGAAAACAATCGCGAAGGTAGAGACCCCCCAAGTAGGAATGGCAATGGGGCAGGTTCGGTGCGGGTTTTGACAGACCCTAACCTGCCCCTAAAGGAGCCCCCTAATACCAAACCCATTCCTAACCCTAACGGGGCGGCATCAAGGTGGGTCGGTTCAACCCGGTTATAAGAAATATTAAAAATAAATACTTTTTAAGTAAAAATTTTAGATATATTTACTTATAATATATATATTTGAATATAAAATATAGGTGAATGCAACAGGAGGGTTAGAGGTGGGTTGAGAACAATCCAAATCCAACCCAAACCCAATTTATGGGTTATCAAACATTAACCATTAGGGGCGGGGCAGGGCGGGTTACCTGTTTAACCCCACCCATTGCAATCCCTACTCCCAAGGCTTCCCTCCCCAATACACTGATTCTCACAATTTTGAGGATTTCACATTAAAATAAATGTATGAAAAAGGCTTTTAAACCAATCAGAAGTAAACAAAATATTAATAAAGCTTAGGCTACATCTGGCATGGCTTGTGCTTTTGGATAAGCACTCATTTAATAAGTGACTCAATGAGAGCACTTATCCAAGGCATCCATCAATAAAGTTGCTTGGTTTGAAAAAAAATATTTTTGGTAAAACGGATAACTTAAATATCCTAACAAGACAACCTTATTGAAATTTTTGTAAATTTTAGGGGTAACAATGTCATTTTTAAAAAGATTAGTATTGTGTTCAATGTTATAATTGTTATTTTCAAAGTGTCATTAATGGTTAGAAACCACTTCCCGCATAAGTGGTAACTGGTAAGGAGAGTTGTTGAGAGCAACTCCTTATGAGCTATCTTCCTCTACTACTTACGGGTAAGAACTTACCCTTTCATTGTGAGCAAACGCACTTATAGCTTAAGAAAAGTGTTTTAATAAGCTATAAGCTCCAAGAAGCACTTAATTAAGTAGTGCCAAACACAGCCTTATAAATATTACATTATTAATTGGCAAGTGGGCCTTCATTCATCATTATTAATAGTCCATTTAAGATACAGAGATCACTAAGACTCCAATAAAAAAATAAATATCTTCTTTCATTATCTCTTTCTATTTATTTTAATTATATAAGTCATTAAACGCTCAAAATAGAAATGTTTTTTTTTTTCAGGGTAAGTTTAGTTCGTATACACACCTACACTATTATAAAAAAAACAAACGGTATTTCAACAATTGTTGATCCCACATCCCTTTAGAATCATAACTAACTTATACTCCCAATTGTAACAAAACAATTATATTTTTTATATAATTTAATAATAAAAAGTAAAAGATAATCACTAAAACTCCTTAACTTCAATTAAACCCATAATAATAAAATATTTATGTAGTCTTATTTATAGATTCGTTATCGTTAATTAAACTCAAAATATCATTTATAGTAAAAATTAGAAATCAATTAAAATTTCTTGATGATTTAATTCACTAATAATTTAAAGTCATCTAATAATTCAAAAATTAATTTCAAAAAACAAAATACAAATTGAACTATATTTTTTATATAATTTAAACAAAGGGATAATTTCTAAAGTTTATTATTTTTAATTAAATCCATAATAAAATATTCATGTAGTCCTATTTATAGATTCACTATCTTTAATTAAATCCAAAATATCATTTATAATGAAAATTAGAAATCCATTAAAATTTCTTGAAGATTTAATTCTCTATTTAAAGCTCTTCTAATAATTAAAAAATCAATTTCAAAAACAAAATACATATTGGATATAATACGCATTTAAATTATTAAAAGTATTAAAAAATTAAATAAAGATGTAGATGCAAATAAAATAAGTATTAGATATTATAATTATTTTAATTAATTAAAATATTTACTTAATTAATAAAATATATATATATATATATATATATATATATTAATCTATACTACTATTCAAACCAAAAGGTATTTTTAAGGTTTTTATATTCATAAATATATAAATATTTTGTAATGACACTACTAACCTTATTGTGAACTACCCCGGGTCTGGTGGACCCTAGATGGATCGGGTTGATTGGAGTCGCCACCATCCATTAGGTTAAGGAGTGAATGGTGGTCACCTATGGGTTTGTCTTTTATTGCAAAATAGACCCAAAAATAAGATTTTAAACAAGGTCTAACCAGAACGGGTAGGAAGGTTTAGTTAAGAGAGTGAGAAGGTGTTAGGCTCCTACTCTCTTCCGGTTCAACTGGTTACCCGGTTTAATTCTATTCGGCCAAATTAAATAAAATCCTAAAACAATAAAAAGAACCTAGAAAAATTCTAAAAAATCCTAGAAATTTCCTAAACAGCTTAGGTATAAATCGATAATATGAGTTGTCGATAGTGTATACAATGTTGACGACATGTCGCCAATTCTGAGGTGGGCGACACGAAATCAGGGTGAAAATCGCTTTACCCTGATTTTGAAGACATGGGTGACATGGGGGAAAATTTTCAATTTTTTTTCGATATTTCCCCCATGTCTCTCGACATGGGCGACATATCGGCGACATGGGGGAAATATTTCATTTTTTTTGAATTTTTTTAAAAAAATTATAAAAAAAATGTTAGAGATTTGTTTTTGCATTTTTTTAATGTACAATGATGTATTTAGACACTACTTAGGTTGTTTAAAACTTGGGGGGAAACCTATCAAAAACCCCACATTTTCCCTCATTTCCCCTATATTTCCCTTTTACCCGTCATAGATATGGGACTTGATTTCTAGTTTTATAAATCTTTTAATTGACTTACATTTACTTTTAGTTTGGCTTAATTTAAATGTAGCATCTTTTTTTACAGCCTACAGACCCGACAGCGTGTAAGTTAACCCCCCTCAAGTAATGACTTTTAATGTGCAGGCATTTTGTTTTGCATTTTTTGATGTATTTGGATGCATTTAGGCCTTAATTAGACATGTTTAAAGTTTGGGACAAAAATCCATCAAAAATTCAAGGTTTCCCCATATTTTCCCTTTTTTACTCCATGTCGCCGACATGTCGCTGATATCACCTGGCGACATGCCAATCGACATCGACATGGCGCACCTTGGTTGTCGATCAATGAATACCAAAGTCTATATACAAAACTTCTTAGGATCTCAAAATTTGCCTAACCAACAAAAAAAAATAACTCAAAAAAAAATCCTAATGAAAATAAAAGTAAATTAACTTAATTTAAATTTATCCTAATCAAATAAATATAAACACTTAAAAACCTATAAATACCAAGGTCCTTAAAATATTGTAAAAACCATTATAAGCGATGAAAGAATTAGTGACCTAAAAATCCCTAGACGAATTCTAAAATTTGTATAAAAACCCCACAATCATTATGATCTTTAAAATTAATAAGCATCCTAAGTTACACCAAAACAAATTTAAAGTACTAAAGCTGGAAAAATCTCTTAAAAGAATTAAGAAAAATAAAATAAAATAAAACCAATTAACTATCCTAATATACCTAATGTGAAAGGGAAAATCCTATCTACAATGTATTAAATTGGATAAACCTTACAAGATGACAAAAATAATGTATATATATATATACATACTAGGGGGAGGGGCACGTGCAAGCTATCATATGAACTTGTCATAGAATTGAGTCACAATATTGTATATTTGAAGATACAATCTAAAGGTGTGTGATGAACAACTGATTGATCCTCTCCATCATCATTCAAGAATCTGTGGTTTGGGACGGTGATAGAATAAGATTAAGATCAGATACACATACAATCAGTTAATATTAAATAACAAACAAGATCAGAACATCAAATTACTAAAGTGGGGATTCAAGATTCTTCCTATTTAGATGGATTTAATAACTGGGTATCACTTAAAAGTATCAAACATGAAATCTAAGCATCAGGAAAAGCAAAGTTTGAAATCAATGAAACACATCCATAAGCAAAGTTTGAAATCAATGAGAATTATGACCAAAGTAAATTTGAATCTGACATCGAACACCCAGTAATAGGGTACAATCAAATACCAGTAAGGAAGTAAAAATTGAAATGATATTATAAGTTTCCATGATAATTAGTCATTGAAAAAATAATGAGCCATTTAATATAGAATTAAACAAAGAAAATAGTAAAGTGAATGAAATAGGAAATTTAACAAAATGAAACTTAAGAAAAAATATTGTGACATAAATTAAAAAGAAAAGAAGAAAAATAAACTTGCAGTAACATTTTCTAAATGGTAATCTATAGTACGCTAAGAAAACAAGAGTGTATTTATTAGTTTTGACAAACAAGATGTCAAAACAAATAAATTCAGTAGAAAACAAAACTCATAGTAGAAACTTTGCAACCAAGTCTCCAAGTTTCAGACAAACATAGATGGTTAGGTAGAAGATTTAACTTTAAGAAATATTTATTTTTGCTACCGCCATGGAATTACAGCCGATTGAATCTGAATGACGTGCATGATTGTCTCTATTTGTATACACGTATGAAGATGACTAAGCAATACAAAGAGTAACAAAACAAAAGAGATAAACATAGCAACAGGTGTCTAATTATAATAAAAAAATAAAGAAAAAATTCCCTGAAATAAAATAAAATAGATTCGTAGGAAATTTGTTAGCATACAAGTATCGTGTAAGAAGAAATAAATAAAGAATTATCAAAAATTAATTTCTTAGCATACACTTATCAAGATGACTAAGCAATACAGAAAACATATGTGTACTTGTAAGAAGAAATAAAATAATATAAACTCATAAGAAAAAGTAATAAACAAATCCGTTAGCATACACATGAAAAACAAATTAATATCTGCTTGTACTTACATTAAAATTCAATTTTTTAAATAAATTAAGAACTAATCGAACTAAATAATTACGTTAAAATACAATATTTTAAATAAATTAAGAAGTAATCGAACTACAAATCTATACACAAATTCTTAAATAAAAAAATAATAGAAAATGACAATTCAAGGAATAAAATAAAAGGAATTCAAAAGAGGCGGAAAAAACAAAAGAATGTTTATAAGAAATAATTGACGCAAACCTGAAGAAATGAAGTAAAAAAACAAAAATCAATCAACTTCCCTTTTGCTTTCAAGTCTGAAACTCGCTTTTCTTCCGACAAAGATGACATTTGCTGCAAGATTAGACTTCCTCTTGCTATCATCCATTCTCCCCGACTAAGACGAATTTGATGGCCTCCATTCTCTCTGACAGCCAATAGAAGCGTCGGCCGTAGATTGGATATCTCCAGAAGCATCCTCTTCGTTCTTATTAGGTAAACTTCAGTGTTTCTACCACCTGTTATTAAAAAGGTATAGGTGTCCTTCTGAATAGCATAATTGAAAGAGGGTAAAAATGGTAAAACAAAATATATGTAAACAACCCATTTGCCCAGTATAAGACTTTTTGGTAAAATAGGAAAAATATCAAAAGAGTAAATAACTAATAAAGTAAGGGTAAAATAGGAAAATAAATATCAGACAACAAATCGATTCCGTCTTTTAACCCATTTGACCAGTATAAGACTTTTTGTTTCTAATGGAGGGTAAAATAGGAAGAATATCAAAAGAGTAAATAAACTAACAAAGTAAGGGTAAAGTAGGAAAGTAACCATCAAACATCAAACAAATGTTTGATCGAAATTTGCCCAGTATAAGATTATAGATTTCTAATGAAGGAGAGTAAAATAGGAATAACATCGAAAGAGTAAATAACTAATAAAGTAAGGGTAAAATAGGAAAGTAACTATCAAACATCAAACAAATGTTTGATCGATCAAACAAAGAAGAAATCGATCAAACATTTGTTTGATATTTGATAGTTACTTTTCTATTTTACCCTTACTTTATTAGTTATTTACTCTTTTGATGTTCTTCCTATTTTACCCTCCTTCATTAGAAATCTATACTCTTATATTGTGCAAATCTCGATCAAACATTTGTTTGATATTTGATAGTTACTTTTCTATTTTACCCTTATTTTATTGCTTATTTACTCTTTTGATATTCTTCCTATTTTACCCTCCTTCATTAGAAACAAAAAGTCATATACTGGGCAAATGGGTTAAAAGAAGGAATCGATTTGATGTTTGATATTTATTTTCCTATTTTACCCTTACTTTATTAGTTATTTACTATTTTGATATTTTTCTTATTTTACCAAAAAAGTCTTATACTGGGCAAATGTGTTGTTTACATATATTTTTTTTTACCATTTTTACCCTTTTTCAATTATGTTGTTCAGAAGGACACCTATACGTTTTTAATAACAAGTGGTAGAAACACTGAAGTTTACCTAACAAGAACGAAGAGGATGCTTTTGGAGATATGCAATCTACGGCCGACGCTACTATTGGCTGTCGGAGTAATCTTAGTCGGAGAGAATGGAGGCCATCGAAGTCATCTTAGTGGGGAAGAATGGATGATAGCAAGAGGAAGTCTAATCTTGCCGCAAATGTCATCTTTGTCGGAAGACAAGCGAGTTTCAGACTTGAAAGCAAAAGGGAAGCTGAATGATTTATGTTTTTTACTTCATTTCTACAAATTTGCAACAATTTTTTCTTATAAACATTCTTTTGTTTTTTCCGTCTCTTTTGAATTCCTTTTATTTTATTTCTTGAAATGTCTTTTCAATTATTTTTTATTTAAGAATTTGTGTATAGATTTTAGTTCAATTACTTCTTAATTTATTTAAAAAATTGTATTTTAACATAATTATTTAGTTCGATTAGTTCTTAATTTATTTAAAAAATTGAATTTTAATATAAGCACAAGCAGATATTAATTTTTTTTCCATGTGTATGCTAACGAATTTGTTTATTACTTTTACTTACGAATGTATATTATTTTATTTCTGATATTTCTTTATTTATTTCTTCTTACAAGTAGACATGCGTTTTCTGTATTGCTTAGTCATCTTAATACGTGTATGCTAAGAAATTAATTTTTGATAGTTCTTTATTTATTTCTTCTTACATGATATGTATATGTTCACAACTTTCCTACGAATCTATTTTATTTTATTTCAGGGATTTTTTTCTTTATTTTTTTATTATAATTAGAAACCTGTTGCTATGTTTATCTCTTTTGTTTTGTCATTTTCTGTATTGCTTAGTCGTCTTCGTACGTTTATACAAATAGAGACAATCATGCACGTCATTCAGATTCAACCGGCTATTATTCAATGGCGGTAACAGAACTAAACATTTCTTAAAATTAAATCTTCTACCTAACCATCTATGTTTGTCTGATACTAGGAAACTTGGTTGCAAAGTTACTACTGTGAGTTTTGTTTTCTACTGAATTTATTAGTTTTGACATCTTGTTTGTCAAAACTAATAAATACACTCTTGTCTTCTTAGCGTAATATAGATTATCATTTAGAAAATGTTACTGCAAATTTATTTTTTTCTTTCTTTTTAATTTATGTCACAATATTCTTTCTTAAGTTTCCTTTTGTTAAATTTCCTATTACATTCACTTTACTATTTTCTTTGTTTAATTCTATATTAAATGGCTCATTTTTTTTCAATGACTAATTATCTTAGAAACTCATAATATCATTTCAATTTTTACTTCCTTACTGGTATCTGATTGTACCCTTGTACTGGGTGTTCGATGTCAGATTCAAATTCACTTTGGTCATAATTCTCATTGATTTCAAACTTTGCTTATGGATGTGTTTCATTGATTTCAAACTTTGCTTATCTGATAATCTGGCGTAATTGAATCCATGATTGTTGATTCTGTTTTGCAGATTTCTTTAATTTGATCAACGGATGGCTGCTCGTAACTTGGAGAAGATGACGTCAATACACGCGCAGCTTAGACCTTTAAATCCACTGCTCTTGGATCAATTCCTCGATATCCTTCAGGATTTATACAAGGAACTCAGGGAAACCGTATGTGATTGATCTTCTCTCATTCATGGAGTTCTACTTTCAGAAAGCACTTTTCACTTCATTTGATCTATGAGTAGAGAACATGATACTAAGAAAGTAGATAAACTAATGGAAACTCCTTTTCAACTTAAGATGAATTTGTAGAACATTTTTCTTTTCTTGATGCTTAGAATTCATGTTTGATACTTTTAAGTGATACCCAGTTATTAAATCCATCTAAATAGGAAGAATCATGAATCCCCACTTCAGTAATCCGATGTTCTGATCTTGCTTGTTATTTAATATTAACTGATTGTATGTGTATCTGATCTTAATCTCATTTATCACCATCCCAAACCACAGATTCTTGAATGATGATGGAGAGGATCAATCAGTTGTTCATCACACACCTTTAGATTGTAACTTCAAATATACAATATTGTGACTCAATTCTATGACAAGTTCATATGATAGTTTGCACGTGCATTGCACGTTCCCCTCCCCCCAGTAACTAATAAAGTAAGGGTAAAATAGGAAAGTAACTATCAAACATCAAACAAATATTTGATCGATTCCTTCTTTAATAAGAGTATAGATAAAAATAAAATAAAACTGGCCTAAGATAATAAAAAGCCTTTTGTACAGATCTGAAACTAAAACATTATCCTAAAGCAAGGCAACAAAACATAAAACAACAGCATAACAATACAGGGTTAACCATGCAAATCAAATAAAGATTGATATAAAATAAGAAAGAAGGTTGAAATATCATTGTTCTTTTTCATGACCAACTTATACAGAGTACTAATGGATGAAATAACCTGTTGAAAACCTATCATACTAAATCAAATCCATCAAAGATCATTGCACAATCCCCATGCTTTTAAACTAAAACTAAATACCCCAATATGAAAAACAGACATCCAATTAAATATGTAAAATTTCTGTATCACAGCTCTATAGGATTCACAAGATAAACAAGCCAGAAACTAATCAAGTCCAACAAATAACTTAAAAATTAATCTAAGCAAACAAGTATTCTGAAGAATAATCTGATCAAACAGGTATTCTACGCACAGGTCAAGCTATGGAGAATCTGGTCATAGATTAATCAACATTCAATATATCTATCTATATATATTTAAATAAATAAAAATAAATAAATAAATAAAATCTGCAAAAGGCATTAAGTTCGGCCATACCTGTGTTTGCAGCGATAAACCATGGTCTCCCTCTAACTTCGAGTTCCTCCGGATTTGGCCGGAGCTTGCAGAAATTGGAGATAGATGCAGAACCAATCAAACAGATGGATTGGAGGGTTTCGAAGATTCAAATTTGGATTCTAGCAGGGTTTCAAGAAGCAGAAGAAAAGGTTTGAACGATGTGAATGAACTACCAGAACAGGATTTGTAATGGGTTTCAATGGAATATGGATGGCGAATGGATTAGTACGACAACCAAATAGGGGGTGGATAGAGTTTTGATGATGGACGAATTGGAGAGAACAGGGGGTTTAATTAGGGGTTTATGCTGGATTTTGACGACGATTTAGAATTGAATTCGGTGGGTTTCGAGAAGATTTGAATGGGGTTTCTGGGTTTTGAAGGGGGTTTTACAGGCTGAGAATGGGCGTTTCTAATGGCTTACTGATTCTACCAAAGTTGAAGAGTCTTCAAGGGAGTTTTAGCAGAACTTTGCTAGAAATTGCAGAGGACGATCGATTAGGGATTGGGGTTTTGCTCAAAATATCTCAGATTTACTCTCCTCTTTTGCCTTCGATCACACCTCTTTTTATAGCCTTCTGATCGGATCCCTTCCCTCCTTGGATTTCAACTCCTTCATCCTCTCAATCCTCATCTTCCTCCTCTACTCATTGATCACTTCTTTCAATCCATATCTTCTTCTTCTTAATCCCTATTTCTTCTTCTTAATATCTATCCCTTCTTCTCCCTAAAACCCAAAGAACAGACTCCTCGTAGAATTCCTCTTTTCTTTTCTTTTTTAACAAATAATAATAATAATAATCTAAACCTAATCCTAATCTGAGTTTTAACCTAATCTTAAACATCTTAAAATAATCCTAATCTAACCACCTTTTTATTATTTTTTTTTAACTCTCCTTTTTAGAAATTTCACTTAGGGTATTTTAGTAATTTCACAGAGTTTTGGGATTTCAATGAGAATTTTGGCTCAAATGGATTTGGGATTGAGGGTGACAATCAGATTAGAAATGTGCCAAGTTCAAACCTCTCCAGAAGCTGCAAAGATCAAGAGAATCAATCTCGCGCAAATTGGGGTGTCTACACTTATAAAATATATTTATTTTATGAATAATACCAAAATCCTATTAATAATTATATCCCATGTTGTGTTATATATGGTCTTTTCATATCTTCTTTTTAAAAATTTCTAGTTTAAAAATAATTGATTTTTTGGGTATATTTTTATGACTAAAACACCCTTATCCTAACAATTTGAGGATAATAACTAATAATTAGATAAGTATTATAAGTTAAGATAAGGATATTATCCTGACATTCTCCTACTTCACTCATAGATGACTAACTAATAGATACATGTAACCTACCCCAGGTCGGGTGGACCCTCGATCGATCAGGTCAAAATGGAGTCGTCACCATCCATTTGGTTAAAAAGATGTGAATGGTCACCTATAAATGGGTAAGTTAAGTTCAAACTAGACCGAAATTAAATAAAGGCACTGATCTAGTTAAGAGAGTGAGAAGGTATTAGACACCTACTCTCCCCTAGTTATCTGGTCTAAATTTATTTGACCAAATTAGATAAAAATCCTTAAAAAATTAAAAAAATTAAATAAAATAACTCTACAAAATCCTTAGGAAATCTAAGTAAATAAATTCCCTAAAGTCCTAAAAATATTTAAAAAGAATATAAAACAATTTAAAATGTTCTAAAACATAAAAATCCCTTAAAAATAACCTAAAGAATTCAGAAAATCTACGAACTTAAAATTCATAAAAGAACAAAAAGTATGTCCAAATGGAACTCCTAATATACTAAGGGCGTGTTTGGCGCAGCTTCCTAAGGGCTAGGAAGCTCTTCCTAGACCTAAAAGGGTTTCCTATTTGGGTCTTAGGTATTTGGTGCATCTTTTAGAAGTCCTTTAAGAACAAGGGCTTCTTTAGAAAGTCGGTTTTGCAGAAGTTGAGAATACTAGCTTCTCAAAATCACGTTTGCAGGAAGTCACATGTAAGTTAAGTGAGATTTTTGTAAATACAATTTTACCCCTTAACTAATTTTGAAATGACAACTTTATCTCTATCCTGAAATTTCTCATAACGTTAAATGAAGATCTCTAACTCCATCTCAACTACAATGACTAATTGATCTGTTAAAATATGTAATCAAATCATGCTTGAGAATTGTGATTTGAAGCTCTAAACGATTCTTCTGTGCATTATAAATTCTTCCCAAATATTCTGTACTCATCACACAACTTTCTTCTCTGCAAGTTTTTCTTTCTTTGGAGCAACAGTCTGTAAGTTTTTCTTTCTTTGGAGCAATAGAAGAGTGAGGAAATTCACAAGTATTAATTCATCTCTTATATATATATATATATATATATATATATATGTGGTTATAGATGTGAAGTAAGTTATGCTTCTATTTCCAATACAATGTAAAAAACATCCACAGTTTCTGCAACGGCATTTTATTTTCAGTCTCCTTCTCCACCACCTTGGTAATTGCCATTGGTAAAGTTTCGTGTCACATGGACCCTCCTCTCCCTTATACCAAACATCCCTGCTTCTGTGCACACCGCCTTGATGGAAGAGAAGGGTAATGCTGGAATCCGGTCACCTGAGAGTAAAAGAATGCTGAAAAGTCACCCATCCTAGTACTACTCTCGCCCAAGGGGACCCGTTATCCCCGTTCTTATTCATTATAGTTGTGGAATGTCTGGAAAAATTGATTAAACAGGCAGAAGCGATCGGAGTGTTACAAGGGGTTAGGGTGTCTGAGTTGGCTCCTAGCATATCACATTTACAATTTGCAGACGACACACTAATTCTTTGCAGAGACAATCAATCTGACATGAGGGTTTTGAGATGTATTTTGGTTTGTTTCGAAGCGGTATCGGGGCTCCGAATCAACTTGGCTAAGTCAGAAATATTTGGTGTGGGTATTACAGGTGATCTAAGACACAGAGCAAGATGGTTGGGGTGCAAGACGGGTTCGCTGCCAACTAAATATTTGGGGCTTCCTTTGGGGGCTAAATACAAGAATAGGAGTGTTTGGAATGAAGTGGTGGAGAGGTCGGAGAGAAAATTGGCTTTGTGGAAGGCAAGGTATTTATCAATAGGGGGAAGACTAGTCCTTATTAAGAGCTCGTTGGCTAATCTTCCATCTTACTATATGTCTTTAATTAAGATCCCGACGTCGGTTGCTAGAAGACTTGAGAAACACCAAAGGGATTTCCTATGGTCAGGAGGGGGGGAAGTGAAGAAGTATCACCTTATAAGTTGGGATAAAGTATGTAAGAAGAAAGAAGAGGGGGGTTTGGGGTTAAGAAGCCTGACAAAATTCAATATCGCCTTATTGGCTAAGTGGTTGTGGAGATTTGGGTTAGAGGAAAGAGCACTATGGAGAAGAGTGATTGGTGCTAAGTATGGATTAGAGGAAGGTGGTTGGAATACAAGAAGAAATAGAGCAGCTTTTGGGGTGGGGGTGTGGAAAGCAATTTATGCGGCTTGGGATGTGTTTGAGAAGGGGGTGAGATATAGGGTGGGGGAGGGGGA
>JAUPMG010000001.1:15713963-15728114 GCA_031762675.1 Pachysandra terminalis | reverse complement strand
TAAATTTTGACCAATTTCAACTATGACTTGTTCAAAGTTTCAATATTTCAGAAAATTTAGGAATAAAGTCACAAGATGTAGGAACCACATTTCAATTACAACAACGACCAAACTTGATGCCAATCAAGATTGAGAAATGCCATGTCCTCATGTTTGCCACATCACACCAAGGTTTTAAGACTCGGGATCATGGATCGGACCAGTCCCGGCCGATCCCGATCCGAACCGGCAATACTAGCTGGTATCGGCCGATCCAGATCTGATACAAAAGTTGGATAGCCCTTAAAAAATATTGGATCGGCCAGACCGGTCGCCGGAACGGGGGTACCGATCACTGGAACGGAAGTACCAGTCGCCGGAATAGCAGTACCTGCCGCCAGACTGGCTGTACCGGTCGGTACCGGACCGGTCCAGGCCAATAACTGTTGGACCGTTCATTTTATAAATTAAAAAACTTTGGATCGGTTGGAACAGTCACTGGATCGGTCCGTATCAGCCGGTCCGTACCGGTATCAGTTGGACCAGTCCGATCCAAAGCCACTTAATAGAATAGTTGTATCTTGGCTTGGGATCAAACCGGTCCTGGCTGATCCCGATACAGACCGGATCGGTCCAATCCTTGAAACCATGCATCACACTCCACTGGCATGGAAAGTTTCAGCTCCACATTCAGTCACTTGGTAGTCCCTTTACCTTGGCCATTTCTCAACTCAAAAAAATTAAAATATATAAATATATATATATATAAATATATATATATATATATATATATATATATATATATAAAGACTAATTTAAAATAATAATACCTATTTGTAGAGAATTGTAGAACTTCACAACTTTGAAGACCTTCAGATGTTGGAGACAACTTTGGAGACCTTCAGATGTTGTAGAAATTTCAATTCTTGAAGAGAGAATTGTAGATTGTGTAGAAGAGATTTGTAGAACTTGTGAATTGAGAATAAAAGTATTTGAGTATTTGTAGGCATTAATGTAGTCAAAATGATCAATTTTACGTAAAAACTAGCCGTTTTATGGCTATTATTGAGGGCAATTAGGTTATTTTGAAAAAAATAACCCAATTCTGATCAAAATTAGCCATTTTCGGCAAAAAATGGCCGTTTCCGGCCAAAAATGACTAGTTTTGGCCGGAATGGGTCGGACTAGACCGGATCGGGTCGCGCGTCTCAATTATGCCACACTTGGGTCTGTTTCATTTCATGCTCAGGCCGTGCTTCCGCGTAGACTGTGGATCCACACGGGTCATGTAATGACTCGGACCTTGCGGGAAAATTAATGGATTAATCCTAATTAACCTAATAATTACACACTGGGGATTTTAAGCAAGATTCAGGGCACAATTAGACTAATTGAGAATTTGGGAAAAACAATTGGGTAATTATATAATTAACTAAGAATTAACAGCATTGGGCTGGACTTTTAAATTAATTGGACTCTAACACATACGTAAATTGAACTGGGCTCAAAACCCACTAAGAGGTCCAATGGGACATAAATAGGTAATATAAAAATAATAACAAGGTTAATTAAGGAAAATCCAACACAAACAACCATGATCGGTTCTTTCATTGAAAATTCAAATTCAAATTTGAATCTTGGATAATTAAGAAATAGTGTTCCATTAATATTAAAACTCCTAGAAGCTAGGAAGGGAGGAGAGAGAGAGAGAAAGATTCTCCCTAGTTCGTACGTCCAAAACAGAGGAAAGGAGAGAGGGTTTTGGTTTTGGCTCTGCAAAAAACAAGAAAAATGAGGAGACCAAGAGGGAAGAAAGTAAAGAAGAAAACGAAGAAAAGAAGAGAGAATCATACTATAGGAAGAAGGCTAGAAAAGCTAAGAAGAAGAAAGAGGAAGAGGAAGAAGAAGAAGTGGGATACGATGGGCACGAGGAAAATGAGGATGAAGAAGGCAGTGAAGGGGAAGACAAGGGAAAGAAGACCCTGATTAAGCAAGCCTTGAAAAGACAGGAGAAGCTTGATGATAACTTCTATTAGGTCGGAATAGAAATCCAGAAGAACAAGGTAGGGATTCCTTCGATCTTACGGTAGTTATGTTCATGAATCATAGCTATGCCATAGATATAGTTATGAAAGTCCTTAAAGGAATGGTTTGGTCTACTGGTGTATTCTACCCTGGGTGCAAGTCCCTTAAAGAATATGAATTGTGGCATTCTACCGTGGGTGCAAGTCCCTAAATGAATGGGTTGAATGGTTGTGAGATTGATTGCATATGTGATTGGGTTAGGCCTAATTAACCTCGCATTGCATTGTACATCATTCTCATTTTATAATTGCATCATACCACTTGCATTGCATATGTTGATTGAAGTGATTGTTTGTGCATCTTCATATGTTGACTTGTTTGTACTTGTGATGTGTTTGTGATTGAGCCGTATTTGTTTGGTATGGTGGGACCATGTAGTGATTGGTTGTAGCATGGTGGGACCGTGTGATTATTTGATCGTAGCATGGTGGGACCACGTGGTTGTTTGTGAACATAATGGGACCGTGTTGTTATGTGATTCTTGCATTTGTTGTGTTACATGGTGGGATCATGTGGATGGTTGTTTGTGATATATAGTGGGACTCTGTAGATTATGTGTAGAACATGATGGGATCACGTGGGTTATATTTTGACATAGTGGGACTGAGAATTTGGCTGGAATGCATGATGGGATCATGTGTGTCCTATGATTTATCATGGTGGAACCATGTGAACAGTTAATATAATATGATTTGATTGCTTGTGTGGTTGTCAAGATGAAATGAGATTGGTATGATGAATGTGATATACGTATTTATTATGTGAGATTTAGTATGATGATGAGCATTCTAATACGTTTGACTGTGGTATTATGTGATGATTGAATTGCATGAATTAACTGTATTGTTATATATGCATGAAGATAATTATTGTAATTTCGTTGGCTTTCTCTACATGGCTTCGATTGACCCTTAAACTGAAACAGGTAACCAGTTCGTTTGACTGGCTGGCCGGGAGAGGAGACTCTTTTGATTTAGTTACTTGATATTTTATTTTGGTTTTGACCCCAAGTGGGCGTGAACTTGTAATAGATTATATTTTATTTCTTTTATGTGGGTGGTTAGCTTAACAGATTATGTTGAGCTACAGTTTGATTTTAATTTGAGACTTCCGCCGATGTTTATGTTTTTAGACTCTGATTGACTAGGATGTGGTTAAGTATGTGGTTGGATATCCGTGTCCACATGGTGGATCCGAAGGATATTCCCTTGGAATCCTCGAGATCCTATATCTCGGATTTTGGGCATGACAGGTCGTGTCGTAAACAGGCCATGCTCGTGCCGGGCATGTGCCTCCACACTGGCTGTGCCGTGCCGTAAGCTGGGGAACCCAGGCCTAGCACAGCACGACCCTACGTTCATGCCTTAGCACGACATGACACGTGGCATGCCATGCTGTGCCAAGGCATGTGCATATCGTGTCGGACCAATACAGAGCCACACAACACAACCCGCTTATACATCCCTACCTTTTAACTGTGTAATATATATTAACTAGCATAACAAAGAATTGAATTATAACCAAGCTTTGTAATCTTAACTATACCTAATGTACCTATATGTTGGATTTCTCTCGAATTCTTCATGAACTAAAACTATATTTAGCGTTTTTCTATTTATATTAGAAACATTTTTTTAATTAGGATTCTTGAAGAAAATATATTTTCAGAAATTCTATAAAAGAGTTCTTAAGTGTAGAATTCAGAAAGAAGGAAAGGGGAGGGGTCCATGAGATTCTTCGCCAAACGCACACGATATTCTGTGCGAGCACGACATCATTCGATGTTGCCTACGTGACATTTGCTCAAAAAATTGCCAAAAGGGATCCTTAGATACGTCAACCTGGCTTTTTGCAAATTCACAATCATTTTGAAGGGTTTGGTTTGCCGAAATCAAATTTGAAGTCAAAATCCTATTTCGATCTCCAAAATTTGCAGGTTTTGGCCAAAAAGACTGTTGAGGGTAAAATGGTCATTTTTGCCATATACCCCAAACCTAACTAATATAATACCCGTTGGAAAGCATTTTTAGTTTAGATTTCGAATTTGAAGTCCAAATTAGATTCGGGATAAAATATGAAAAGTTGATGCTTTCAAGGGCATTTTGGTCACTTTCCCAAAAATCCTGAATCTAGGCAAACGGGTATTTGTTAAAAAGTCTTTTTCGTCTAGAATTTAGATTTCGGGTCAAGAACGGACTTCAAATTATGAATCGAATTGGTGGGTTATCAAGGGTATTTTGGTCATTTTCATGAATTTTGGAGGTTTTCAAGGAATTTGGGCACATGGCAGAGGTGGGATTCGGATGATGATTAAGAGTTGTCGATTCTCAAGCCAAACCTTCAAGGGGCTGTGAAACAAAGAGAAACTGTACATTGGTGCAAATTGGAGTGTCCACCACTCACCGTTGAATTACGACGTGTAAAATCGACGTTCATACAATTTCTCATTTTTGGATGTTAGAACCTTACAAGGCCCTACTTGCAAGAGCATACCTTATATTCGTCGACTCGCATGAAGAAGCCAGAGTCATTGAAACCATTTAGTTCAATGTTATTATGCTACAACAATTTTACATGTTAAATGTGCAATGAATTTCTAGTAACAATACCAATAATCAATTCTCGTAACAAGACTAATAAACAATTGAAGCCATTCGAAGTGTGTAAAACAATCGACCTGGGTTATCCTTACTGTGTGAAGTAAGCTGAACATAACAACCCTGTCAACATGCACAAACATCCCGTCCATACTAACCGATGAAGACAACGGCGATGCCATAACTAAATTTTTACAAGCAATTAAACAAAATAAACAACACGATAGTATGACTAAGAGATTTCAATAGCAACGTACAAGAAATGGTTCAATAGCAGAATATAATAATATGTGGATGTTATTGTAAATAGAAATTATCCTTGAACTAAAACTGTAGCAGCATGAAGTATTAAATATAGATGCATTGTGCTTAAAATTATCCTTGACCTAAAACTGACTTCACATTCAGATTGCTTTCATTCACTTTTTTTTTTAGAATTATAAATTAATTTTAAGAAATTACTACTATAGATTAATTGTCAAATACTAATCCAATACATTATGATTGAAGAGAATCAAAGACATACTAAGTTAATGCCGATGTGATCGAAGAGAATCAGATATGGATCGATTTTGTCTGAGTACAAATAGAACTGCTTTAGCTTCAATATAACTTTGTTTAGAGCTTTAAGTGAGCTTATTTGTCTTCAACCAAACAATGGTGCTGATGTACCTTCACCCAACTTTGGTTTTTTGATTCTTTGCTTCAACCAACGTGAATTGAGGTTACGAGTCTTCGTTTTTTTTCTTAATCTTCAAAAGGTTTCGTGAAAGAAAACGATGAAATTATGTAAGATAAAATGCCCAAATCAATAAGGGCATTGTTGTAAAATCATATTCACAACAACCCACTTAAAGTCTGTCATTCAAAAGAGAGAAGGGTAGTTTAGGAATGTAGACCTCTTTTACTATTGTATTTATCACTCAAACATAAAAACTTTTAAAAAATACTCTCCGACGTTACAGACTTTTTTTCAACTCACTGAAATGTAATTGTTTATCATCAAAAAAAAAAAAAAAAGTAATTGTTGACTTGTGCATATACTACACCTTAAAAAATCCAATAATTTATAATTTATAATTTTTTTTTTATAAATTTTTTATAAACCTTTTAAATTTTATGAGTTGTAAATTAACTTGTAAGTTTTTGTAAATTTTATAAGTTTAAATTTATATTTTTTATAAGTTTAAATTTATTATTTTTAGGTTTTTACAAATTTTATAAGATTAAAACTTATATATTTTTTTATAAGTTTAAATATATATATATATATATATATTTTAAGTTTTTACAAATTTTTTAAATGGAGAATTCTACTATGCCGAGGTTAGCATAATACCAACCGATTGTTAACCGTTGAGGTTTAATATATAAAATAATTTGACGGCTTAGATAAAGTTCTCCATTATACAGATGAGAAAATGTCGGCATTATAGACTATCTCTTTTTATTTTTTTTGTATTTTTTGCACATCTGGATGTGCCGGGCCAAAACCGCAGGCAGCCCTTCACAGTATGCGACCCGGACCGGCCCGACATGATCCAACTCCTGCCATGGGCCCCCTGTCATGCTGGCCCTGGAGTTTCCCAAAATGTTTACGGCACGGTCCAATGTGGGCCGCAGGCCATGTCAGCCCGAAGCACAACGGGCACGTGCTAAGTGGGTCTCGAACCATGATGGGCGGGCCCATTTACATTGCCCAGTACCCGACTGGCCTAAAAACAGAAAAGTTTCGGCCGAAACGAAACGAAATATTTTATAAACCCTGACGAAATTTAGTGCTTTTAACGGTTTATGAGCCCTAGGGTTTTGATCTAAGGATTTCTGGTTCTGCTTTATTTGTTTCTTCAGGTCTCAGAATCTTCGGATTGATCCATTCATGGAGATCACGAACCAGAAGAATCATACGAAGAAGAGGAAAAATCAGTCTGCAGAAGGACAATTCCGCTTCGAGCTCGATACCTGTTCGAAGAACAAAGATCTTTCTGGTGCGCTTTCACTTTATGAACGCGCGATATCTCAAAATCTCCGTCTCAGTCACTACCATTTCAATGCCCTTCTCTACCTGTGTTCTAATTCTCTCAACGATACAGCCCTCTTGTCAGAAACCCTAGATTCATCGAAAAATTCTGCTCTTAAATATGGGTTTCGCATTTTTGATCGCATGCTAGCTGATAATATTAGTCCGACAGAAGCAACGATCACTGCGATTGCTCGGATCGCTGCTGCCAAAGGTGATGCTGATCACGCCTTCGAATTGGTGAACACAATGGGAAAGTACAAACTTTCTCCGAGGTTGCGATCGTACGATCCTGCGTTGTTTGCTTACTGTCAGAGATTAGATGCGGATAAGGCATATTCTGTTGAAGAACACATGGTCTTAATGGGGGTTAGTCCTGAGGAAACTGAGTTTGCTGCCTTATTGAAGGTGAGCTCTGAAGCAGGAAGAGAAGAGAGAGTTTATTCATATTTGCAGAAACTGAGAAACTGTGTAAGATGTGTTAGTGTTTCAACTGCAGAGATTATAGAACGTTGGTTTTGCAGTAGTTTGGCTTCCGAGGTGGGTAGTTTGAATTGGGATGAAGATATAATTAGAGAGGCGATGTTGAAGAATGGAGGAGGTTGGCATGGGCAGGGTTGGCTTGGGATGGGGAAATGGATTGTCTATAGATCGAATATTAGTCCACAAGGTTGCTGTAGGACATGTGCTGAACAAATGGTGTGTGTTGATATTGACCGGGCGGAGACTGAGAAGTTTGCGGAGTCGGTAGCTTCACTAGCATTGCAAAGGGAAGTCAAGTCAAATTTTAGGAATTTTCAGGTGAGCAAATGCCTGTAGTTTAGGTATATTTCCTTTCCCATCATTATTTAGGTACTGGATTAGGCATATCCTTAGACATCAAAAGAGTCATTATTGGATTTTATTTAAGAGTAACTTTTGGATTTCCACGACTTTAAACTGTGATTCAAATCTATGGGGAAAAGAGTAATACAGCCTCTGGTTTGATTACTTTTATCTTTGATTACTTGCTTTTTGGTTGACAAATCAGGTGTGATAGTGCTTGGTCAGTCCTGCTCCAGGTTTACCAAGTTTGATGCAAGGGTTATATCTGATTTTGGAAGCTTATTGTATTTATGTTTTGTTCAGAAGTATATTAAAAATCTATGCCTTTTGACATCTATACTATAAAGGGAGATGGCATATTGTAAAGTGTGCCAAAAACTAACTCTTTCTCCCAAAACTGATCTCGCAATAGAAAAGGTTGTCAAATATTTATAGGGACAAGCTGTCTCTTCATACTTTTTTATTTTATTTTATTTTTTTTAAAAAAGGTGTATGGGCGGTTATGGGAGATCTCCAACTGCTATCTGCAACTCCCTATTTTCAAGGTTTTATTTACTTGAAAACATGAAACTCTCTCATGTTTCATTAATTGTTTTTGGAATAAGCTCTCTTACGTGCAGTATTGCACGTGCCAACCACTATTATTCATAATAGGGTAAGTTTGGTTCCCTATTTTGGATCGCTTGGATTTCATTTACTTGTATATATAGTGAGTTAGTTCCTTAGCATCTCCATTAAATGTACAAGGAAATGTGAACAAACCCTTAATTTTAGGCTCCCATTTGCCTCCAACTTACTTTAGTACTTTCTTTCGTCAGTACTTATTTTTACTTGCCATGTACTGGTCACAATTTGCTCTCCTTTAATTTTGATTTAGTCAAGCAACAATTGAGTGCAAAAGCTACCTTCTTGTTGTAGGTTGGTCTAAGTATTGAACCCTTGAACTTGGAAATATCCATATTCTTAATTAGTTATTTCTATTTTTGATTTTCTTCTGAGGTTTTTAATTTTATTTTATTTTTATTTTTTTGAGTCATTTCATAGCCTGGTTGTGCACAGTCCACCCTTTCTCTAATTTTAAGATTATTCATCCATGTGTTCAAGGGTGCTATGAACAATCAAATTCTTGGAATATAATTGAGGTCTGGTACATCATGATGTATTGATATTGGCTAGGGTTCATTGTCCTTATTTCCTGTAAAGATAGTTTAGCTAATGCTGTGAGAGATAATCTTTATATAGGATTGGTTGGAGAAGCATGCTGAATATGAAGCTATAGTGGACGGAGCAAATGTTGGACTTTACCAACAAAACTTTGCAGACGGTGGATTTAGCCTTTCACAGGTTGTACATCTCGAATTGGTCATTTGCCTTCTTTTCTTGTTTTATTGGTTTTATGATGTTAAAAAAAGTCGTTTTCGTAATTTTTTTTCTCTTTGTATCTTGAAATTGCAATAGAGCAGCTTGATGCTGTTGTAAAAGAAATGTATGAAAGATGCGAAAAGAAACGGCCACTTGTTATACTGCACAATAAGCGTTATCGGGCACTTATGGAAAATCCGTCCAATTATAAACTACTTGAGGAGTGGAAAGCCCAATGTGCACTTTATACGACACCAAGTGGATCCAACGACGATTGGTACGAATCTCTAAATCCATGCTTATGATTCCTTCTTTTTCCTTTTGTTTGTGCGTGCGCGCGTGCTTGTGTGTGTGTGTGTGTGTGTGTGTGAGTGCGTGTGCGCACATGTGTGCGTTGGTGGGGGGGGACTGCTAAATTCATTGTTTCTTTTTTTCCTACAATGAGCTATGCAGCGTTGTTGTCCATTGCTAAACATTTTGTGCATTGCCAGTCCCAAGCCCATGTAAAAGAAGAGGGCTGCGTCAGGTTGGAAGCTGGCCTAAAAATTTGCTAAATCCCTTGTTACTTTTTTAGGAATTGATGATATTTGAAGGTTCTACTTGTTGTTTAGATCTTTCATGTACCTAGTCTTTGTAATATCGGACACTCCCAAGTTTCTTTTTTATGATGATAACTGCAAGCTTTAACAGAAACACATGCAAACTCAGCATTGTGCTAATGGCATATTTTAACCATCATCAGCAGATCATTTGTCATATTAAAATTGATGGAAGTGTTGTAATTAAAATTTTGTAACCTGATCATATATATTATGACTCAGGTATTGGCTCTATGCCGCTGTAAAGCTGAAGTGTTTGCTTGTGACAAATGATGAAATGAGAGATCATATTTTTGAGCTCCTAGGGAGCAACTTCTTTCTGAAGTGGAAAGAGAGGCATCAAGTATGTTATCCTCAGAAATTCTGTATTTGTTGTGGTTATGCCTTTTCTCCTAATTACTATTTATGGTTCTCTTGTTTTCAATATTTAGTTACTGCTCTTCTTATCATAAGTTCCTTTGATTGTGTTTTTACTTACCAAGTTATTATTATTATTTTTTATTTCTGCATTAAGCAGTGAGTCTTTTACTGACGTCTTGTCTTC
The DNA here is from genome assembly GCA_031762675.1 of Pachysandra terminalis. NCBI lineage: Eukaryota > Viridiplantae > Streptophyta > Magnoliopsida > Buxales > Buxaceae > Pachysandra > Pachysandra terminalis. Next base: position 15,718,103 of record JAUPMG010000001.1, on the reverse strand, counting down.
ATTTTATCATGTCCTTAATCTATTTACATATAGGGTGGATGGGAGGTTTGGATTTGCTGTTGTGATGGGGTTTGTGCATGTGCGCTTGTGCGTGTATTTAACTATTTATAGAATGAGCTGTCATCTTCTCTTGTTCCGCCTTATGCTTTTGTGCCTCTGTGCTCCATTATCTGCTCATTCAGCTGATCCTCCTTTGGCTAGTCATAATCTTAAATCTTATCTGATCATTCAGCTGATCCTCCTTTGGGTAGTAGTCATAATCCTAAATCATGTTGCATGGACACTTTTTAAACGAGTGAGGTACAAATATCGGACACGAGAGATATGTATCGGACTCAACTTCAATGGATTCTTGTACATGAAATGCTAAATTTTATTTTGTTTATTTTCATATCACCAATTAACATTAACATAGAGGATGGACTTTGTGCTTTGCATATTGTTTTTTAAGTGGATGACATAGTATTACAAAGATTGTTTAGCCCTTATTTATTTGTGTATGATGCACTTCATAAGATATATATATATATATATATATATATATATTTTGATTCAACATATTCTATGAATATGTCTAGTTTCTTCTAGCTTATTTAAATATATTGTCGTGTTCAGGAATCCAATTTCTTGAATTTGTTGAATCCGTCACTCGGTGCCCGTGTCAGATTCTGACAATTGTATCCATACCAATGCAACAAATCTTAAGAAAGAGGGGGAGGGGGTTTGCATAGAAAGTCTGTTAGGGAGTGGAGTTATCCTTGTCGGTTTCTTCTGAGATGAAGATCAATTGAGTCAAAGTATTACTTGCTTATCCACACTTTATGTTATTGTTTATGTATCAACCATTTCTTTGCTGTTGTCTTATTATCTTACAGATTTCATAATTCTGATTTTTGTGTTTGAGTTATATTGATTTACATGGCTTTATTTTGCATTAATCTTCTCTTGCTATCTTTTCACAGGTTCAATATACTTTTGTGAAATCCAATGTTGAATCTGTTTATGCAGAAATCATTTGTTTGCTGTCTTATTATATTCCTGAAATGTCTTAATTCTGATTTCTGTGTTTGATTTGTATTAGTATGCTGGTACACATACTCTATACTTTGTTTGTTGTTACATGGTTTTATTTTGCATTAATCTTCTCTTGCTACCCATTTCACAGGTTCGATATACTTTCATGAAATCCAATCTAAGACTTCAGATGCCACCCTCATATTCTTTAGTCATTCAGGTAACATTCTAGTTTTGTATTTTATTTTCTGGGTTTCATGTACTAGGTTTGTGTATGAACATGACATTCTATTTCTCTCACTTCTTGATTGAATAATGCATCATGCTTTGCGTATCTTGACCAGTTTATGGTCCATTTGAAGGTCCAAAACACTTTATGACTTTCTTGTCAGTATAAACACAAAAGGCTCAAACTCCCATAGGTCCATTTCTTTTTGTGAATAAGATTGAGATTCAGATGATGGCTCAGTAACCTACATGACCTAAAGTTAATCTTCAAACTGTAGGTTGTACAACCTCTCAATAGTGTTTAAACTCGGTTTCGGATCGGGTATCGTTCCGGTCCGATCCCGTGTTGGATCGCCGGTCCAACTCGGTTTCGGATTGGGTATTGTCCCAGTCTGATCCACAAAATTATTTTTTTTTGTTGGATCGTTCTGAATCGGACGATCCAACTCGCCGATCCCGAGACGGATCATCTGCATCTCCCGAGTTGTATCGGTATCGGACCGAGTCAAAGCATTTAGGGGTCTTTAGGGATTGGTTTTGACTCGGGGATGGTCCTGGTCCGATCCCGAGTTGGATTGTCTGATCCAGACCAGGATCGGACGATCCTTTACACTATGCAACCTCTAGCATCTCAATTATGATCTTTGCAAGTTAAATGGAGAAATCTGATGAATGCTTTCCTCAAAAGGTGTAGAAAAGAAGGCTGTAGTACTATTTAGCATTAAGGATTACTGCATCTATTTAGCATCAAAAGAATAGGTTTACCAATTCCAACAAATTCCTTTTTGGATTTTAAACTTGTTCGAATTGGGTCCGTTCGATTTCTATATCGAAGATATACTTACGAAGCTGTTCCAAGTTATTGATTGGTACTAACCCTAGATCCTTGCTCCTGAAAAATGAGTCAATACTTTCTGCTTGAGCTCCATCATGTACTATTTACAGCCGAACAAAAAAAATGAGGGTTCTAGTGGAGTAGAACGAACTATGTCGTGCCAAGAGCACCTTCATTCCTATATGAAATGGTGGATATATATATAATTTCTAGATAAGACACATCTTTGTTGAGGGATAAAGGAAACCAAAAGGTTCTGTACAATGCAGCTAGAAGCAAGGGGTTGTGATAAATCCCTAAGCTGCCAGGGCAGAAATACAAGAAACTGAAAAAGAAAATAGCAAAAGGCAACTGAAGAAAGTCTAGTAATTTTTCATACTGATAAATCCCTAAGCTGCCATCCAGGACAGAAATACAAGAAAGAAACTTAAAAACCATAAACCATAAAAAGAAAACAGAAAAGGGCAACTATAGAATGTCTAGTAATTAGCCTTACTGATTTGCCTCCTTCCTTACAGCCATTATGTCTTGTATTGCACATTCGCACCTTGTTAGCTAAAGAATCCACCAATTCATTTGTCAATCTCTTTACCCATTAAAAGGAAATAATAATGGAGGTTCCAAGGCCATAGTCACCCTAATACGATTTGATAAGCTCCAGGAAACCTCCGCTGCCGTCTTTAATCATAGCTGAAGAATCTCCCTCCACGTTCAGGTTGTTCAACTCTAATCTTCTAGCTTCCTTGATACCAAACAATAAGTATGCAGCTTCAGACCTTATAGCAAAACCGTTGTCAATTGGGCCCAAATACATTTGTACAATAGATCCGGACCTGTCTTGGAAGATTCCACAAACACTGGACCTGTCGGGTTGCCTATGTAGTAGCCATAAAAATTTAATTTCACCAAACCATTTCGGGGAGCAGTCTACAAACCTGATTCAATTATATGTGGGATACTTTTGAAGACCAAGGTTTTAAATTTCGATTTTGAGGGAAATTTTGCCGAAATGGATGAATGTTTCTTCAGTCCAGAGAAAAATGTGTGTGTGGTGGGGGGGATGAGGGGAAAAAGTTAGTGTTTTGGTTTCAAATTTCTGCGGTGTTTAAATGATAGTAAAATACACTAATAACCCAAAATATAAAAAAAATGCATACATAGAGATCCACACATATGTAGGCAAGTATGGTTATGCGTACCATGTAGGAGAAATATAGAGAAATAATGCCTTAATTATTAAATTACATTGTGAAGTTTTCTAAAGGTCTAAATAAGATATAATGACTTGAAAATAACTCAAAATATGATAAAATAAATGCATATTGCATATATCAATGCTAACATGGCTAAATATTATCAACATGGAACAAAGAGATGTACAATGGAAATGAAAATAAAAGTAAAGTAATTCTAGGGATCGCAGGAATTCTAGGGTCCATTTGGCTAAATATGTAGGCAAGTATGGTTATGTGTACCATAAAAGTGGAAGCTTAGGGTCCGTTTGGATCGCAGGAATTCTAGGGTGGGAATTGGAATTGGCTAGTGGGAATTGAAATTTAAGTGTTTGGATGACCAATTCCCGCGTGAATTATAAATCACGTGTGAAAAAATTATAACAGAATTCCCACGGTTCTTTAGAATTATAATTCAGAGGGGGGAGGGGTGTTTATTGTAGTTCTTATGTAGGTGAGAATTTAATCATGACTTAAACATGACATTCGATACAAAACTTCAACCCTTCTTCATTGCAATATTCAACTCTTCTTCTTCATCACAACGTAGCACAGAGCATCCAACATCATCACGCTTGGCAACTATTTTCCGACAAGCCGGTAAGTTATATTTCTCTCTCTCATCACAATCTGTATTTTCTCTTCCCCACCTACTCTCTCTTCCACAGAGAACCCACGAACCCTCGAACCATCTCTCTTGCTCCTCAAAAATATAGATTCTGTTTTTTTTCAACACATTCTTACTTTGTTTTTTGGTTTCTGCAAAATCAAAAACACGGAACACCTCTCTCTCCACACAGAGAACCCACCGGGGGGGGGCGGGGGGGGGGG
>JAUPMG010000001.1:15616739-15645150 GCA_031762675.1 Pachysandra terminalis | reverse complement strand
ATAATCATGCTTTCAAAGTAAATTAGTAAATTGAGGTGAAGTACTTACCTTATTTCCTCAAGAATACGATCCACACACTGCAAAAATCAGCTAGCTATCTTCTCCTTCACCTCGTTTCTACACCAGAAACAGCAGCCAACGATTACCTCTTGATAAAGATCACAAAAAAATTCTTATCATTCTTATCCCCTTCGATCTCTCTTATGCTCCCCTATTAACCACTTAAAATTTGAATTTCAAATCACCCTATCTCCTAGTTAATCCCTTTTCATACGGTTCTATCTCTTCTCTAACCTCTCCTCATTCTGTTCACAACCGAATTCAGTTTGTGATTGAATTCAATTAAATCACTACTAATTACTCTATAGTCCCCCTCTTAAAACTATTTACAGAAAACCCCCTCAATGGAATTTAATCCTAAAATTTAAATACCACCTAATTAATCTAATTAATTGAAACTTAAACACAACATTTAATATTAATTTAAAATTATATAAATAAAATAAAATAAAAAGGACTAATTAAATTTAATGAGTTTAGGTCATTACACGCTGAAGAGAGAACTGTCATCATCTGGATACCGCACAGCCATGTCAAGAGATATGGCGTTGAGGGTCTCTGAGATTATGATTTGTTCATAGCTCCATCGTCTGTGCTTTGTATGTGTCTTGTCTTCAATAAATCCATACGACAGCTTCATAACTCCAAGTAATCGTCTTCCTTTAGTAGCTATAAAGTGATATGGGTTCGTTCGTAACGTCTCGTGAATTCTAAAGGGGCCTTTGATCCTTCATGGAGGAAGGAGAGTCGAAATAGAAGACTTGGATTTGCATGGATCTGCATATGAAATTTGTAAAAACGAAGGGTTCTGTGAAGAGGGCTTTACTTTTAGATCTGCTATGTGTCCCTGAGATTGTGCTTCCTCGTGGCGAGGTTGTGGGGATGTTCTACAAGATGGTTGCTTCCGGGTGGAATCAAAGGCCCAAACGTTGGGCGTTACATCTAGAACAACAAGCATTCCCAGCCCCTCGAGTGTCTCTCCACAATGGTTGCGTTTGAGCCCTTTGGAGCAATCATCACTATCCTTGCATTTCTGAGCATAATCTCTTCGATTGTGCTGTTTTCTGGTTTAGCGACAACCCTAGATCCCCAAATGCCCCCAACTCTAAGCTCACATCTGAATCCAAAGCTTCTTAATTTGTAAGATGTTGTGTAATAAACCCATGATTTGATCTGAAATCCATTCGCCTACTTGAAGATCTGATCTATTAGAAGCCCTACTTCCCTTCGAACAATCCCACATCGCCTCCACTACTCGGTGACATTTCCTCACCCCACCACAAATCTCTCTCTTTGATTAATTCATATTTGGAATTAGAAAGATAAAGATCCGAGAGTTTCCATATCCGTCGTGACCGGGTGACGATTTAAACGCCTAATCATACTATAATACATGTTACTTCTATATTTTTTTTATGTGAACTATACATTTTTTTTTTATTTGTTAACAATATTATAATATAATTTTTTTTTCCTTATTATTTATTTTCAATTCAACCCCTTGCATCACAACGGGCTTTTTGCTAGTAAGGGCCAAACAAAGTTGTAGAATACATGAAAAGTGAAAACCCAGCGGGGCTGACATCAGTCACATCACATCACCCTGCTACCGATCACCTGGTGAACCACCCAGGTTATCATATCAAACATCTAGAACTAATCATCTTTTAAGAGAGACTATGGCCCACCCAGCTCTCATTACACGGTTTTAATCGAGTTAAATGGTGAGACGGCTGCGTCAAACGCTATCCCTCTCTTAGAATTCTCATCTTCATTCTCTGCTTGGGTTTCTGATCGAAACGCGGAGGATTATAGGAAATATCAATAGCAGAAGGATCTTCATCTGCAGGTCTCTTGGTCGGTCGGTTGATCGATCGATCGATCTATCGCGAGCAGAAAGATCGAAAACAAGGTCCGTTGTCCCTTAATTTTTGTTCTTGTATAGAAAAGTTCTCTTCTTCAGTTTCTGATCCGAGAATTTTCTGTATTTAAGGTTTTCTTAGCTTTTAGGGTTCAACTGTAATTTAGAAATATCATCGATCACAATAGATCATCAAATTGAAGAAATACTGAGATTTTTTTTTTTTTTCATTTTTTATCTGATTAAAGGAGGGATTTTCCAAGAAGGGGGTAATTTAAGGTTTCGTAGATTTTGGTTTAGCTATTCTAGGTTTTGATTTCTATGCAATTCGTTGTAATCGGAAGATGTATAGCAATTTCAAGGAGCAGGCTATAGAATACGTGAAGCAGGCTGTTCAGGCAGATAATGCTGGGAATTACAGCAATGCCTTTCCTTTATATATGAACGCCTTGGAATACTTCAAGACCCATTTGAAGTACGAGAAGAATCCTAAGATTAAAGAAGCAATTACCCAGAAATTTACCGAGTACTTGAGACGTGCTGAGGAGATCAGAGCTGTCCTTGATGATGGAGGGACTGGTCCTGCCTCGAATGGGGATGCCGCGGTTGCTACACGACCGAAAACGAAGCCCAAGGATGGGGAAGGGGGAGATGGGGAGGATCCAGAGCAGTCGAAGCTGAGAGCGGGTCTTAACTCCGCTATAATAAGGGAAAAGCCAAATGTGAAGTGGAATGACGTGGCTGGGCTTGAAAGTGCCAAGCAGTCATTGCAAGAGGCAGTCATCTTACCTGTTAAATTCCCACAGTTTTTCACTGGTAAGTCTCTATTCAAGTTAGTTGCTTGTTTTGTTTTGGGTTTTAGTTTTCATCATCTGTAGCTTTTTAAAGTTATAATTACAATTTATTTTTCTCTGGATAGTTTGCTCTTCCATTTAAGAAATGGAATGGTGGTCAATATTGAGAATAAGTCCTTGTAATTTTTTTTTTTTAATTTATACTATATATAAAGCGAGCAGGTATCTTAGAGAGTGCTAGAAACTAACTTTTTTCCCAAAACAGTACAACACCTAAATATAGTCAAATATTTTTATGGATTATTGAGTCTCTTCTTATTCTTTTTGAGACAATAAGGAGATGGTCCGGTGATGGGAGGATTCTTACAACTGTTCTTACAACCCCTATTTTTAGGGTTTCAGTTACGACAGAAAATCTTCCATGTTTTCATCGTCAAAGTAACCTCTTCCAAGTTCCAATAGAAAAAGAAAACTAAGATACATTCCCTTGCTCAAAAAGGGCCCTTGGAATCGTTCCCACCAGATTCCAATCCCCATGTTTTTAGGGTTTCAGTTCCTATTAAAACTCTCCCACTACTACAATTCTCCCACTCTATTCAATGATGTGGCAAAATAAAATAAAAAACGTATTATATGACACATTCACTTCAATCGGTTTCCTCCATTACTTTTCCAACGATCTAGTTACCTGTTTTGCATAAATTTTAATAGTCAAAAGTCACGTGCAGTACTGGACATACCTCCCTCTAGTCATTATATGAACTCAAATGAATTCTGCTTGTGGCATGCTCTTAGCAAGGACACTTGGAGTATCTGGGGAGGAAAGACATTTGTGTTTTTTTCTTCTTCTTTTTCATCTTAATGTTGTGGACATGGATTAGTTATCATGTTGACTAGTCACATAGTCACATTGCTTTATCTATTCTGTTCTAATCAAGGATTGTGTGAAATATTTTCTATTTTATTATCACTGTTGGTAAATAAGCTTATTTCCATTATTTATACGTTCTTAATCCCCCATTATTCATTAGTTTTTAACCCTCAGTAACTTGTAAAACCAGAATATGATTCTTGTAGGCTACACATGCACTTCATCTCAAGTTATTTCATCACAACTTTCTCTTAGCTTCTTACACAACTGTTTAGTTTTTAACATTTTCTTGGAACTAGGGATGTGAAGTGATAGTTTGATGCCTTCTTGCAGTTAACAATTTCGCTTGATCTCTTACTCTCTTTTAGGCAAGAGACAGCCATGGCGGGCTTTTCTTTTATATGGTCCACCTGGAACGGGAAAGTCCTACTTAGCCAAAGCTGTAGCAACAGAAGCAGACTCAGTCTTTTTCAGGTAATCTATCCCTTAGCCTATATCACCATCAACAACATCACCATTGTCATTAATGTTTGCCTTTTCACCTATCATCTTCCACTTCCAATATGATCTTTCAAAATTACTACATTATGATGAATCTGGGATTATAATGGGCTTTATTTTTTTGGTGGACCCATGTAAGGGCGCAACTTGGGTCAGGCTAACCTGAACCCAACCCGACTTTGGGTCGGTTTGGGTTGGGTTTTATATCACTTTGGGTCGGTTTTGGGTTGAAAAAAGCCGAATTAATTTGGTTCGGTTTTGGGTTAGGGCTTCAGGTAACCCGAAACCCAAACTGAATTAACCCACTTAATAATATACAAATAATATATATATTTGATGTAAATTTTAGAATTTAGGGGTTTATAAAAACCCCTCTAAATTGCTGCTATTTCTAAATAAGTCCCTTGCTATAAAAACCAAGGGACTCATTCAATATTAGTTAGAGAATTTGTCCTTCTTCAGTCTTTAGGAAGTGGAGTTAGGGTTTTTCTCTTCATAGTTCACAGTCAATCTGTGATTGTGCTTATCAACCCAACCCAAACCAACCTGAAATTCTAGTTTGGGTTGGGTTTAGGGTTTACAAAATAAAATCGGTTTGGTGTTTGGGTTTCATAGTTCGGGTTTCAGATAGAGTTGGGTTGGGTTTGGGCCTTCAATGAGGTCGGTTTGGGGTTCGGGTTTAAAATAGAGTTGGGTTGGGTTTGGGTTGACCATCAACGAGGTTGGTTTGAGGTCAACCTGACCCAAACCGAACTGAGTTGCACACCCTAGACCCATGAACTTGTAGTTAAAATCATTGTTTTAAAAGGCATGCGAGGTTTACGCCTCTAGGATCGCCTCAAGGCAACGCTCAAGAAAACACCATGAAGCTTAACTTTGAGGCTCGAATTTACTAGATGCTTCTTAAACTGTGAGGCTCACATGAAGCTTAGACATCATGCCTTGTGGCTCACGTTATGTTCGAGGCTTGTGCCTCATATATTAAGTAAAATTAGGGATCTTGCCATTTATTTTTTGAACATTTTTGTGTTTTCAACCTTCTTAAGGCTATATTTCACATTAAAAGATTCCTTATAGATGTTGAAGGGATGTGCTCATTAAAATTTTCCTTTTTGTGACTCATTTCAAACTTTAAACTTGAAGCTCGCAATGTTAAACGATGGTTAACAAACATTTAGCAATACTTATGTGCGAAGGTAAAGCTTAATTATGACAATGTTTCCTCAATTTACTTTTTTTTTTCCTAATATAACAAAATTTTTAAGTTACGAAACTTGTGTAATAGCTGGATTTTTGAAACATGATAAAACTAATCAAATATGCACTTCTAAATTTTTTATATTATTTATGTCCTCTCCTTTTACATATTCTTTTAAATGTTGGTATATGTATTATATATTATGTATATATCTATTAAAAAAAATGCATGCTTGCGATGCTTAAGCCTTACTCCTTGAGGCTTGCGCTTCATGCTTTATTCAAGGAAAATGCATTGCCTCATGCTTAAACGTTTGAAAACACTGGTTGCAATACGACATGTTGACCAATTGACTTCCAGGATCAACCCTATGACTGCTTGTTGATATCCTTTTTTTTTTTTTTGATAAGTCATGAATGTATAGATAAAAAAGAGGAAGAATAGTACAGCTACCACTGTTTAGAAAGGCCTAAACGGTGACAACAAAACAAAGAAGAAAAAAGAAAAAGTGGACCAGGTGTCTGGGTACAACAAAACAAAAATACACACTATAGAAAATAGAAAGCTAGTCGCCAAGCATGACAAAAGCCATGTCCTTGGACACAGGAACCTCCCGAGTAGCACCCCTCCTCGCTAGGTCTGCTGCTAGGGGATCGGAATCCCTAGGTGCTGCAAGGAAAAAGATATTTCGATCTCTAGCCAAAGACCCCACCAGCCGAACCAAATGAATGACCCTCTAACAACACTTGTCGGGTTGCTCCAACCAATCGGCAAGGTAAGGTGTACCACACTCAATCCCGATAACTCGATAACCCTAATCTCTACCATGTCTCAAACCAGTCGCTAAGGCCAACAACTCGGTCCGCCTCACCTTACTCACCTCTGATGGACCAGAGTGCAAAAATGGGCCGTTCAAACTGATCTCTGAACATCCCGCCGATCCCAGCGGACCATAACTGAACAGGCAAAAATGCCGCAAGGACAACTTCACCCAGCCCGTTGGAGGGGGAGCCTTGGTAACCTGCTGGGAAATATACGATCTGTCAACTGTGGAAATTGAATGCCACTCATGCACAATATCTGCCACCAAAAGACCAAAGAACTGGCTCCGAACCGAGGCCCAAGAGGCGACGAAAAACATAATCCTCTCAATCACACTCGTAGTCAAGGCCAATAAATCCCTGAAAATCCTCTGATTCCGCTCCCTCCAGATGTGCCAAAGAACAGCCTAAAAGATCATCCTAAACAGAATCCTGCCCCTCTTTGAAAGGCCTGGGAAACTCCATTGATTGAAAAGCTGGCACATACTCGCCGGAAACACCCATAGCCGCCAAATAGACCGAATGAAAAAACCCCAAATCTCCAAGGCCAAAGGGCAATGAATGAATAGATGATCCATAGACTCCTCCGCAGCTCTGCACAGAAAACACGTGGTAGGAGAAAGGGCCATAAACCTTCTTCTCCTTTGGAGCATGCCCGCAATGTTAATCCGATAGAGTAAAACGGTCCAAGTGATTGCTGACTCTGGAAGGGACGGGCAGAGACCACAAGGACTGAGGAGAAAAAGGAGTCGGGGGCCTATCCCGGTCCGGGCGAATCTGACTGCAAAAAGAATGACACGAGAAGACGCCAGCAGTGTCCGGAATCCAAATTCTCCTGTCACCCCAAGTCGGCCCAAGAATCACCTCCCCGACAACCAAAAACAAAGAACATAACTCAACGCAATCTGCCTCCCTAACATTCCTACGGAGAGGGAGGTTCTAGACCAAACCAGACTTGGACCAGGAAAGAACCTCACAGACCAAGGAAGACTCAAGTAGCTATCCTATAGATCCTCGGAAAACGAGAGCATAGTGGCACCTCCCCGACCCAGAGATCCCTCCAGTAGAACACCGAAGTACCATCCCCAACAGACTAGCAGACCATATACAGGAAAAGAGGGGCCAAAGCAATGACATACTTCCACGGACTAGCCGCGAAGATCCACGACGTCAGACACAAGTCCCTGCCATTATTCTGAATACCGTACTTGCTCACAATAACCTTGCACCACAGATGATCCCGCTCAGTGTTGAAGTGCCACAACCACTTTGCCAGGAAAACTTGTAGTGTAATTTCTCTATGTGAGTAGACACCGCCCTAGGCATCCGGAAGACCGACATATAATATATCGGGAGGTTGGCCAAAAAGGCCTGAATAAGCGTGATCCTACCTCCTAGAGACAAAAATTCCTCTTCCAAGAAGCCACCTGCTTCTCAATCCTCTCAATCACCGGGTCCCGAAAAGCTAAAGACCTTGGGTTGCCGCCCAAAGGCAACCCAAGATAAGACATAGGCCAAGCACTGATACCACACCAGAACACCCTAGCTCACTCGTGCAACACTTCATTCCCTACGTGAATACCAGAGATGGACGACTTCTCAAAATTAACCTTTTAACCCCGAAACCATCTCGAAACATCTCAAAACGCTTTTAACACTCTGAACCTGAGACACCTCCGCGTCGAAGAAGATAATCATGTCGTCAACGAACTGAAGATGAGACACCGCCACATCCTCCCTACCCACCTGAAAACCTCTGAAAATGCTCCTCTACTCAGCCACCTCCATGAACCAACTCAAGACGTCCCCTACTAGGGTGAACAAAAACGGGGGAGAGCGGATCCCCCTGCCTAAGACCCCTGGAAGAGGAGATAAACCCATGGACATTGCCGTTCACCAGGAACGAGAACCCCACATTCCTGTGGCAGCCGTAATCCACCGACGCCAATGCGCGCTAAAACCCTTCTGGTCTAAAATATGATCTAAAAAATCCCATTCGACCCTGTCGTAAGCCTTCTACATATCCACCTTAATGACCAATCTCTCCTCAACGCATTCCGTGGCCACCAAAATACCATTGACGATCTATCTACCCCTCACGAACGCACTCTGCTGCTGAGACACCAGAATCACCATCACATCCCTCAATCTGATTGACAACACTTTGGCGATAGTCTTATACAGGCTCGTAGTCAAACTAATGGGACGATAATCCTTAATCTCCTCGGCCTCGGCCTTCTTAGGGATAAACACCAAAAAATTAGCGTTAGTGGCCTTATGAATAATCCCACTCCCAAAAAACTCCTTGAACACCTTCATGAAATCAGACTTGACCACCTCCCAATTACTCTGGTAAAAACTGATTGTGAAACCATTGGGCTTAGGTGCTTTGTCACCGGCCAACTCCCAGACAATGTCCTTGACCTCCCCCTCGAACTCTCTCTCTATCCACACCCTCTTCCTATCCCCCAAATGTCTCTCGCTACTGCTAAGAAGCTCGAAATCAAAATTTTTCTCCGATCTGTACAAATCGGAATAGAACTCAGATAGAGCACTGATAATAGCATCAAAAGACTCAACGTAATCGTCCCCAACTTTGATACGCACCAACTCGGTTTTGCCCCTTCTCCCATTAGCCTCCTTATGAAAAAAGCTGGTATTACCATCCCCCTATATTTTTGTCTCCAACTAACCTCTTCCAACTTCAGGACTCCTTCCAACTCAACCTTAATGGCTATCCTCTCCTCCAACTCCCTACTAGTCAAAATCCTCTCCCCCTCCCCCTTATCGATCTCCTCAATTCTCAACATGAGTTGGATTTTCGTCAACCTAACATCCCCAAAGACCTCCTTGTTCCACTCCTTGAGCTTAAGCTTTAACGTTCTCAATGCCCTCATGAACTTAAAACCTTCCCACCCTTAACTAGCTCCGAGGCACTCGCCCCACCAAGCGAGAATGGAGGCCTGAAAGTCTAGATGGGAAAGCCACGTATTTTCGAACCTGAAAGGAGACGGACCACTAAAACACCTATACGTGCAGATCTGAATTGGCCAATGATCCGAAGCAGTCCTTCTTTTTTTTTGGATAGATAACCAACATTTTATTAATGAGAAGAAGTGCAAACAGCAAGAAAATTACAAAGAACAAGAAAGCAAATAGTCAGGGGCACAAGATGAACACCATGACCCCAAGGAAACCGAAAAGAAAAAACAGGAAAAACAAGAAAAACAAAATGAAGAGAACATCAACGATGGCCCAAGCAATCAAACGACTCCCGCAATCATCTCTCTTGAAGGCATGCTCACGAACTGATCCCCCTATTGACTCCATCCCTAGCCAAATGATCTGCCGTAGCATTACCATCTCTAGGGGTATGCGTAAAGGACGCCTGAATCTGATTACCCAAGTACCTCACCAACCTAACGATATGGGTGAATTTCCAAGGGCAATCCTCAGCACCAACCATCTAGGAAATCACAAATGTCGAATCCCCCTCAATCACCACCTGCCTATACCCCAGTCTAGTTGCCTCCTTGTCGCTCATGAGAAGGGCTAACACCTCGGCCCTCGTAGAGTCCCCAAACCCCTCTGGTCCAGAAAAAATATGTAAAATCTGTCCACTATGATCTCTGATTCCCCGGGTTCCCAAGAGATGAACCGTCAAAGTTCACCTTGACAACCCCAACCGATGGAGCCTGCCACTTGGCCACAACATGAGCTGAAAAAGAATGTCTCGGCCACCTCAATCCATCCCACCAGCATATCTGTCATAGATAATCCTCTGAAAGTAGGAAGAACCACCATCCTAGAGCAAACCAAGTATAGAATAGAGTCGATAATCTCACCCGTCGATCTGCTCCTATCCTCGAACACCCTCAGATTCCTCTCCCCCCATAGAGTCCAAAGCGTTGCATGCCAAACCCCTTGGTACATCAGTCAGCCTCTCTCACCAAGCTCTGGGAAGTTCTACTGTACCAAGAGCTCCCCAATCTCCTCAGGCACCACCCACCAAACTCCGATACGACGGACGAAGGACCATACCTCCTTGGCTACCAAACAGTGCAAGAAAAGATGATCAGCTGACTCCCCAGCCTCTTTACACATAAAGCACATATGGGACGATAGAACACGGGTCGGCCACCTTCTTTGGGGAAGATCGCAATTATTAATCTTATGTAAAATAATTGACCAAACAAAGGCCTTGACTCTAGGGGGAACAAAAGAACACCAAACTCGGCGATGAGGGAAAGAAGAGGACCCTGAGAATGGTCGAATGACCGAGAAGAAGGAACTCACAGAAAACACCCACTACTACAAGGACTCCAAACCCTACTGTCACTACGACCAGACTTAATAAATACGTCCCCCAAATTGACAAGAGGATTACCAAGCTCCACTAACTCAGGAGACCGTAAATCCCTATGGAATACCAGATTCCAAACTAATCCCGAATCCGACCAAGACAATACCTCAGATACAAGAGCATCCCTGGCTGAAGCCACTCTAAACAAATGAGCAAATCGCACTGTAAGGATAGACTCCCCTCCACCAAAGATCGTACAAAAAATGGACCCGACTACCATCTCCAACGCAAAACCGGACTAGACGTGAAAACGAAGGGACAACTGACAACACCTCCTTCCAAATATTTGCATTAGGACATCTAGCCAACGGATTGCAGTCCCAGCCGTTGGAATGAACGCCAAATTTACTGTGAACAACAATCTGCCACAACGCATTTCATTCCTCACTAAATCTCCACAACCATTTACCCAATAAAGCGATGTTGCGACTTGCGATGTTTCCCAAATTGAGACCCCCTTTCTCTACCTCCTGACTAACACATTCTCATTTGACCAAATAATATTTCCTGAGCCCACCCCCCTCCCACAGGAAGTCTCTCTGTAAATTCTCTAGACTTTTAACAATCCTGCTAGGGGCCCTAAACAACGACAGGTAGTAAACGGGGATATTAGCTAAGGTTGCCTTAATAAGAGTAATTCTCCCACCTAAAGATAGATAGCCTTTTTCACATGACGCTAGCCTCTTGCCAACCGGATCCCAAAAACTAATAGCCTTAGGATTACCTCCAAGAGGTAACCCAAGATAAGTCGAAGGCCACTCTTGTATTCGACGCCCAAAAACCGATGCAAAAACCTTTATCCTATCCTGGGGCATATTCATACCCACCAAACTGCTCTTCTCCAAATTCACTTTCAACCCTGAAACCATTTCAAAACATCTATAATGATTGACTTGATCCAGTATGTTTGGCATTCATCTGCATGAATAAATAACAAGGTATCATCAACATATTGCAGATGAGAGGTGCCAACCCTCTCACTCCCAATCTTGAATCCCGAAATCAACCTTAGATCCTCACCTTTTGCCATAAAACAACTCAAAACATAAGCCGCCAATGTGAATAGGAGAGGTGAGAGCGGGTTGCCCTGTCTCAACCCACGCCCACCATTTCACAAGAAGGAGAATACTACATTCCGAACGCACCCAGATATCCATCTCCTCCATCTGACCCCAAGACCTTTCCATTCCAACACCCAATCTAGGAAGTACCACTCCACTCTGTCATATGCTTTTTCCAAATCTAATTTCAGAACCATACCCTCTTTACCCAACCTCTTCCATTCTTCAACCACTTCATTGGCGATAAGGGCACTATCCAATATCTGCCTGCCAGTAATAAGGCACTCTGGTTCATAGACACCAAATCCCTGACAACAACTTTAATCCTAGAAGCCAATATCTTTGCAATGATCTTATATAGACTGGTAGTAAGACTAGTAGGCCTGAAATCCTTAAGCCCCATAGCACCAACTTTTTTGGGGATAAGTGCAATAAATGTAGCATTTGTTACCTTATTAATCACTCCACTCTCATAAAACTCATGTACCACACCAATAAGATCCTCCTTGACGGTTTCCCAACAATCTTGGAAAAAGGCAATTGTAAAACCATCAGGAACTGGGGCTTTGTCTTTATCTAGCCCCCAAACAGCATCCCTAATCTCCTGATCCTCAAAAGGTCTCTCCACCCACAAAGCTTGTTGTTCCGACAGTTTCCTCCTTCCAAGGTTTGACACGTCAAAACAGTAATCTTGTTCGGACATATACAAACCTTAGTAGAAGTTTGAAATCTCCTTCACTATCCTACCTGTATCCTCAATTACCTCTCCTGAAATCTGAAGTTCCACACTAAGATTGGGCTTTGCTCTACCATTAACAATCTTATGAAAGAAACGAGTGTTAGCATCACCCTCCTTAAGCCAAATAGCCCTAGACTTCTGCCTCCAACTCATCTCTTCTTGTCTAAACGCAAGTTCAAGTTGATCCTTGGCTGCCTTTCTCTCCTCAAATTCCTCCCTAAAGATCTCCCTATTCTGTTCTGTAGTATCAATACGACCAATTTTCTCAGTCAGATCTTGTTTGCTCAACTTGAGATGATCAAATTCCTTTTTATTCCACTCTTTAATTTTGATTTTCAATTGCTTCAAAGACTGCATAAATTGAAATCCTTTCCAATCCCGGCCATTATAGATCCTTTCTGACCACCAACCTCTTACTCTATCCCTGAAATCTTTATCCGTGAGCCACATATTTTCAAATCTGAAAGGGGATGGATCGCGTCTAACTTGTTCCGTGGCGATAAGAATAGGACGATCCGAAGTTGGTTCTCTCCAAAACCAACTGGGACACCGACGGATAATGATCGTCCCAACTAGACGATACCAAGCATCTGTCCAACCTACACCATAAAGCATTTTCCTGGCAATTGGACCAAGTGAACCACCCACCATTCAGAGGGTAATCAACAAGGCCGAGATCCTCTATAATCCCCGAAAAATCCCACATACTTCTAACCACACCATTGCCTTTACTCCTTTCTCCCAAATTCCTAACCACATTTAAATCTCGAAGTAGACACCAAGGACCATCCCAAGCTTCTCTAATCTCCCGAATTTCAGCCCAGAACCCCCTCCTAAGCGTCCTACAATTAGGGCCATACACCCCTGTTAAGACCCACTCAAACTGGTCCACCAAATCAGTAAACTTGACAAACAAAGAATATCTGTCCGTTCTAAAGACCTCCCCAGAAGCACACTTAGTGTCCCATATAACCAAAATACCTCCAGAAGCCCCCACAGAGGGGAGCACCTCCCAAGCCAAGTTACTACCTTTCCAAATTTTCCTAACCAAACTGGCACCAACTCTTTCCTTCTTAGTTTCCTGAAGGATGACAATAAAAGGCTTCACTCTATCACACAACTCTCTCACCACTTGTCTCTTATGGGCTCTACCAAGCCCCCTAATGTTCCAACTCACTATCTTCATCAATTACTAGTGGGTTTACGCTCCCTCACGCTCCTCCTAAAGTACTGTAAACACAACGAAGTGTTCCTGGCATGCAAGGAACAACCGAGAGGAAGGCCAGATATAATCTTCTTAAATGTTTTGACTACCTAAGACAAGGGAATGGGGTTCCCGTCCCTATCAGACACTGACACACCCGAAACAGTCTAGCAATGTCCTCCACTCCAACCCACTCATCCATATCAACAAATTCTGACTCGTCCCTACCCTTCTCACTCCAACCTTCCCCCAACCAACCCATCCTATGGGCTCCCAACTCAGGAAAATCGCAAGTCGCACCATCCTCAGTCAAAATTATAGCTGAAGGATACTCAGTGATTCTGAAAACCATGTCGGAATGATGTTCACAGTAAATTCCTGCCTCAGCCTCCAGAACCAAATCGTCGCCTAGCTGAACAACACCCACACCTGAAATCGAGGAATTGACCAAAAAAAAGGATTTAGAAAAAACAAACCACGAATAGAGGCTGTCGCTTACCGGAGAGATAGGAAAAGAAGAGATTGAACTACACAGCTTCAGTTCGAATGAGTTGCATAAAATAGCCTTCTGATCTTCCACTCCAAAGGTGAACCGATTATGCTCAAAATGCCCCAGTCTGCACCAAACATGTTCCAAGAAGAGAGAAGAGGCAGATATTCCACTCATCCAACACTCACCAAAATCATCAATGATATTGATTACAGCCACCCCTGCACGTGTAGTCTTCTTTGAATTTACGCCCTCTACAAGCCCTTGAGAATCCCATCTGCTCACCGCCCCTATATGGTGGCCCCTCTCAGTGCAAACCCCTACTGCAGTCACCTTAGACACCTGAAGTGATTCATTCCTGGCCTGCAGTCACCTTAGGAAAAGAAGAGATTGAACTACACAGCTTCAGTTCGAATGAGTTGCATAAAATAGCCTTCTGATCTTCCACTCCAAAGGTGAACCGATTATGCTCAAAAGTCTGCACCAAACATGTTCCAAGAAGAGAGAGGAGGCAGATATACCACTCATCCAACACTCACCAAAATCATCAATGATATTGATTGCAGCCACCCCTGCACGTGGAGTCTTCTTTGAATTTACACGCTCTACAAGCCATTGAGAATCCCATCTGCTCACTGCCCCTATATGGTGGCTCCTCTCAGTGCAAACCCCTACTGCAGTCACCTTAGACACCCGAAGTGATTCATTCCTGGCCTGAACTTCCTCAACCATGCCATTCAGTGGATGCTCACCACCCTCTCCAATACCAACTGCCTCCTGGACTAACACATCTCTATGCTGTTGAAAATCCATTAAAAGCTTGCGCACACAAGAAAGCTCTGTCAAAAGGAGAGGAATCTGCTCGAGAACGACGACGGGGATCCCTACCTCCCAACGAAGCCGGAAACTCCAGCGCTGCTCCCTGTTCCGGCGCCACCCGCTGCATCACAGAGGAAGACTCCCCGACGGACCTCGCCATTACTCCTTGCCCTGTATGCCTAGCAGAAAAATCCTCCAGCTCGTCTAAAGGCCCTTCAGAAGACAACTTAAGAAAGGGAGAGAACAGCCCATTTGGGCTCGCCTGTATCGAGCCCCAAACCACCTTGGAGGCTAGAATATTAACATCGTGGGCCAGCCCAACAACTGGCCTTAAAGCCACATCCAGATCGGACAGTCCCATATGCAAACCGAGCCCCGGGCCCACCACTGAGTCACCAGCCCCACACGTGTCGTCCGTACACACACGCTCGACCAAACCTCCACTTTCTATTTGACCTGCATTATGTACAACTTGGGAAATCGGCTCGTTAGACTCAATCTCAGACGAACTGACACCCACAAACTCATTGAGACACCTGTCCTTGAATGCAACCTCAGGATTACCAAATCCCATTTGAAAATTGGAAAGTGGATGTGATAGCCCACCCCCCGACTGTCCCGCCCGCTGCGTCGTCTTCCTTACCCGTAGAAACCACTCCTGATTCACACAACTGAAGAACACCGTCCATCGGTCGGATCACTGAGTAGAGATTTAAAGGAACTAACTCAATAAAAGTCTCGTACAAGACACCCCCGAAAGCAAACGTAATCGATCGAGGAATACGACGAGCCTTGCTCTCCTTGACCCTAAGCAGAGGAGCTCCAGCAAGAACCCCAAAATCAAACGGCGCACCCACTGCGCGCAGATCCCCGAAAATATCACCAATATGCTTGAACAAATTAAAAGCCCAACAATTGAGTGGGATCCCGAAAATCGCAACCCACCGCCCCTAAATGCACTCCAACCACCGACTAATGGCAGGAAAGTGTGCATTCCAATCCACCGGGGCCAAGAATCTATCTAAGCGGCAACACACCGCCGGGGTTTGTTTGTTGGTCCAAGTAAAACTACCCCCTGTAATGGGTAATCCACCCAATCACACTCCCTCAGAGTAGCTGACATCTTCCTCATGCTTCTAGTAACCCTGACAACCCCACCACTCTTCTCACTAGCAAACCGGGCACATTGCAATCGCCGACCAAACACCAAGCACCGGTGAACATAGACCGAAGATGATGGATCTCAGTCCAAAAAGTTTCCCTGACTCTAACTCTATTAGGTCTATAAACCGTGGACAGAGCCCACTCAAAGTTGTCCACACAACTCCTAAATTTAATAAACAAAGAATAAGATTCTCTGACAACCTCTCCGCCCGACACCACGTCGTTATCCCACACAACCAAAATACCACCGGTAGCTCCAGCCGAAGGCAAGAACTCCTAACTATGACTTATATCGCCCCACAGACTCCTAATTAAGCTTGCACTACCCGACTCTTTCTTAGTCTCGACCACAACCAAGATGTCAGGTTTTTCCCTAAGACACAAGTCCTTGATAGCCCTCTTCTTCTCCCCCTGGCCCAATCCCCTAATGTTCCAACTAATTATCTTCATTGGATCCACACCGCTCACCCAAATAAGCAGATTTAAAGCAGTTAACTGCGTCATGTACAGCCGCCACCGTACCTGCCTATCACGAACCTGGTCAACAACACATGACGCAAACTGAACCACACCCTCCCACTCACCATCCTCGCCAACTCCCTCACTCGGCCTAGCAGAAGCAGCTTTTCTGCCAACAACCTCGACAACTTTGGTACTCGCCAACTCCCTTACCACCTCCCAGAATGTGCTTTCGAGTATTTGTTTCCCCACCCCCGGCACCCCTATGGATTCATAAGCCTGGGAAATAATCTGGATAGAAACTGCGAGCACTTCCTCACTAGAACCAGTAGGCCCCCCAACATTGACGGGATCATCCAAATCTGCAAGTTTATTGTTAGCAAGAATAGAAACAGAACCGAAAGGCTAGGATTTTGTCTTACGAAGCAAGGGTTGCGACATACCAAAAGCTGAAGGGCATGGAAAAGAGAAGGTAGGACGAGCAGAATTTTTAAAGCCACATCCCGCGCCAAAAAGATCAAAGCATTCATCCATGTTCCGTTGTTTCTTAGGATTAGAACACGTAGGATGAACCCCGATAGAAGATTTGGATACAGCTCTAGCTCCCACGCACGTGGTACTTGCCGTCGCACCGACCTTCCCCCTAAACACCTGTGTAAAACCTTCACTATCGACAGTAGAGGTTCCTGCTGCAAACAAGGACAGAGCACCACCTTTAGCCGGGCTCTTGCGCGAATAAACCTGCGGGCCTTGTGTTATCCATGGCTGCGACACGCCCCACCGTCGGCATTCCCTCTCACCTCTTGGAACATCTCTGTGTCGACCCCACATCTGTCACGACCCCCGATCAAGAACATCTTCAAAGACGCACACGACCACTGAAGTCCTCATGCTTCTGATGCAACCCACCTAACTGATCATCCACTTCCCTTCTGAAAGAATCTAAATATTTCTCAAAGAGAAGCCTGCTCTCTTCAAACTTCTCCATCAAAGATTTGAACTCATGGTGGAAATCCACCGTAGCAGAATCTCCCAAATAATGAATCCCCACGTTACTCTTAGCTGGGCCTAGCCCAGACAGATCGACTGACGGCTTAAAAACCAAAGGAGGCCCATCCGGGTGCGTCCGCACTGGAACCTCATGAGATCTGGGCCGAGATCGTGGTCCGCCCCCTACACAAAAAGTACCCGCAACAATAGACTCGCCCCCATCGAACTAGTCCCGCGGATACGACTCCCTGGGGGATGGGCCAATAGACGCGGCCTTAGGCCCAACAACAATGGCCTCCTTAGCAGCCTGTATGCCCTTCCCTTCATCAATACACCTTTGCTCTGATGCCTCGGTACCATCACTGGCCACTTCAAAACCCTGCCTATATAAAAGAGGAGAACAGTTTGAATTCATACTCCCCTCCACCTTTACTTTCCCTTTTCCCGACTGTGACAAAACTAGGCCGCCAATCCCGCTGGCAACACGTCCAGCACCTGCCCCTTCTGCCCCTAGAAAACGCCCCTCCAACACCAGACGACCACGTGGACTAGCAGCATCCACCGTAGCACCATCGACTCCACCCCCCCACCGCCACCACCTCAAACTCCTCCGCGCCGCAAATCATCGGCTTGCCCATGATATCTATGAATATTTCATATCATGCACTGCGATCATATAGCCAGAGCGATCTAGGGATGCGGCACGCACGCTGCTCTCCTACAACGAAACACATGCTAGAGAGATCCGTCTCTGGCAGCCCGTTCACGCCGCTCTGCAGACCCCCAAAAATCCCAGCAATGCTATGAACCAGCATCAAGTTCCGGAGATGATCCAAGACCCCTATGAGCTCCGAGATCCAACCCTCGCCTCAAAACGGACCCACACAAGCTAGAGCAGGATTCCGTTGTAGTGAGATTGACAGCGAAAGGATCCCAATCTTGATAGGACCACCGGAGGAGATGATCTCGCATCGCAAACCTGGGCCATCGCTAGCTGGGGCCACCACTTGCCTCAACCTGAGAATCCGGTTAAAGGCTTGCAGCAAGAAACTCCACGAGTCATCCCGCGAAGGACAGAACAACGTCGTACCCCTCCTGTTATGTTATAGACCGCCGACGACAAAACCAGCTCAACACCTCTCTTATTCACTCTATGCTCAACGGTAAGTACTTGCCGAGCACCTCTCCGAGATCCTAGAAGACCAGCTCCGGTGTGATTCACCTGAAGCCCATCCACCAGCTTACCCAGCCACGCCACCTCCTCCCTGGACATCCATAAGCACGAGCTCCCTTGGAATCTACCTTTGGACACACGAACCAGATTTCGAAATTGATGATCTCTTGCTTCAAAGGAGAACCATTTCCGTTCCACCCTATGACAATCTTACTAGACCCACCATCCTCCACCCCACGGCCTGCAAAAGCACCCTCCACCTTTCCTCTCAATAAAGCCCCTCTGTAACTCACTCTAGAATTTGAGCGGTTACAAGAAGACCCATGACTTTCAAGACCACCAAGCGATTTCGCCTGCGCGTTCAGAGCTTCGGCTACCTCATCCATAGAATAAACAGCCGCCAATAAATCTCCGACCACCGTCTGAGCTGCGGAACTCCTCAGAGATCTCGCACCGCTATTTGTCCCACCGCCGTTCATTTCACCGTCGTTCATCTCACCGATGAGCCTGCTGCCAATAAGGGGATAGAAGGAATCTATCTAACATGCCATAGTAAGGGCTCTGTGTTGTGACTTCAAATGTGTTAGTTGTTTGATATCTAACAGCCTTATTGATGGCTTGATATTGGTAAAACAGGGTTCACTAATTGAAGATTAAAACGCGTGATCAGTTAAGTTAGTTATATGAACCCCAAGTACACAAACAAATGATAAATGGACAAAGTACTTACTAAACTAGCTGCTAGTGAATTTGTTTATGAGAATTTGTTGGTTGTTGTCTTTCTTACCTTTTGCCTTCTCTTTTTTCCATTTTCTTTCCCGTGAGAAATCTATTCTTACCTCATGATTCTCTGTGGGAATGCATGAATGGCTCCTTTTTTCATATTTGTCTCCACTTAATACCCATTTTCTTTACTCCATCCTGGTGAAATGGGCGTTCTACGGCTTCTATCCATGTATGGTACCATGGTAACTCTTCCTTCAAGTTGTGGTCTAAACACTTTCTTTGCTTAAGGAGGTTTCCGATAATTCATTTCAATTACCCTATTAGTTCCTCCATCTTCCAACACTTCTCTTCAAACTAACAATTTACAGACAGTATCCACTTCTTTTAGTGATTTCCATTTTATGAAAATATTTAGAGTTCTTATCCTCATCCTTCAACTAAAATGACCTTGATTTCATCACCGGCTTATTTCTTTTAATCTTGACCTTTTCTTGTATTCCTATTTTAAAGAAACTCCATTTCCTCCTCTAACAACTCCACTCCCTTTGCATCCAAAGCGTATGTTTTACCCATGGTCATGCGGGATTCCTCTTGTAATGCTTTTGTACAAAATATAAAAGTTGGCTATCCATGGAATTCAAAGGTATTGAACCAGGTTCTTCACAGTCAAGCTGAATTGAGCAATGATTTGACAACGGATTTCGAAGTGTGAACCGCCTAAACATGCCAAAATCTTCCTTCCCTTCCTGTGAAACAAGAACCCTATCCAACTTCGAAAGAACCAACCTCTCTTGGTTATTCGACCATGTATTTCATCTCCCATCCAATGGTAAATCAATTAACTCCTGACTGTTGATAGCATCATTTAAAGGTTCTTATGCATGCATCTCTTCTCGAGCATCCTTTTTCCTCATTAAAGAATGTAGTTGCAGTGAAATCTCCCTCTATATGCCACAGTAGGTCCCACTTGCTCCAAATCTATCAACTCTTCCCACATCTCCAGTTGAAGGTGTTTTATCGTTACGTCCATATACTTTTATGAGCATCCACCTAGTCCCACTTTCCAGTCATAGACACCAGTATAGATGCTGAAAGTGGTTAATGCCTCTAACTTGATTTTAGAATGATGATGGTGATGTCCGGCCGGTTTAAATATTTGGAGATAAGACTTTACCACTATGAAGATCTCTAGACACCTTAACCCTGTTAGTTCTTGGAAACTAAACTTCATCATGTCAATGCAGAGAAGCCACTTCACTTCCTGTCCTTATAATTTCGCTACATCTTTCCTCTGAACCACCACAGCATCTTATGTTCTAAATGAGGTTCTGTAACTCTCTCGGTATGCTTTTTGATTTACGACTACCATCCCTTAAGGTTCTTCTGAATCGCCATAGATAGCTCCCTACCTTCCTTCTCAATTGCCCCATAAGACACCCCAGATTTTTCTGAAATCCATGATTTTCTCCAAAACTCACTCCTTGACTTCCTCTTCCATGTTGCTTCCATTTCATCCCATCTCTCTATTATCTCTTTTCCTTCTAGCATCCAAAATGCATAACTCATTTCCCCTATCTAGTCTCCCATTTGAGGCTCCTTTGAGACTACCATGGGTTCTCTGATACCTTACCTTCTGTGGTTGGTGCCATAATGCTGTTACATTCTTTATCATTTCATCTTCTGAAACTCTAGGTGGTACCCAAATTGCCAATGGCTTCACTGATTGCGAATCCTCCCCTCTCATCAATAACTCTCCCCTTGAATTCTCCATCATGATCGGTGATGCAAAAGAGACAAAAGAATTGGTTGAAGAAGGAAATTGAAAATTCACAGTTAATCAGTTACACACAGTTCCTTGTGCCTGATTAGACTTGACCACCATTTGTTCCTCTTCTTTCTGATTCCTGTTCATGCACTGAGTCCCTCAACAGTTCTCATCCTGAACTTCACTGTCAACCAAGTATTTTTGTTTCTCCATCTTCCTGGTTCCATTTGGCAAACTATTTCAGTCGATGCTGGGCAAGAGCTGAAACAGCTTGTATCTGCATGAGCCACAGTCAAAAAGTTGAAATATGACCTCTACTTTTTGATAGTCATTTCTTATTGCATGTTAGCAAACGCATTTTGTATCCTGTTTTAACTTTGTACTTTGAAAAGCTATATTAAATGATGCTTAAATTTACTGATGTTTTATTATATAGAATAAATAAAATTCATCTTGGGTGAATGGTGAAACTCAAATTTTGTTTACTTGGCTGAATTAGAGTTAAAAGTTCAATCAATCAACAGTGCCTTTTGCCAACTAGTAGCATTCAGCAGCATGACTCCTATAAATTTTTTTTATCATATTTTGTAGTGTGACTTGCACCGATTCGTGTATGGAAGTAGATGTCTAGTATGCATATGCCTATTATATTTCATTTTACATGTCCTTAACTGTATTTCTATGTGTTTATATAATTATTTTTTTATTTTACCATGTTAGGATTTCCAGATTTGATTTCCTACCAGTCTTTATTGATTTTCCTTTGAGTTGTGGGGGTTTTGTTTTGCAACATGGCCATATGCAATGCACTCTCATGTGTTCAATTACATTCACATGTTATAACTATTCCTTCATTATTTCATATATCTAGTGGTACGTATGCACAATTACAGGCATATGCTCTCTTTAGAATGTCAGTAGGCACTGTCATCTAATATGAATTCTGGCATTGCAGGATGCTTTTTTCTGAATCATATTTCTCTTATTTCCTTTCATCATTTGCCTGGCCATGCACATGGTTTTAAGATCATAAAGTGACAAGTGCCAGATGCTATTCATTGCAGTGTTTCTTCATCAGATCTGGTTTCAAAGTGGATGGGTGAAAGTGAGAAGCTAGTTTCAAACCTTTTCCAAATGGCTCGTGAAAGTGCCCCATCCATCATCTTCGTTGATGAAATAGATTCCTTGTGTGGCCAGCGTGGGGAAGGCAATGAGAGTGAAGCTTCTCGACGTATCAAAACAGAACTTCTTGTACAGATGCAGGTATTTGTGGTGAAGGCATTGTTTCAATCTTTCTTTTATTTAACTGATAATGCACCATCTCACCAATTTAAATTTATATGGATTGGTTACGTATTGTTGCATGTTATCTTTCAGAGAACGGAGTTTTGATTTATTTCTAGAAGGATATGTTCTGGAGTATTATAGTTGTAGGATCTTACTATGCAGATAAACTCTGATTTATGATGAAATAAGGTAAACATGTATTCAACATACATGATTTTTATGTACAAGCTTTAGCAATAATGGTTGTGTATTGTTGACACCCGCTGGTCATTATTTGTGTAATCATATTTTGGATATGGAATTAATATTTTATCAGATTGGAATTTCAAAACCTTCATAGTGCTCATTGATCTGGACCCTTATCCAACGCCATAGTGTGCTTAAGCTAAGTTTAATTGGGTTCCAAGTTCTTTCACCAGGTAAAATGAATTTGACTACCAATTTTGTTATGTGTGGTTTAAGTAGTGCAACTTTGTTGATAAACCATGGAGAATGTTTACAATAGGTGGCTTCCTAGAGATAACCAATTTTTTCTCTTTCAATTGAATGGTTTAGAAAGTGGGATTGCTTTATTGCCATATTGGACATGCACATAACCTTGTGTCAGTATTCTTTGCATTACTTGTAGATATTCATAGATGTTTAGTCATTATTATCTTCCTACCCTAATGAGATTTAGCCCTTGTTGTGCAGGTGCCATGTTTTTCATCCTCGTACCACTTGGTGTATGTGCTGTTGATTTGTTGAGTGTTCCCATGTGTATATTGTACACGAGTTGTACACATGTACTTGTTATAGTAACACATGACTTAAATTAGTGGATCTTGCATACCCATCCGCAGAAAATATACATATGTCATATGATGCGCTTGTTATTTAGTTGTCCTGAATTCATAACATTACCCAATTTCACGAACCATTATGATTTATGAATACTGTAGTATATTTTACTTCTATTTATATTACATATCCATTGTTCATAAAAAAGAATAAGGAAAAGAAAAACACCATAGCTTATTTCTCATAAGACTCTAATTGCAGTCTCGAACAATTTTGCATCATTATTGCCTTTTGATATGCTATCCCCTTGGTCTGTGTGATGTATGAGTTCACTAAGAGTACTTCCACCTCGTACATGTGATGTATGAATTTACTAAGAGTGCTTGTTGGTAATATAATGAGGTATTGACAGTTATTCTATGTGGAAGGAAAAGCTCACCTCAGGAGTTGTGCCAAAGTATGACTTTGACCCACCCACCCACACACCCACACACTCAAACACACACACGCATTCTAAAAGGAGAAGAATAAGTGACACCACCACATGATACTCCTGCATATGTAATTTAGTTATAGTTTGACTGTTCTAATACACTTGCCTGTTGTGCAACTTAAATGACTACTAAGGATCACTTGTCCATTCTATCCACTATTTACAATTAAAACTCTCTTAAAATTAACTAGTTCAACGTTTACATTTTATAGGAAACTTCATTTTTGTTTCACACTAGAGGTTCTGAAGCTAAATCGTTTAATTCATATTTCAGCTTCAGTAAAAATTGGATCAATTGGAAACCTTTCACCAAGATATTTCTAACGATATCCATTTATAATACATCTATTTTGTTATTAACGTTGTTTTGTGATCCAAATATGCTTAAACTTAACATTCTACGATAAGAAATTAAATATGAATAAAAAAAAAATTCTCACATGGTTTATAGGTTCAATCTTTAGTTGTCCAGAATGCATATTGTCCCTTGCCTGTTCATTTAGCTGACATTATTATTTCTACATACCTATATGGTTTATGAGTACCATAACATTGCTTACACATACCCTTGTTGCAACATCATATAAGATATTGTATCATAGTCAACAATGAATTCCACAGTGTAGACTGTAAAACGATGTGATTGATGGTTCTTTCAGCTTTACTTTTCATTTATATTTTTCATTGAAGTTGGAAAAATCATGATGAGATATTCATGGCTCAAAGAGGAATACCAGGAGAGTGCTACTTTATAAGTTGATTTTGGCATTTTCAGAGTGCTTAAAATAACCATTGTTGGAATGAGAAAGCCTGCAGAAACCATCTGCTGTTATTAGTTGGAAAGGGGTTTGAGATTCACTGATTCACAACGAAGTTCATGTTGTTTGGAGATAGGTAACTTGAATGAAGAAAGGATATGGAAGTCCAATTTTTGAGGAATTTTGGGAATCATATCATGTTCTTGTTTTGTGTTCTGTTTAGTGTGATTTCGTTTAAGGACGTGATTGTCAAAGTTGTTATGATGTAGCAAAATATTAGTTAATTTGGAACCTGCTTGTCTAGATGAGCCGTGGGGATGAAATAAACCTTATTTACATATTCTTAACCTTGGTGACTGAAAAGGCAGTTGAATACGACAACAATGAAATGGCTTGTCCCAATTAGTTGGGGTCAGAAACATGAATCCTGGCCCGCCAAATTGTCAAAATCCTTTTCTTGAGTCAGATTATGTGTATCTAAAACATTCATGAATCATGACTGACTATTCAAATCATTCCCGCCTTTCATGCGGGCAATTTTGAATCCCAAAGAATTGTTTTGTATTGCTATATTTATTGAATGTATCGGTCCCTAGCCTGGATAAAGGAGGATTGTATCAGGTTTGCAGCTGGCATAAAACTTTTTGATTAAATCTCGTGACATGAATCTTAAAAAGACGGTGAATCAGGTAAGCAGTATGGTTGGATGTGGGAGAATCATGAAACTAGTGCAATCCTGGTATGATCCTCGAGGAGTGGTGTCTCGACGGATCTATCTGTAAGAAGATTTAGGGGGAACTAGTTCTTCTTTTTAAGTGTTGGATCACTTCTTTATTTGTCTTGAGCAACATTTTAACCACTGATCAAAAAAGAGGGAGGGGAACTTAACCACTGATACTAGATGAAGTCATTGAGATTGCAAGTCATTGAGTATAGCCTTAAGGCTTTCCTGAACTTGATTAATCTAATAATTAAAACGAAAAAAAAAAAAACTGATCAGTTAATTATTCTGCTTATGTATTTTAATGAACTGTTATATCCAGTATTCTTGTTATCTTGTGCTTCTGAGTTCAAAAATCTTTGAAAATTACAGGAAAATGAAATGGTTGGTCCGTTCATTCTTTTCCTTTAACTTTGTTTTCTAACTTGTTATCTCTATCTTCCTCAGGGTGTAGGACACAATGATCAGAAAGTTCTTGTTCTTGCAGCCACAAATACTCCGTATGCTTTGGATCAGGTAAGAAATGTTTCAAAATAATCAAGCTGGAAGCGTTAGAGGTTGTGATTTGTGGCTTTGTTTAGAATCATCATGATTGCTGCACCGTTATGCCTAACAGAAAGTGAATCACAGGCTATCCGGCGACGATTTGACAAGCGGATATACATTCCACTCCCTGATTTGAAGGCCAGGCAGCACATGTTTAAGGTACTGAAGCTTGTTCTAGATTTGTGTTTAATGGAGTACAGAAACCATTGCCATACTATAGCTCTGTCCCTAGCCCAGCATGAATGTCTATTATGTGTAATTATGAATTGTCTTTATTATTTTAACATCCTCCTGTATTGGAGCTCGATGTATTTTGTAGGTGCATCTTGGAGATACTCCTCACAACTTGACTGAAAGTGATTTTGAAAACTTAGCTCGCAAGACCGAGGGGTTTTCAGGTTCAGATATTTCTGTTTGTGTAAGTTCCTATGTGTGTAGATGTTGTGCCCTCGTTGGTTTCAATGTTTTTGAGTTGCATGCCTTGTCACTAGCAATGATGGCTTTGATGTTTCCTTGTGTATTATTTGACAGGTAAAGGACGTCCTCTTTGAACCTGTTCGTAAGACCCAGGATGCCATGTTCTTCTTCAATACCTCTGATGATATGTGGATTCCATGTGGACCCAAGCAGCCAGGAGCTGTTCAAGTCACCATGCAGGAACTTGCTGCGAAAGACCTTGCTTCAAAGGTATGATAGATAGAGGGTAGTCAGGAATCAAACCGGTCCTATCTTACCTGGCTTGGTAGTTGTTTTCTCTTATCCGACTGAAGGAGTGCGTTGCTATATAATGCCTGTGCAGATCCTTCCACCACCAATCGCAAAACCAGATTTTGATAAAGTGCTTGCAAGACAGAGGCCAACAGTGAGCAAATCTGACCTTGAGGTGCATGAAAGATTCACAAAGGAGTTTGGGGAGGAGGGATGATGAAGACAGTTCTCTGGATTGTGTGTGCAGCAGCCAGGTATTATAATTTATATCTTTTACTATTGGTTCTAGATTTCCTTGTTTGAATCAGGGGAAGAAGAGAAATGTGACTGATACCGATAACATTATATGAACGTCCATTGTTGTACATGGTTGTTATCTGATAAGCTTAAAGATCCATCCCCAAGTCGATGTAGACGAAGTAATCATCCAATTGATAAACACGTTTTTGGAACATTTGCTCTCTATTTATGTACAAATGTGAATATTTGTTAGTCCGATTGGATGGTACTGTCGCCGAATAATAAGTTGTATGTGAATCTGACTGGTAAAGCCTCTTCACTCAACCATGAATGTTGAATACCACTTCCAGCAGCCGTCTTTTGTAAATACATATGACAAAACCTAACGTAGTTTAATATTTTTTTTCACACGACTGATCTAGACTAAAGGGTATTTTGTTAAATGGATGGTCTGGATTGAGTCGATGTGGTAAATCACCTATAGAGATCAGTACAGTTTAGTTTGAGTTAATATCAACCCAAGATCAAGCGAAGGTTATTTAAAGCTCAACCAAAAACCGAATCGAACTGAATTGACTTGCCCAAAAATCAAACCGAATTGAAGTGAAAATCTCTAAAACCCAACTAATCCAACTTGAATTGTAATTTCGGTTCGATTTATATTGGGCTAAGTTGAGTTAAAATGATATTATTTTAAAAAATTGTATATCTATATATATATATATATATATATATAGAGAGAGAGAGAGAGAGAGAGAGAGAGAGAGAGAGAGAGAGAAACCTGGTAGAGCTATAGATTTAGAACTGGCCGTCGGACACGAGAGCATTTCGTTTGTCCCAAGGTAGTTGCATCATCGGCTGTTCCTTGTGTTGATTTTGTGTTGATTTTCGCTACGTGTCTAGCCGAGGGTCTCGTGCACTTCACACATATGTTAACGCGTGAGGTGCAAAACTTCCGTTAGTTGTGTTTTTGAAAAAAAAAAAAAAATAACAAAAAACGAAAGCAAAAGTAAATTTGAATTTTGAAGCTCAAACAATGGCGATTTCTCAGACTCGTCCTGGCAATCTCTCTCTTTTTTCTTCTCTATTATCTTCTCTGCAATAGTCCATCTCGAAGCAATTCGAAAGAAACCAGACTCCTTCCCCTTTCACTTGATGCTAAACAAGATCACCAATATGCATTTCGATGTTACAAGATCACCAATATGCATTCCGATGCTACAAGGTTACCTATTTGGTTAGAATCCGACGAGATTCCGATGTTGCGAGGTTACAATTTGTATTGATGCTACAAGGTTATCTGTTCAGAACAGTGAAGAAAGGAGGAGAGAAGAGGAAGGGGAAAAAATCGATTACAAAAAAAACTGTTAGAAGCTACGGCTAAGAGACGGGTGAGAATTTGGAGTCTAGCGTTTTGGCTAAATGCTGGTTCAAAATTCAAATTTGCTTTATTTTTGTTTTTCTTTTTTTTCAAAAACGCAACTAATAGAAGTTTTGCACCTACGTGCTAACATCTGCGTGAGGCATAGTCTAAAATTTCGGCGAAATTTCGATTTCGGATAGGGCATTCGAAATACGAAATCCATTTATTTCAACTGAATTATTTCGGCGAAAAAGTGATTGAAATCGGCGATATTTCGGCGAAATATTTTCACTTTTGCAATTTTATTTCACTTGTTATAATCACTTTTTCAATCGAAATTTCGGCTGAAATAAATTCAAAAGCTATATTAAAAGTAAAAAAAAAAAAGAATAAAAAAATCATTTAAACTCAATAAATAGCAAACTAAATAATAATAAATTCAAAAGCTATATTAA
>JAUPMG010000001.1:15576567-15589734 GCA_031762675.1 Pachysandra terminalis | reverse complement strand
AAAGTTGTTTAGCCTTGGCATCGTTGAGACTGTCTAGTCTTGATGCCATCAAGGCTACTAGTCTTAGTACTTTCGAGACTGTATGACCTTCTACGTCGTCGAGGTTCCCTCTAGACGAAGGTAATATCACATTTTATGTCTTATAGCATCGCTCTAGACGGAGGTAGTATCACCTTCAATATCGTTAAGCCTCGCTCTAGACTGAGGTAGTATCGCCTTCAGGGTCATTGGGCATCGCTCTAGACAGAGGTAGTATCGCATTCAACGTCGTCGAGCATCGCTCTAGACGGAAGTAGTATCGCCTTCAATGTCATTGAGCATCACTCTAGGCGGAGGTAATATCTCCTTCAACATCGTTGAGCATCGCTCTACATGGAGGCAGTATCAATGTTTTACATCATCCAGGGCTGTCATTCCCCTTCGGGTGTAAATTCATATCGATATGTCGACGTCTTACATCATCCAAAGCTGCATTCTCCTTCGGGTGTAAATTCATATCAACATGTTCACCGAGATGCATCTCTTTGGTAAACGTGAGGCGCACCTCT
Source organism: Pachysandra terminalis (assembly GCA_031762675.1). NCBI lineage: Eukaryota > Viridiplantae > Streptophyta > Magnoliopsida > Buxales > Buxaceae > Pachysandra > Pachysandra terminalis. Next base: position 15,589,186 of record JAUPMG010000001.1, on the reverse strand, counting down.
ACGGCTCTCAAGAACCCAAGGGGTTGTCCTATCGCAGGTGGACGCCCTCGAGTATGACTTGAGAGGATGTCCCATCACAAGTGAGACTCTCAAGAACCTGAGGGGTTGTCCCATCACAGATGGGCGCGTTTGAGTATGACTTGAGAAGTATTTCTACATCGACATCCTGTTGTAAAAGGGTCTCGCATCCTGTTGCGAAGTACCTATTGATATTAGCTTCATTGTGTATTCCTCGAACCGATCGGGGTTCTTCTTTAGAAAGTTCCCTAGGGTTGTATCCATGAGTATCAGTGGGGATCTTGCTACGTGTCGGTCATAGTTTTGACACGTGGCGGTCTATTATTGGGCTATCTGCAATTACCATTTTTTATATCTACAACTTGTAACAGATTATATTTTATTTCATTTATGTGGATTTTTAGCTTAATAGACTTAAGTTAAGCTATATGTTTGATTTTAATTTGAGACTTTCGCTAATTTTGATTTTTACTCTGATTAACCAGGATGTTAGTTAAGTATTATGGTTGGTTATCCGTATCCACGTGGTGGATTCAAAGGTTATTCCCTTAGAATCCTCGAGATTCTATATCTCAGATTTGAGACGTGACACATTCATTCTCTACGTATCAGCTAGTTTCCTCCTCCTCCTCCATCTTGATTCAAAGGCAACTTTGACAGTGCTGCGAAGGGGCAACCGGAGCCAGCAAGGGAGGAGGAATCATTCGAGATTGCAATGGCCAATTCTTGGCAACAACAGCCTTTTATATAGATGAACATTATGAGACTGTTCCTGGAGAAACGAAGCTATTGGCAATCTCCTACAATATTGATCACTTCATATTAGAAGGAGACTCCCTACTAGTTATCTCTCTCATCAACAATGATGCAGCACCTCCGTGGTCAATAGTCTCTTATTCATGACTGCAAAAATCTCAAAGAGCATTTCCCGCACTTCTTGGCACAACATATTCAACGCGAGGGTAACTCAATAACTGATCGCCTGGCATGTGAAGGTTTCATTAAACGACATCAATCTTTTTGGTGGGACACTGCTCCTACCTTTTTATGTAATCTACAAATAGAAGGGCTACAATGTGAAGGGCTTTTATTAAAAAGGGCTTTGAATCAAAACCATTGCTCAAAAATTACGTTTGGTAAGAAAAATTATATAAAAGGATGCTCGCTGGATATTTATCTTTTTAAAGAACGTGCAATAAAAATAAAAGGGTAATTTTATAATTTTAAAAGTTTCACTTAAATTTAGAATATGACTAATGCAACTTTTAGAAGCAATCCTACACCTGCTTCATCAAAATGGACTTCATGAAAAAATGCTTCCACCCAAAGCAGCTTTCAAAAGTGTCACCAAACACCCATGCCTTGGGTAGGAAGCCCTTTTCAAATCTAGGTAGGGCTTTCTGCCCCGTAAGAAGCTACACAAACGGGATCTTTGCAGTTATAATAAAGGCTTTACAGAATAAAAAGAGAGGTAAATGTTGTACATTTTAAGTATGATCTCATAGCATTTATGAGATAGGCCACGCCAATCATCATGATAGAAGGGGAGCTTCAAGCTGTTCACTGATGTCTTCCATGTTGGAGTTTGAAGATTCTTTTGGTTTCAGCAGCAAAGCACAACACAGAGATATCACCTGGGACAATCACCCAAGTTACACATGCGAGCACAAGCAACACATATGCACAGAGAGAGAGAGAGAGAGAGAGAGAGAGAGACCAAAAATATCGAGGCACACAATATGCTGAAACCTTTGCAATCAAAGGGCGCCTTGTTTGATAAGAACAATGCTGCACGAAAATTATCAATCAGTAAGTAAAACAATTCAATTGGAGCTGATAATTGTGCTAACCAAAGTGTTTCTGACTGTACTAGATAAATGAGAACAAAGTCGCTATGAACAAAAAATAAAAGTTGAATTACAAGTCAATGGACTCATTGCCAATGGTGATATTAAACTTGCGATTGATTCCACGCCAGCAATAAATCCTTGTACTTTTCCCTGACAATCCATACGTTCAGCTTGAAAGATGACGAAGAAAAACATTAACAATATATATATACATACACACATATTTATAAACCTCCAATCTACCATAACCTCAGAAATAAACTAAAGGAAAAAAACAAAAGGAAACCAGAAAAATATCCATGGAGCCTAGAAGAAGAAAAAGATAATGAAATAACATTAAAAGGAAAATCAAGAGGATAAATAAATCAGCAGATAACCCCGTAGTTTGGCTCAGGAGAGGGAGACACAGGCAGGACCGAAAAACTCATTATTAATTCATCTCTGTTTTTTTTTTCAGGAATATAACATGATGATACTGGAAGCAATAATGAAAGCAAGATCTGCATTAGAACTACTAACACTAGCCAAACTAAAAATCTTATACTTCATTTGAGATGTGAAACTTCTGGAGACCTTTTTCTACTTAACAATACGAAAAGTTTTCCAAGGAAAACCAATTCAGTCGTACCATATGTGTTATCATAAATGTAAAACAGAATCACCAGATGACACTAGGTAAAGATATGTTCACAGACCTGATTGGTTGAGCTTGTTGCTTTTGATATAATGGCATAAGTCTGTCAGAAAAGTGGCCATTAAAATTGAGAATAACTAACTGTAATTATGAAAAGGAGTTATATTTATATTGGACTGATACATACAGATGGATGCACGAGGAGATAGATGACTCTGAATGAGACACCTAGGTACGGTACCTGCATCCCAATTTAAGCTTGTAAGATCTCCATTAACATTAATAATATAATGAATCCAATGAGTGTCTTTCGCATGTTTAATAGAAGTAGAGAAACCTAGGTAATCTATTTTCAACACCCATGAACAACGATTATCATATACTATAGGCCAATTTTTAGAACTCCCCAACATCAGATAAAAAAGTGGAATGTGTTGAGCATCTTTCAAGGGTATCCAGTACAGATGTCCTAACAATCGCTCATGAAAGTCACCTTGCACTCACGTTTTCAAGTTGGTTGCCAGAGATTAGTAAGTTCTGAAGCTGCAGATAGAGGATCTGTCAAGAGAAAGGATGAAAATTGGGCAACCCTAACCCCCCGCAGCAGAGCGCCAGCAAAGGTTCAGTTTTCTGGGAGATTTCACTCATTGGAATGGGAGATTTCAAAGGAAAGTTTTGATTTGGTTTAACAGGAATTTTTGTGAAGTCGTAAAAAACTGTGAAAGTATTCATTGATATTTCAGGAATATCAAAAGATGCATTATAGACATATAGCACATATTTCTACCAGAAACAACAATGTGGTATAACTGTAAATATGACAAGTTTAGCAACAAAAATACTAATCTAAGTGCATATGATACTCCAGCAACCAAAATTATTATATTCTTCAAAACAGCAAGTAAATATAGACTACAACTAAAAAACTCGTACAAGAGAATATAACTATGAAATCCCATGTCTTAAGCGGGTATTTAGAGTACAAACCCAAGGTGCCCATGCCAGACCATATAGCACTGCCTGTACAAGAGAATGTAAATATGAAACCCTTTCCTTGAGGTCCACATTATTTCACATAAAGAAATAAATGATAAAATGTAAAATTCATTTTCAGGAAAGACTTACATAAGATATTGAAGCAAGTAATGCGATGCACAATATCCCTTTCTCTCCTACCAAAGGATTGAGAAATGGGAGCACCAAAATCTAGAGGCACACAAAAAATATTAGCTCCATTGTTGTCACCTATAAAATTTTCATTTGAAATTAACATTAAGAATCGGTGAAGAAAATTAGGTTCTGAAAACTAACATCAGTTATGTGTGAGTGTGTGCTTGTGTGTGTGTGTGCGTGCGCACGTGTGTGTGTATGAATGAACCAAATTTCAAAAGCTACACCATCTGAAGCATCTCTATGGCACCACAATTTGAACTCAATCATCAACAGATCTGATGAAAAATAAAATTATCTTAAGCTTAATGTGCAACTCATTGGAACCATACAAAGTTGTAAGGATCAAAGAAAATCTTCCACAAATGAGAATTTGCATATAATTAAACAAAAACTAGAAATAATTATAACAGTCAAATTAAAAAGGCGTTTCCTTATGGCCCAATATGAGAAGTGAAAACCTGTGAATAGGCACCGCAAGTGTTTTGACTTGCATACAAATTCTAACTCACCCCTATCTTGGCTGTCTTGAGTTTTAGCTCTAGGGTAAAATGTAAGATCTTTCTAGTTTGCTTTTGGACCATGTACCCATTCCAAACGTGGGGAACGTGGTCTAGATTGATGAGTTGACATGCTAAATACATTCAAGACGGTGACTCATAAGATCAACACTCAACCGCCAACTCTTCAGTAAAAAATTGCACAGAATTGAACAGGTTATAACTAAGGTGACTATTTTCAGGCTTATGAATGCATATATTTGTGTTTCTATCCTAACTTTATTTCCCAGACCTAGATATTGTAAAAGAACTGAGATAATGAAGCTTCCGAATCTTTTGATAGAAAGAAAACTGACTTTTAATGATAATTTTAGAGCTAGATCACCTACATCCACTGTTTTAATCTTGCTAGACTTCATAGTTGAAGATTCATCTTCTACATTGTGATTTTCATTAAGATGACCATTGAGACTCTATGTTGTCCAAATAAACTGTGGCAGTGTCAGTTCACACAATTCTAATCTATATCACACTTGTGGGCAATAAAATTGCCCATTTTGAAAAGGATGAGCAGAGGTTGAAAATGCCTACATCTACATATGAATGAAAATGCAGTTCAAATAGCCCAGCTTATAAATTTTGCCAATGACCACAAACTTTGCCAACTGAATTACCAAGGACAAATTGAGTTCCAAACCACTAACTAGGACTGAAATCTGCAAGTATTTTCATTTTAGTATGGAAATCTTGTGAGCATATAAAAGAACATTAACAGAAAGAAGACAGTGCGTTGAATGCTCAGTACAATGAGATTAGTATGAGACAACTCACAATATTCAGAATCAAAGATATACCTGGGAAACAATAGAACCTACTCCCACCATCATCAGAATTTCTGAATATTGATTCTTGTTGAAACCAAAAATTGACTTCAGATAGTACTGCACATGAAGTTATTTCAGTTGTCAAAATACTGAATAATTTTTAACCATGGCTCAAAATCTCGTATCAAGGAAACATATTGGTCAATTAAAAAATGGATGCATATCAAAATTTAGATGCAAATATAAGTTAGGAATATGATAGATAAACATGTTTTTCATGTGATACACCCATACACATTATAAATATTAATGTGAAAATGAATTGGTACTCAAGCAGGCACATGGAAACTTAAAAAAAAAATAGGCATCTAGATCTATAGATTTTACTTGAAATTCATAGATCCATACAATAGAACTCCAAAACATGCTTTAGACCCAAAATATAATTTAGAATGAAAAAACAAAATTTACTCTAACAATGCATACCTCGAAAAGTTATGCAAGAAAAGGAAAAATGTTTCTTGAGCTCTAAATATTAGATGTTTTGAATCAAACTAAGAAGTGTTTGGGACGAAATTGGCTACATTTCAATGTGGTTTAGTTTTTTGGTTAGGGAGAGAGAGTTGAACAATGAATCAATATATGATTCATTTTTCACTCTTTTGCATGCAAGGCAAAGGCATTGAATGTATCAGGTATAATGATTGAATACACTTGATATATTATAGCATATAGACCGTATTGACCGATACGATCGATATGTTACATGTATTGACTTGTATAGTATAGAAATTAGTTTATCCTCAAATACATCTATGTATCGTGCCGACATGGTGTATACAAGATAAGTATTGATCATATCGATGGATAAGATAAGATATTTTGAACCATGCTTTTAACAGAAAATTGTCTTCCAAGGAGTTTTGGCAATTTTCATCATATACCCATCTCTATGATATGGAAAATTCAAACCCAGAGATGATGTTGCACCCCCATTCCCTTTGCAATTCAAATGATAGTGTTAAGAGTAACTGAATTTGGCTCATACCAGGTTGAAAAGGAACATACCAGTAAGACGCCGCTGATAGCTGAAATTCCAAGCTCAAAGAAAAATGAAACAAGAGCAATTTCCTTAAGTGTTGGACTGTGTAGTAAAATGCATTTCTTTAGCCAGATATTCAATATGTGCCAAAAAAAATTATCTAATAATAACAAATGATCAGGATGAACATATTAGAACCTTTTGTCATCTTATATATAAAATATAAAGATTCAGAGAATTATGAGAAGCCCATTCTGTTACTAGAACATCAGTACAACTAAAAATCCATATGTTAACGTTACAGATAAAAATACCTGCTAAAAACCACAGCCAAAGCATTTTTCATTGAATTGCATCGTTCCTGGAGAACGTTGAAGATCTTCGTCAACCATGGTGAGTGTTGATCTGGCGTCGATGATTCTTTAACTGTCTCAACCAAGAACAATTTCATGTAAACTGGGCAACATATCAAGAAAAGTACCGCCACCTGAACAGGCAGCCATAAATCAGATAATAGAATACAGAATGAATAAGGATTCATGATAGATTATGAGAACCAACATGCCTTGAAAATATAATCTTCAGGAAGAAAACGTGTCAGCACATTTCCCAAAAGATGTGAAGCAGAATTTAGGCCCATAATCCATCCAAATGCTGCAGCCCTCTTTCTTTCCTCCACAATGTCTGCCTACTATAGGAATAGGATGGAAAATATATTATCCAGCATACCGTAAACCAGGCTTTTCAATCTAGTAACAGTCAAGGAAAAACTCTTACCACATAAGCAACAGAAATGCAGAAAATACTCCTTTGACTTATAATATATGAAATTGTACGGAGCACATAGTAAGCATAGACACATTCCTTTGAATCACTCCACGCAAGTAAAGCTGAAACAAGGGATACACAAACAAAAATGAAACATGTATTTTTAAGTAAGATAGATCTTAACGGTACTTTTTGTATCATAATATTTACTAGAAAGAGTAGCTGGATAGTAAAGTTGAGAACCATTGTTGTTAAACGTGCCCGCCTATACTGTGTGAGTTTTAAGGTCTGGGTGATGGATTGCCTAGGCTAGGTACTTGATATTAATTTATTATACTTTTACTCATTATTTCCATAACAATAATTATAATAGTAGTTCATTAATATAAAGAAAATTTTTTGGTTCATGAGTTATTTTCTTATCTATCTATTAAGTAGAAAAAAGCCCTAATCAGCAAAAGAGGAGCTACAGGGGTGGAAGAAATAGAAAGCGGAAGGAGAGGAAAAATGGTCAATGGATCAACCAGCTAGGACTCATCCCTCTCCACAAGCCCCATCTTTTCTCAACTTCCCCTTCACTTTCTCTTCCTCACACACAGTCCCTCCCTCCACTACTGAACCTGTTAAATAGAGGGAATCTGAGACAATAAGTCTATTTCTACTCCCTCTATTCTCTTTCTCATATATATGAAGTTATTTTTTCCCTCCAAATCTATGTATAGCTATTGTTCTTTTCTTATATATATGTTTCTTTGTATATTTGATTGCTTTATAATTCCACTGTCATTATTTATTTCATAAATGTGTATAAAGGAGAACAGATATTTGATCAACTAATAGTTTTTAGATGATAGTGTGTCATCCTTGAGGAAATAACTATTTTCTTTACTAGGCGAGCACCTAGGCGACAAGGAGATGCATCATTGATCCTTGCCTAGGTGCTTTGACAACATTGTAGAAAACATTCAATCATTAATGAAGAAATTTTTAGGTAGTATGTGCAAAATTCATATGGAAGATGGTTTTCACATTTGTTTGTAAGTCACAAACTCAAATGTGTAGCAAAACTAATGAAAAGCACATCAGTGTTCAATGAAAAGGAAATCATTTGTAGAGTTCAACATATGTTTGAAGTACGTGTAAATTCCACGTACTAAACTTTCCCACAAAAATGCATCAATCTGGCTATACCTGTCCATATAATCAGAAGCATACTCTTGAAAAAGCAAAACAACATAAGTATGATGTTCTATATTACTAAACTTTCCCAAAAAAAAGAAAAAAACATAAGTATGATGTAGGAAGATCCACCTATAAGGTGGATGGCACTATTACTGAGACAAAACTCATTTAGTGTTGTCCGAGAAAAGACCACAAGAGAAATTAGAAGGCATTTGAACTCATGACCAACAGTCTAGTGTTCATGTGGTAAGTTGTATCAGCCAAGGGCAATAAGGTGTATCCAAAGAAGGTTGAAGCCATCTTAGAATGGTCAGCTCCAACGACTATCCATCATGTGCTGAGTTTCCATGGAATAACATCATTTAATTGCAGACTTGTCAGAAATTTCAGCTCACTATGACACCAATTACAGATTTAAGGTCGGTATCTTTTAATGGATCAATGAAGCTGAAAGAGCTTTCAACCAATGAAGAAAATCATGAAGGATGTGCCTGTAAAGCACTTTAAGGTTTTTAGAACGTGTTTGAAGTTGATTGTGATGCTTCTAATGCGATAATTGGAGCTTTTTGAAGTCTAGACAGCAAGTCGATCACTTTTTACAGTGAGAATATAAATGAGGCAAGGAGACGGTGTTCAACACCATTTTTGAAGTACAGGTCGATATCGGTACAGACCAGCCTAGATGTACCAATATCAGTCTGTACCAGTCAAAGATTAATACAAACGTTATGTACCGGTCGGCACATGAAAGGGCCTTACTCCACCCGATATCTTTGACCGGTACAGTTATCGGTACCAACTAACAGATGATGTAGAGTTTTATGCAGTCACTCTGACTTTATATCAGTGGAAGCAGTACAAATGGAGTTCATCTTACACTCTAATCATGATAAATAGCAGCATATCAAGTATCAATTGTCAAGAAAACTCAACATTCTATGTACAAAGTGGGTGGAAGAGTTGCAAAGGTACAGCTGCATTCAGCATAAAGCTGGTACTCAAAATAAGGTTTCTAATGCCTTAAGGCAGAGAGCTATGGCACTGACTACCACAGAGGCTATAGTCATTGAATTTGAACTTTTTAAGGAATTGCATGAAAACAATCGCAATTCTGGTCAAATATAAGCTGAATGTCAAAACAAGGCAGGTGTGACTTTCTGGTATAGTTGGCTTTCTTTTCAAAGGTAGAGAACTTTGTATTCTAGACTACTCATTATGATTAGCAGTAATACCCAATATTGGCAAGAATGCAATCATGCATATCAGATTGACCTACCGAGAGACTACTTTCAATGTTGCTGATATCAAGCTTAACATGACAATTCAGATGAAGACAGCCTCGAGGATGAGACTATTTCAACCAGGGGAGTCTGATGCTGGAACATCAAATGATATGGTGGTCGGTGCTACACCAAATCCTACCCCATACTTGGTGTTGAACAAGAAAAGTCCAAGAAAGAAATTAAAACACATTTACTAAGGACCATGTGTAGAGCTTCCTTTTAAGTGTCGACGTCTTTAACATCTCTTTTACTATTTTCTTGTTGTTTAGGTTGTTTAAGGAGAATGTATGTTCTAGAAGGGTGTACCAGGTTTTTAGAAAAGAGTTTCAATCGAATATTCAATTGAATGGTAAAATTATTCTTTGCATCTCTCTTATCTTCCTCTCTTCTTCTTGCTTATTATTTGACAGTTTATCAAGCTTGGATCAAGTTTTATTGTCGTTCTTATGTTTATCTCCTTTCTCTTCTCATTGCTTACTTGAGTAATCAAAACTAACCAATTTTCTTCATAATGTTACTGATTTTCTCAGACAAGGAAACAATAACAAAAATATAAAGGACAAGAAAAGAAAAAGTCATTGATTCGATATTGTCTTGTTTCATGTATTTTTGGGCTAAGTCCTGCCTGGGAGTTGGCCCATTAGTTGCACAAGCAGGATACAACAGATCATACAATTTCTCTGCCTAAAACCATCTCATGAAATCAAGGTTTTAAGTAACTGAAATTTTGGTGATTCCGGTCTGGAGGACTGAAACAAAATTTCTGCAAAATTTCGATGATTTTGGCAAAATTTCAATAGGAATTTTTTTTTCTTTATCTATACAAAATTTCACTGTGAAATTTTGATGATTTACGGAATAATTTGAATATTTTATTTTAAGAAAAATTAATTATTTCGACTAAAATTTTTGAAATTTCAGATGAAATTTTCTAGAGCGAAATTTTGGGATTTCAATTTTGCCTACATGAATGAAATTGAAATTTTGACAAAATTTAAAACCTTGCATGAACATGAAAAATTGAATACTAGCCAGCATATATTTGTAGTGCTTTATTGCTTCATTCATCGTATCAAAAAGCAGGTTTCATAATGCAAACAATTATAGTGACAATTCTGAATTAACTTTCTAATTATGAAAAATAAGTTATAGAATACAAATAGGCAGAGAAAAACTACATACCAAAAGGGAATATGGTTACAGATGTAGTAAAAAGGAGCAGAGGTTTACGCCCAATTTCATCAGCAAGCTGGCCTAAGACTGGAAGCACAACCATCTTGAAAATTCCAACAACCTAAAAGTAAAGATATATATCAGCCTCAATAGGAGAAAAAGAAAAAAAAAAATAGAGAAGATCAATTATCATTATCATCCAGTAAAATGTGAGTTCTGAAATCTTCTCTACATACCTCAATCAACACCTTAATGGGCCTTCCCCTTATCCTTTCAAAGCCTTCAAACAGAACCCATGAACTTATTCTCACTTATTTTCCTTGTTCATGTCCAAATTATCTCAATTGACTTTCATTAATTTATCATCTTGGGGCTAAAACGAGATCCCCTCGACTGTATACTTTCTAAAATTGTGTTTACTTGTCAGTCACTACAAAACAATCTCAACATCTCTGCAATGCATATATATGTATATATATATATATATATATATATATATATATATATATATATATCAGATTCTCGTTGAAAATTTTTTCTGTTGCCCCTCTCAAAATCAATATATATATGTATGTATGTATGTAATTCAGTTTGAGAGATTATGACTGTAGAGTAATTTTTAGTCAAAAAGAATCAAGAAGAAATATAAGGAAGATGAATTGGCTATTGGTTAATTGAAATGTTCATTAATGACAAAAAGCTTTTCTTGTCCTGCATATCTTGATTTAGGCCCCTAACTATTTGATCCATTAAACAATTAATGAAGCGAATTTTCAATGTCACATAAAGTTTTTGAAGTATCGATATTGGCCCCTCCAAAACCTATATGCATCGGTAAATATCAGCCGATACATATCGAGTATCGGAGAAACCATCTAAAAATAAAGTAGAATTAGAAGTATTGACCCCATATCTTTAGTTAATAGGTTCATATCGGTTCCGGCCAAAACTCAAAACCTTGATACTAACTACTAAGCATCTGATCAAACTTTTTTTTATAGCTACCAACAATCTGTACTGATCTTGTCCATTTGCCAAGTTCTCCCCAACAGCTTAAACTATCATCATCAAATTAACACCATCAGTCAATGAAATTACCTTTACTCTCTCCATGTTACTTCCAATAAGAAAAATTGAAACCAAGGTTTCCACAAAAGCAGATGAATTCAATTAAACCCTCTAGAAATAAATAAATCAAGAAATCCTTCACCTTCAAGAAACTAGCAATAAATGAAGGAAAAAATAAATAAATAAATAAAAACACTACATAAAGCAAACACTGTAGGAGATTCAAACTTAGAAGGTTCTACTGAACAAAACAAAAAGAAAAGAAAGAAGATGAAGGATCACCGTCCGTTGAAGACCAGTAAGATAGATTGCTTCAGAACAGGTCGACTTTCCCGGACACAAAACTCTGGTGGTAACGTCGACGATAATCGGAACCGACATCTCTTCTGCGATCCTATTGAAGCAGAGAGGCACCAGAAGATGAACCAAAGGTCGCAATGCTCTAATACTTTCCCACTCCATTTTTGAGAGAGAGAGAGAGAGACTCTGAATGGAATCACAGAGGTTATAACCGTTATATAGTGAAACAGAGGGAATATCAATATTCTATGATAGTGAGTGCGAGTAGTGACAAGGCGCGGGTTCTTGTGCCATCCGAAGATGTAACGTGAGTCGATCTCTGTCGCACACGCGCTCGCACACGTATTGCACTCGTGTGGCGAGAGAGCTTTACAGTTGACTTTTGACTCTCTTAATGAGTCAGTGAACTGTCACTTAAACTGCAATTACAACCGTTTGATCAAAATACCATTTTGCATCGTTGACTCATTTGGGCGAGTTCAATTTCCTCTACTATGATTACTACTACCATCCCTGTAACCAAGGAATGGGAGGATGTACATATCTAACTCTGGATTATAATGTATGCAACTCGGTTACATATTATCTATAATATATTGCTCCAACAGATCTTACAGCAATCCCTATGGTGGGTCAAATAATTTTGTTATTAAAGAAATTATAATTTTTAATACAACTGACCAATCTTAACCTTGTTGCAGGAAATGCTGTATGAAAATGCTATAGACGATGACCAATCTTAACCTTGTTGCAGGAAATGCTGTATGAAAATGCTATAGACGATGACCAATCTTAACCTTGTTGCAG
>JAUPMG010000001.1:15547428-15576467 GCA_031762675.1 Pachysandra terminalis | reverse complement strand
CTCACATGTTTGAATTGGATTTTATTGCTGTGTATAATCTGTTATGCTGATATGTGTGTTTTTGGGTGACTACTTGTATTGAATTTGCCTAGGACCATGAAATTTTGCAAATGTGGGGGGAATGTGATTTTTATGATTTGTATACCTTAATCAACCTTAAATACATCTGCTCACAACATCTGCTCACATGGGATTTCTGAAGAAACCTTCCATCCAAAGTGGCTTTCAGAAGTGTAACCAAACACCCCAAATATTAGGTAAAAATCCCCTTTATGGTCTAGGAAGGACTTCATGGCTCTTAGTTAAGTTTGGCTTGGTTTGGTTCTCTGTTTGGTTCGATTTAATCGAATCTTAAACTGGAAACCAAAACCAAACCAACTTTTTTCGGTTTTCGATTTAAACCGAATCAAGTGACAGCTTGTAGTTGCATGTATCATAATTTCCTAGTCAAAAGAAGCATGGGATCTAATGTTTGATTTTGGTGATTCAATTTGGTTGAGAATTGAGTAAAAGTGGTTTTATCAATATAATGTTTTTGTTATTGTTGTTCAAGTAATGTTTGTGGAGGAAGTAAATTGATTGAAATGAGGTTAATGTTGGGTTTTATTCTAGATACAACATAATTATTTGGGATGTCTAATTTAGTTTTTTAGGAGCTAGATTTAACTAACAAAACAAGTCTTAACAAAAATAGGAAAAGGTTGTGTCTTTCTGCATAAAGGGCTTTAGTCACTTAGACCTGAAAGCATGCAGACTATTATTAACAGAGCTACAGAAACACTTACTATTTTCTCAATTGCCGCCTTAGAAATGGGAAGTCCATCCTGGTCGACATGTGTAATTGGGAAGATATCTGTTTGACTCAACAGGACGGCTGAACCGCTCTTCAGCCGCTATTAGAACACAAAAGAAAATTAAACATTTTCTCAAATTACAGGTATGTAAGAGTGTAAAAGCAAAAATTAATAATTTAGTAGATAACTAAACATGAGAAATTTGCCTCCTCCTCCTCCACCCTAGCAAAGCTCTTTGAACCAGACGTATGCATGAGCGTCTACTTCTATCTGTTGCCTTTATTTGTCTCGCTTCTTCTCTGCATCACATATTAATCAACAAGTAAGATGTATTTATCATTTATTTTAATTTGTAGTCTACGATAATAAGGAAATAGAAAATATTATAAATACATCATACCTGGGCCTGATCGGAATGCAAGAAGGCAACGATCTGGGCACTTTGCTAACGATAAGACATCGTCGTCGAATTGATCAAATACATCCCGTTTGAGGTGGGACCTATATTCCCTCGACTTCTTCCCAATTGATTCCAAACAGTATTTTCGAAGTTTAGCCGGGATATCAAATTTTTCCTGTACTGCACAAACCAAGGAAAATGTGAAATTACATTAAGACATTACATAGTCCTAATAAATAAACAAACTTAAAATACTTGAAGGTAGTAGAAAAGTTATACGTTTATTAATTCCCATAAACGGTCCCGAGTGGCCGGTGTAACCGCGTGCCGCGATGAGAGATCCAACCTAACAAACTGTGAATCACGTGCCAGCGTTCTAAAGTAGTTCGCTAGCTTTGTTGCACTCTCCCCAATCGGAATCCCATTGTGATTTACATGCACCGTCTTCTTATGCCCTGTAGGCATCTGATGAAGCTCAAGGCACTGGGTCGGGCCTCGAGTCCTCTTCCGCGTGGATGGCCCTGAAGAGGTCCCAGCTACATCCTCGTGACCGTCCGTCATAGTGAATCTGCAAAAAAAAAAAAAAAAAAAAGAACTAGAAAAACAATTGTTTACATAAACAAGAAATATAAAATTGAGCAAATGAAAATGATCATCCTAGTTACAATGAGTGGGGATAGCATTCTTCTCTAGCTTTGTGCTCCTAGTTATGTTCTATTTATCAATAAAATTTCACTTATTATTGATGAAAAATATATCTGTACAATATATTAATGGGGGGAGCTTTCATCATGTTACCCACACTATGCTAACTACACAAATTCTAACATAGGATATAAATTTATATACAATATATTTAAGTTATATTTCAAAGCCCCCTTAATGATGACTTTAATTATTTAGTGATAAGCATACCTTTAAAGATGACTGAAGAAAGTGGTTAAGTTAGTTCCATAGATAAGCATACAGTCTTTTTTATTCTTTTTTCCTTACACTTGACCTACATGAACATGGATGGGATCCACTAGTCAACAGTTATACCTAAAATATTAACAATGAAAAATAAACAAAAGTTAACAAACGGCACAAACAAGTAAGAAAAAAGTCTCCAAAAAAACTTCTTATAATTGGATATCCTGAATCAAAACGTTAAAAGAAATTCCATAAGAGTTATCTCCACCAAACAAAGGTTAATTAATATAATAAACTCAATCAAATTAGATTGCAATATGTAGAGATTATAACCTCAAAAAATTAAAAAAAATTATTAATTGGATGTTTTCTCTTTGTTGGGCTCAAATCAAACATTAAAAGTTCTATAAAAAGTGAAATCAATAATATATTAATCGAAGAACGACGAATCCCAACCGAACCCATTCGAAAACCCCAGCCTAAAACCCTATAGATTTTGGAATCGAATCCCAACCGAACCCATTTGAAAACCCCTCTTTTCTGTTTGTCAAAAAACTCAGCAAACCCTTTCATCTTCTCAATTCGCCCAACCCATTAAAACCCTAGAAAAACAATTCAAATCATATCTGAAAACCTAACCAAAACCTGTTCGTCCAGCCCCAAAAATCAAATACATAGATCATGTTTGTTAAAACCCCCATTAGAAAGTTAGAAACCCATTGAAACCTCTCAAAACCCATCTCATTTTTGCAAAAAATTGTATGAATCGACCCCCTTAATCCTCTGCAAAACTAGTTGAAACCTTAGGTTCGTCTTCTGTTCGTCCTAATCCCTAACTCTATTTTTCTGGTTATTGTACACACACATATATACACATACACACACACACACACCCCAAAGGGATTCATAACAATAAAAACCCTAAAAAATAGAGCATACTTGGTCAAATGAAGGGTCGATGGCGAGCAAGTTACAGCAGAGAAAAGAGAAGGATTTCAAGAGTTTAGGTTATAGCCTATTTGCGCGTTCTTTACTGGATCGTCGAGAATACCTTTTTCGGCGGTCTTTACTACACCGCCGAGAATAGAATTCTCGGCGGTTTATATTGAACCGCCGAGCAATACTAATACTTACTCGGTGGTTTAACAACGACCGCCGCCCATATTGAACCTTTTCTCGGCGGTCTCAAAAAGACCGCCGATAAAGACTTGTTCCACCCGGGAAAATCCCCCCCGCGAACGGGGTATTTCTAGGAGGGATTGATGAAACCGCCGACAAAAGGTCGATTTTGCGGGAATTTTCTCCACGTGAACGGGGTTTCTCGGCGGTCTAATAAAAACTGCCGAGAAAGCCCACTTTCTTGGCGGCCTTCAAGAGACCGCCGAGGAAAACCGCCAGGAAATCCCCTTTTTTGTAGTGACCACTCTACACACCACCATCATCTTCTTCCCCCTTTTTTGGAGAGAGAGAGACGGAGAGGGGGAGATAGAGCTGAGAACAGAGAGGGAGAGAGCTGAGAACAGACAGAGAGAGACAATAGAGAGGGACAGAAGAGAGAATCGAGAGAGAGAGAGAGAGGTGTACGACAAGCAAGGGTGGCGGGTAGCGTGGTGGTGGTACGGTGAGCGCATCAGGGAGGTGAGGTTGTTGGCTGTGAGAGAAGGCCGAAGAGGAGGAGAGGGAGGGGGCTGCTACCGCCATAGTGATAATGGCAGTGGGTGGCAGAGAAAGAAAAAAAAACGAGAAACCGGTTTACGGTTGCCCCAAGGACACGTGTCGTCCTTAAATCACGGGGACCCATATAGGTCCCCACGGTTGATGCTCTCACTTCCCTATTTATATTTGATTCCATTAGATTCCAAAATTTAATGTCTTGTTATATTTATTTATAAAATTTTAATTTTTTAGCTTTAATTATTAATTAAAAAATAAATATCATTGATATATATATATATATATATGTAAATAGATTAAGATTTTTAAAATAAAATACTTAAGGGTCTTACGAGCCCATAATAAGAGTCTTAAGCCCTAAAACATAACATATCGTAAATATATGTAAAACTAAGATCATCTACTACTAAATGAGTCTTACTTCAAAGAATTTTTATGTAAAAGATTAAATTATATTTAAATATTTCAGTATATTCTATCGTTATTAAAAAATAAATTTAAATTATTGATAATTATAATGATTATTATATTTATTTATTTTTTAATTTTAATAAGATTTATCGATTTATATATAATAAGTATATTTTAGTGTTAGCTAATTCTTTTTTAACTCTTTTTATAGTACTTGTTAACATATTTATTTTAATAATAGGTATCAAATTTTTTTAATACATATTCTAATAATTAATAAAATAATTATAGTATCTAATACTTATTTTAGTGTATATCAACCTCTTTAAATGAAATTTTAGTACTTTTAAGAAATTAAAATAATTATATATATATATATATATATCATTTTTAAGATTAGGTTTTTAAAATATTAAAATATCTTTAAATTATTGAGAGTTATAGAATTATAATTTAGGTAATTTCGACAAAAAAAATTAATGGATATTTAATTGATGTTATTTTGGGTGTTTTATATTATTATTATTATTATTATTATTATTATTATTATTATTATTATTATTATTATTTTATCTTTTTATGTTTGGATATTGGGTGAGAACCATTTTGGTGTGTTTATATTTTATAAATAAGCTTATATAAGAGTTTTATTATAGGTGTAAATAAATGAGAAATTTTTTAGAGATAGTCATTTTATTCTATTATTAAATTATATAAATAGTTATTTATTAAAATATGACTCTTTTGTTTTAGAGTTTAAGCATATTTTGTAGAATTTTAACACATAAAGAAGAGAGTGATCAAAAAAAAAAAATCAATAATTTTTATTAGCTAAAAATAAAGAAAAACGTTATAAAAATATCATAATAAATTAAATATCATAATAATTAGCTTATCTAAAAAAAAGATAAAACTTGTAAGAATAGAATAAGTAAACCTTATCTAATTAGATGATAAACTTGTTATTTTATTAGGTACACTATAACTAATTAGCTTTAATAAAACTTATCTTTTTTATTTTAAGCTTACCTTCAACATCTTATTTTTTAAAAATAAAATAAAACTTGTTAGAATAGATATAGATATATAGATTTGTATTTTCTATATTGTTTATATATACTTTTAAGAGTTATAAATGGATAAGGCGAGTTAGGTTTGGATTTGTATTTCTTATCCCATGCCAACCTAAACTGATTAAAGTCACTTGATTTTCAGCTTGTCTTGGGACTGTTAGGCATATGGTTTGGAATGCCCTTAGATCTAAGGAGGAATTGGGGTAAAGAGAAGGGAAGAAGAATTAGGACAAAAAATTGGATACATTCTCATAGTTTAATGTACCGGAATCGGAGATTGGACCGTCTGGACCGGTCGGTCTAGATCTGGCATAGACAGTAAGAGAAAAATTAATTTAAAAAAAATACCAATAGTACCGGTGGTTCCGATTGTCAGGCTGCCGAACTGACGGTATCGGTTGCCAGACAATCGGACCGGCAATACCAATTGCCGGACCGACAGTCCATAACCCTATGATACAATTGTTTGTATCGCGGGTTGAAACCGGACCGGTATGTGGAACCATGTAATATTCTGGGTTCCTTCTTGGGATGACCTAATATAATGATTTTGTGTGTGCGTGGAAGGAAAGGATATATAACTTAATATAATGAATATGAAGCATTAAAAAGAGCATATTACTTGAAAGTAACATTATTCATGAATTGATTTTTGATTTTTATCATACGCAATATCATGTAATGGTAGTATAACAGTGTCACCACAATTGGCATAGAAATGCACAACGAGAACTACCGATGTATGGTTCAGTTGGTAGCAAGCTGGGCTCTCGTGGGTGTCTCCGAAGGTAAGTCTGGAGTTCAAATTCCACTAGAAACACTAGTAGCTAGAGGTTTACCATAATTGCTCCCACTCGAACGTGGATTAGTCCCACACCCACTTGGGTGTGGGGATAACACTTGGTTAAGACTAAAAAAAAGAAGAGATTATTGGAATTTAGGCATCAAGCAAGAATAACCATTTTTTTTAGTTTAATTATTTTTTTGCTCTTCAAGAGAAAATTTGCTTATCAGAAGCATTGTTAGTTGATCTATTAAGCCGTGTTCATTTTTGGAGGGGGAACAAAGATGAAAGCCCTTTGCCATAGCTTTTACAAAAAATGTGAAGGGCTTTATTAAAAAGGGCTTTGAATCAAAGCCATATTAAAATTTACGTTTGATAAGAAAAATTATATAAAAGGATGTTTTGTACACAATTTTAAGTTCCATGGATGTTTGTGTCATTTTGAAAGAACATGTAATAGAAATGAGAGGGTAATTTTGTCATTATAAAAGTTTCACTTAAATTTAGAATATGAAGGGATTGAAGACAAGATGAGAATTCGAGTTTAGAAGGCTATGCAAAAATTTAGATTAAAATAAATAAAAGACTTATTTATTTGTGATGAATCGAGGCGTGACAAAATCACTGTCCTTGAAGCTAAATTCATCCCTTTTTGGATCGTGTTCACAGTGTACCGGATCTAACGGTTGACCTCCAAGATTCAATGGTTTTTCCTTTCGATAGATTATATGGTTATACCAGACTAAAGACGAAGACTCATATAGCACTTAACTAGAACTAGAAAAACAAATTATTCTGCAGTTACAGAAAATATCAAAAAACATGAACAAAGAAGAGAAGAAGAACTCTTGGCTTTGCTTATTGTGTTCAAATGGAAGAAGCCTCCTTTTATAAGCCAAGGAGCGAACCATTTGGGCCTTAATGAGGCCTAAACATCTGGAATGAATGCCTAGTCCTTTGGACCAAAACGGCCCAATATCTACAGAAAACTGTTTTTCTATTGAAGACACAAAACTGTTTTTCTTTCAATACAAAAATGGTTTTTCAATTATAGACAAACTCGAAAATTTCAAATTCGAAATTCAAATAAATTTTCTCCAAAAAGATAGAGACCACACCACACCACACCAACCCAACCCGACTCAAGCTCAACTCGGCACGGCCGGTCAACAACGGCACACGCATGAGTATAAAAGATGTCCCGAAAAGCCCACACATGCACACTTCTCTTTATGGGCCATTGACCCATAAGGAACACTCAAATGAGTTTAATAGATTTCCAATGTGGTACAACTCACAAGGAGCAAACACTCAAAAGAAGTTAAAACACAAAAGGAGAGAGAGATGATTTTTGAATCATCCTCTAACAACAGCATCCCACAAATGCAGTTATAGAAGCAGCCCTACACCTGCGTCAGATAATGAACTTCTTGGACAATTGTTTCCATCCAAAGCAGCTTTCAAAAAGTGTCACCAAACACCCAAGCATTGGGCAGGAAGCCCTTTTAAGTCTAGGAAGGGCTTTCTGTCCAGTAAGAAGCTACGTCAAATGGTGCCGTAGCAGTTACAATAAAGGCTTTACAGAATACAAAGAGGTAAATGTTGTACATTTTAAATATGATCTCATAGCATTTATGAAATGATAGGGGCTCATTGTTACACATTACATATATATATATATGAGATATTAATGCTTTTTCAAATTGATACTTGTGTGTCCCTACTAATATTGGCAAGTGCCAAACAGATAATCATGCTTAGATGAGCGCATAATGTAGGCTTGCCTATAGGTGAATCTCCCAGTTGCCTATGTTCCTGCCGCTCTTTAACAACATAGGCCACAACAATCATCATGATAGAAGGGGAGCTTCAAGGTGTTGACTGATGTCTTCCATGTTGGAGTTTGAAGATTCTTTTGGTTTCAGCAGCAAAGCACAACACAGAGAAATCACCTGGGACAATCACCCAAGTTACACATGCACAGAGAGAGAGAGAGAGAGAGAGAGAGAGAGAGAGAGAGATACCAAAGATATTGAGGCACACAATATGCTGAAACCTTTGCAATCGAAGGGCGCCTTGTTTGATAAGAACAATGCTGCAGGAAAATTATCAATCAGTAAGTAAAACAATTCAATTGGAGCTGATAATTGTGCTAACCAAAAGTGTTTCTGACTGTACTAGATAAATAAGAACAGAGTTGCTATGAACAAAAAATAAAAGTTGAATTACAAGTCAATGGACTCATTGCCAGTGGTGATATTAAACTTGCGATTGATTCCACGCCAGCGATAAATCCTTGTGCTTGTCCCTGCCAATCATAGGTTCCACTTGAAAGATGACGAAGGAAAACATTAAAATATATATATATATATATATGCACACACACATACCTACATACATACATATATATAAACCTCCAATCTACCATATCCTCAGAAATAAACCAAAGGAAAACAAAAAAAAGGAAACCAGAAAAATACCCATGGAGCCTAGAAGAAGAAAAAGAGAATGAAATAACATTAAAAAGAAAATCAAAAGGATAAATAAATCAGCAGATAACCCCATAGTTTGGCTCAGGGGAGACACAGGTAGGACCGAAAAACTCATTATTAATTCATCTCTGTGTTTTTTTCAGGAATATAACATGATGGTACTGGAGGCAATAATAAAAGCAATATCTGCTTTAGAACTACTAACACTAGCCAAACTTAAATTCTTATACTTCATTTGAGAGTGATACTTCTGGAGACCTCGTTCTACTTAACAATATGAAAATTTTTCCAAGGAAAACCAATTCAGTCGTACCATGTAAAGATGCTATAAGTGAATGCTATCATAAATGTAAAACAGAATCACCAGATGACACTAGGTAAAGATATGTTCACAGACCTGATTGGTTGAGCTTGTTGCTTTTGATATAATGGCATAAGTCTGTCAAAAAAAGTGGCCATTAATATTGAGAATAGCTAACTATAAGTTGCTTACTATTTGATATAACTATGAAAAAGAATTATATTTATATTGGACTGATACATACAGATGGATGCACGAGGACATAGATGATTCTGAATGAGACACCTAGGTACGGTACCTGCATCCCAACTTCAGCTTGTAAGACCTCCATTAGCATTAATAATATAATGAATCCAATGAATTTCTTCCGCATGTTTAATAGAAGTAGAGAAACCTAGGTAATCTATTGTCAACACTCGTGAACAACAATGATCATATACTATAGGACAATTTTTACAACCCCCCAACATCACATAAAAAAGTGGAATGTGTTGAGTATCTTTCAAGGGTATCCAGTATGATGTCTTAACAACCGTTCGTGCAAGTCACCTTGCATTCACGTGTTCAAGTTGGTTGCCAGAGATTAGTAAGTTCTGTAGCTGCAGATGGAGGATCGGACTAGTAATTTTCTATTCAAGGTTCAGTTTTCGGGAGATTTCACACTCATTGGAATGGGAGATTTCAAAGGAAAGTTTTGATTTGGTTTAACAGGAATTTTTGTGAAGTTGTAAAAACTGTGAAAGTATTCATTGATATTTCAGGAATATTAAAAGATGCACTATACACATATAGCTCATATTTTAACCGGAAACAACAATGTGCTATATGACAAGTTTAGCGAGGAAAATACTAATCTAAGTGCATATGATACTCCAGCAACCAAAATTACTAAATTCTTCAAAACACCAATTAAATATACACTACAACTAAAAAACTCTTAACACTCTCTACTACCAATTGTCAAATACTGCATGAAGGTCATTCATATCCAGATAGAGTTGAATTTATTTGAAACTCAATCATACGTTTACTTTAAAAGCACTTCTAAAATTTTAGATACTTCAACCGAACTTCATTGCATAGTTGATGATAAGCATACAATAAATAATTTGCAACTAATTTAGAAATTATGACATGTATTAACTAACCATTTAATTCTAGTTGTTTTTCAAAGTATATGAAAATTTATAATATCATGACTGCATTTAAAATTTAATATTAAAAAAAATCACATAACTGTTTGGTAGGGTGCATAACTTCCCCTTCATTGTTACACTAATTATGTCTAGGGCTTATAATTTCTTTGAATTTTTTAAAAGGTTTTATATAAAAATATTAGTTTAATTACTTAATTACAAAGATAGGTAAGAGAAGTGTTTCATTAGTACTAGATAATTTCTGTTCAAGAAAACATGGTTCATTGAGACATTGAAAAAAAAAATGGAAAACCAAGTTTCTGCAGATACTATTGTTATTTTCAAAATTTTGTTGAGGTAAATTTGACAAAAGTTCCCAAAAATTAAGAAAATAACCAACTTTCTATAAAGAAATTCAAAAAAATTAAATAAAAAATGCAAGAGTTGTTATTATCATGGGATATCTTTCCCCTTCCCAAGAACTCTGGAAACTTGTCATAACAAGAAAATTAACCATGTTTTCAATTATGCATTCCTTCTCAAGTAAAAATGGACGTTATTATACATGCATTAAGTATAATGGTAAGCAATAAAGTTGCAAATCTTAGTTTTAGTATCTGAATCATTCAGAGTATAATTTGAAGTGAAAGCATTGTCACAGAAGAGTCAATTTATAGTTTATAAGTGCTTATTAGGGCCTGACTTTGTCTTGGTATATCAAAAAATTATGTTGATTGACTCAATTCCTAAGACAAGATAGTGTAGTCACATAACTTGTCTCATAAAAATAACTACTCCATTAGTACAAAAATCAAGTTTATTTGCAAACAATAAAAAAAAAAAAAAGAAGAAGAAACAGAACAAAACAAAAGCGCAACACCATGCCTAAGCAGGTATTTAGAGTACATACCCAAGGTGCCCATGCCAGACCATATAGCACTGCCTGTACAAGAGAATATAAATATGAAATCCTTTCTTTGAGGTCCACATTAGTTCACATAAAGAAATAAATGATAAAATCTAAAATTCATTTTCAGGAAAGACTTACATACGATATTGAAGCAAGTAATGCGATGCACAATATCCCTTTCTCTCCCACCAAAGGATTGAGAAGTGGGAGCACCAAAATCTAGAGGCAAATAAAAATTTTAGCTCCATTGTTGTCACCTATAATTAAACAAAAAACTTGAAATAATTATAACAGTCGAATTAAAAAATGACGTTTCCTTATGGTCCAATATGAGAGGTGAAAACCTGTGAATAGACACCGCAAATGCTTTGACTTACATAACAATTTCCCAACTTCTAACTCACACCTATCTTGTCTCTCTTGAGTTTTAGCTCTAGGGTAAAATGTAAGATCTTTCTAGTTTGCTTTTGGACCATGTACCCATTCCAAAGGTGGGGAACATGGTTCAGAATGATGAGTTGACGTGCTAAATGCATTCAAGACGGTGACTCATAGGATCAACACTCAACAACCAACTCTTCAGTAAAACATTCCACAGAATTGAACAGGCTATAACAAAGGTGACTATTTTCAGGCTTATGAATCCATATATCTGTGTCTCTATCCTAACATTATTCCCAGACATAGATACTGTAAAAGAACTGAGATAATGAAGCTTCTGAATCTTTTGATAGAAAGAAAACTGACTTTTAATGATAATTTTAGAGCTAGATCACCTACATCCACTGTTTTAATCTCACTAGACTTCATAGTTGAAGATTCATCTTCTTCACTGTGTTTTTTCATTAACATGACCAGTGAGACTCTTTACTGTCCAAATAAACTGTGGTAGTGTCAGTTCACACAATTCTAATCTATATCACACTTATGGACAATAAAAGTGCCCATTATGAAAAAGATGATCAGAGGTTGAAAATGCCTACATGTTCATATGAATGAAAATGCAGTTCAAATAGCTCAGCTTATAAATTTAGCCAATGACTGCAAACTTTACCAACTGAATTGCCAAGGACCAATTTTTTTTGATGAATAAAAATTACCAAGGACCAATTGAGTTCCCAACCACTAACTAGGACTGAAATCTGCAAGTATTTTCATCTTAGTACGGAAATTTTGTGAGAATATAAAAAACCATTAACAGAAAGAAGACAATGCGTTGGTATGTTGCATTTAATGCTCACAATATTCAGAATCAAAGTTATACCTGGGAAACAATAGAACCTACTCCCACCATCATCAGAATTTCTGAATATTGATTCTTGTTGAAACCAAAAATTGACTTCAGATAGTACTGCACATGAAGTTATTTCAGTTCTCAAAATACTGAATAAGTTTTAACCATGGTTCAAAATCCTGTATCAAGGAAACATATCGGCCAATTACAAAAAGGAAACGTATCGAGATACGTATCAGATACGCGTGGAAACACTGTAAAAATTATGGATAAGGTGGATACGCATAGAAAATGGTGGATACTTAAACAAGACTTGTTTAGATGCAAATATAAGTTAAAAGTATAGTAGATAAACATGTTTTTCATATGATACAACCCTACACATAATATATATTAATGTGACAATAAATCAGTACTCAAGCAGGTGCATAGAAACTTAAAAAAATAAAAATAATAAGCATCTAGATCTATAGATTTTACTTGAAATTGATAGATCCATATAATAGAACTCCAAAACATGCTTTTAGACATAACAAATATAATTTAGAATGAAAAAAAATAAAATTTACTCTAGTAATGCATACCTCGAAAGCTATGCAAGAAAAGGAAAAATGCCTTTTAAGCTCTAAATATTAGATGTTTTGAATCAAATTAAGAAGAGTTTCGGACGAAATGGTTATATTTCAATGTGGTTTGGTTTTTTGTTAGGAGGAGAAAGCTGAACAAAGAATCAATATTTGGTTCATTTTTCACACTTTTGCATGCAAGACAAAAGGCATTGAATGTATCAAGTATAATGATCAAATACACTTGATATATTGTAACATATAGACTGTATTGACCGATACGGTCGATATGTTACAATATATTGACTTGCGCATTGTGGAAATTAGCTTATACTAAAATGTATCTATGTATCGTGCCGACACATTTGATACAAGCTAAGTATCGACCCTATCATTGGATAAGATAAGATATTTTGAACCATGTTCCAAGGAGTTTTGGCGGTTTTCATCATATACCCATCTCTGTGATATGGAAAATTCAAATCCAGAGATGATGTTGCACCCTCATTCCCTTTGCAATTCAAATGATAGTGTTAAGAGTAACTGGATTTGGTTCATATCAGGTTGAAAAGGAACATACCAGTAAGACGCTGCTGATACCTGAAATTCCAAGCTCAAAGAAAAACGAAACAAGAGCGATGCCCTTAAGTGTCGGACTGTATAGTAAAATGCAGTTCTTTAGCCAGATATTCAATATTTGCAGAAAATTTTATCTAAAAATAACAAATGATCAGGATGAACATATCAGAACCTTTTGTCATCTTATATATAAAATATAAAGATTCGGAGAAATACGAGCAGGCCTTTCTGTTATTAGAACATCAGTACAACTAAAAGATCTATATGTTATGGTTACAGATAAAAATACCTGCTAAAAACCACAGACAAAGCATTTTTCATTGAGTTGCATCTTTCCTGGAGGACGTTGAAGATCTTAGTCGACCATGGTGAGTGTTGATCTGGCCTCGATGATGCTTTAACTCTCTCAACCAAGAACAATTTCATGTAAACTGGGCAACATATCAACAAAAGTACCGCCACCTGAACAGACAGCCATAAATCAGATAATAGAATACTGAATGAATAAGGATTCATGATAGATTATGAGAACCAACATGCCTTGAAAATATAGTCTTCAGGAAGAAAACGTGTCAGCACATTTCCCAAGACATGTGAAGCAGAAAATAGGCCCATAATCCATCCAAATACTGCAGCCCTCTTACTTTCCTCCACAATGTCTGCCTACTATAGGAATAGGATGGAAAATATTATATCCACCATACCGTAAACCAGCCTTTTCAATCTAGTAACAGTCAAGGAAAAACTCTTACCACGTAAGCAACAGAAATGCAGAAAATACTCCCTTGACTTATAATATATGAAATTGTACGGAGCACATAGTAAGCATAGACACATTCCTTTGACTCACTCCACGCAAGTAAAGCTGAAACAAGGGATACACAAACAAAAATGAAACATGTACTTTTAGTAAGATAGACCTTAACAGTAGTTTTGGCTCATAATATTTACCAGAAAGAGTAGCTGGATAGTAAAGTTGAGAACCATTGTTGTTAAACGTGCCCGCCTGTACTGTGTGAGTTTTAAGGTCTGGGTGATGGATTGCCTAGGCTAGGTACTTAATATTAATTTATTATACTTCTACTCATTATTTCCATAATAATAATTATAATAGTAGTTCATTAATATATAAAGAAAAAAAAATTATTCATGAGTTACTTTCTTACCTATATATTAAGTAGAAAGAGGTCTAATCAACAAAAGAGGAGTAACAGGGGTGGAAGAAATAGAAAGCGGAAGGAGAGGAAAAATGGTCAATGGATCAACCAGCTAGGACTCATCCCTCTCCACAGCCCCATCTTCTCTCAACTTTCCCCTCACTTTCTCTTCCTCCCTCCACTACTGAACCTGTTAAATAGAGGAATTCTGAGGCAATAAGTCTATTTCCTTCTCCCTCTATTCTCTTTCTCATATATATGAAGTTATCTTTCCCTCCAAATCTATGTATAGCTATTGTTCTTTGTATATAGCTATTTTACTTTGTATATTTGATTGCTTTATAATTCCACTGTCATTATTTATTTCATAAATGTGTATAAAGATCAAACATTTGATCAATTAATAATTTTTAGATGATAATGTCTCATCCTTGAGGAAATAACAAATTTCTCTACTACCGATCAAAAAAAAAAAACAAATTTCTCTACTAGGCAAGCACCTAGGTGACCAGGAGATGCATAACTGATCCTTGCCTAGGTGTTTTGACAACACTGTAGAAAGCATACAATCATTAACGAAGAAATTTTTAGGTAGTATGTGCAACATTCATATGGAAGATGGTTTCACATTTGTTTGCAAGTCACGAACTCAAATGTGTAGCAAAACTAATGAAAAGCACATCAGTGTTCAATGAAAAAGAAATCATTTGTAGAGTGTTCAATGAAAAGGAAATCATCTGTAGAGTTTGACATGTGTTTGAAGTACATGTAAATCCCACCAGTAATCAAGTTGTATGCCCTAGTATCCTAGGTCATTTCTTCTATTAGTTGAAGCCCAAAATTGCATCAACCTGACTATGCCTATCCATAAAATCAGAAGCATACTCTTGAAAAAGCAAAACAACATAAGAATGATGTAGGAAGATCCACTTATAAGGTGGTTGGCACTATTACTGAAACCAAACTCATTTAGTGTTGTCCGATAAAAGACCACGAGAGAAATTAGAAGGCCTTTGAATACATGACCAACAGCCTAGTGTTCTTGTGGTAAGTTGTATCAGCCAAGGGCAATCAGGTGTATCCAAAGAAGGTTGAAGCCATCTTAGAATGGTCAGCTCCAAAGACTATCCACCATGTGCTGAGTTTCCATGGAATAACATTATTCAATTGCAGGCTTGTCAGAAATTTCAGCTCACTATTACACCAATTACAGATTTAAGGTCGGTATCTTTTGATGGGTCAATGAAGCTGAAAGAGCTTTCAACCAATGAAGAAAACCATTCTGAAGTGCCTGCATATCACTTTAAGGTTTTTAGAATGTGTTTGAAGTTGATTGTGATGCTTCTAGTGCGAGAATTGGAGCTATTTGAAGTCAAGACAGCAAGTCGATCACTTTTTACAGTGAGAATATAAATGAGGCAAGGAGACGGTGTTCAACACCATGTTTTGAAGTACAGTTTGATATCGGTACAGACCAGCCTAGAAGTACCAATATCAGACTGTACTGGTCAAAGATATACAAACGCTATGTACCGGTCAGTACATGAAAGGTCCTTACTCCACTCGATATCTTGGACCGGTACCTGAGCTGACCAGTACAGTTATCGGTGCACTAACAGAGATGTAGAGTTTTATGCAGTCAATCTGGCTTTATACCAGTGGAAGCAGTACAAATGGAGTTCATCTTACATTCTGATCATGACAAATAGAAGCATATCAAGTACCAATTGTCAAGCAAACTCAACATTCTTAGTACAAAGTGGGGGAAGAGTTGCAAGAGTACAGCTGCATTCAGCATAAAGCCAGTACTCAATATAAGGTCGCTAATGCCTTAAGGCAGAGAGCTATGGTATTGGCTACCACAGAGGCTATAGTCATTGGATTTGAACTTTTTAAGGAATTGCACGAGAACAATCGCAATTCTGGTCGAATATAAGCTGAATGTCAAAACAGGCCGGTGTTACTTTCTGGTATAGTTGGCTTTCTTTTCAAAGGAAGAGAACTTTGTATTCTAGACTACTCATTATGCTTAGCAATAATACCCAATGTTTTGAAATACATCTGTTCATTGACCCAGTGAGGTGTCTGGTCCAGTTCAACCTGGTCTGTCTGTTGGATTGATTGCGTCCATGTTGAATAAATATTTTTCTCAATTGATAGTGCAGATTGTTGGCTACCTGCAAGGGCTACATCGTCTAAGCTCTAGGGTGATTTTCAACCCTTTTTAATGTTTGATTTTTACTTGATTTATTTTGTTCATCTAAGTAACTTTTTCTTTAATCGACATCTCATTTTAGTTTTTTTCAGATTTCTTTCTTTTTGTTTTAAAAATTTTAGATCTTTCCCTGTATATTTTTTTTTCCTTAGTTGAATGCTTGTTACATTCCCCCCCTCACTTTTCAAAGATGGCAAACTTTCAGTTAGCAAGACATTGGACACTAGTCATGTGACTGATAATATTTTAGTAGTATCTTTAAGTTGCAAAAAAATCCAAAAATCATTGCTTTTGATCAACATTTGAAGTTATTTGGTCATTTTTGTCATCCTTTTTATGGAGAAGGATGGGAACTAAACTATAGTTTAATTCTGCATATCATCCACAAAAGTATGGTAAAATGGAAGTTTTCCATCATCTGTTTCGAAATCTGTTGAGATTCTTAGTCGATGAAACTAAGAGAAATTGAAATGCTTTTTCAATCTAAGTTTGAAAACATTCAATCAGAAAACAAGTTAATCTATTCGAGTCTATTTGAGGCCATTACGGTCGAAGTTCAACAGTTCATTGGATTTGGCTTCTTTAGCTATTCCAATCGTTTGGTGGCGTTAATGATATGGCTAAGAACATAAAGCAAATGCATTTTCATGCTCAAAAGAAGCTTCAAGAGGAAAAGAAAAGCAATAATGAAGAAGCTACTAAGCCTAGGATACATGTGGTATTCAAGGAGGGTGATTTCATGTCAGTTTACTTAAGCAAGGAAAGCTTTCCATGAGACAAACATGACAAGCTCAACTATCAAGGGGACAGACCGTTTCTTGTTTTAAAGCATATTGGCAAGAATGCAATCATGTATATCAGATTGATACTTTCAATGTTGCTGATATGCAAGCTTAACGTGATAATTCAGATGAAGACAGCCTCGAGGATGAGCCTATTCCAACCAGGGGAGTTTGATGTTGTAACATCCAATGATATGGTGGTCATTGCTACACCAAATCCTACCCCATACTTGGTGTTGAACAAGAAAAGTCCAAGAAATAAATTAGAACACATTTACTAAGGACCATGTGTAGAGCTTCCTTTTAGTGTTGATGTCTTTAACATCTCTTTCACTATTTTCTTGTTGTTTAAGGAGAATGAGTGTTTTAGAAGGGTGTACCAGGTTTTTAGAAAAGAGCATTAAATTGAATATTGAATTGAATGGTAAAAGTATTCTTTGCATCTCTTTTATCTTCCTCTCTTCTTCTTGCTTATTATTTGACAATTCATCAAGCTTGGGTCAAGTTTTATTGTTTTTCTTATGTTTATCTCCTTTCTCTTCTCGTTACTTACTTGAGTAATTTAAACTGACCAATTTTCTTCATAATGTTACTGATTTTCTCTCCCAAGGAAAAAAATACAAATATAAAGGAGAATAAAAGAAAGAAGTCGTTGATTCGATATTTTGTTTTAAGCAAAATTAATTATTTCGACTAAATTTTCCAAAATATTTTGTCGAAATTTCAGACGAACAAAGCAAAATTTTGGGATTTCAATTAAGCCTACATGAATGAAGTTGAAATTTTGACGAAATTTAAACCTTGCATGAACTTGAAAAATTGAATACTAGCCAGCATATATTTGTAGTGCTTCATTGCTCCATTCATCAAATCAAAAAGCAGGTTTCATAATGCAAAAAATTATAGTGACAATTCTGAATTAACTTTTTTTTATTATGAAAAATAAGTTATAGAATACAATTAGGCAGAGAAAAACTACATACCAAAAGGGAAGATGGTTACAGATGTAGTAAGCAGGAGCAGAGGTTTACGCCCAATTTCATCTGCAAGCTGGCCTAAGACTGGAAGCACAACCATCTTGAAAATTCCAACAACCTAAAAGTAAAGTTATATGTCAGCCTCAATAGGAGAAAAAGAAAAGAAAAAAAAAATAGAGAAGATCAATTATCATTATCATCCAGTGCCTTAACCCAAATACTCAGGGTCAGGAACATATAGCCTGTTCTATCATTCCATACTTCCATCCTATGAGGCATATCTTCTAGTAAAGTGTGAATTCTTAAATCTTCTCTACATACCTCAATCAACACCTTAATGGGCCTTCCCCTTATTCTTTCAAAGCCTTCAAACAGAACCCATGCACTTATTCTCACTTATTTTCCTTGTTCATGTCCAAATTATCTCAATTGACTTTCCTTAATTTATCATCTTGGAACTACAACGAAATCCAATTGACTGTATACTTTCTAAGACTGTGTTTACCTGTCAGTCACTACACAACAATCTCAACATCTCTGCAATGCATATATATATATAGCAGATTCTCCCTGAAAATTTGTTTTGATGCCCCTCACACACACACACACACACACACACACATATATATATATACACGTGTGTGTAATTCAGTTGGAGAGATCATGACTGTAGAACTTAGGTCATTTTTAATCAAAAAGAATCAAGAAGAAATATAAGGAAGATGAATTGGTTATTCGCTACTTGGAATCTTCATGAATGACAAAAAGCTGTTCTTGTCCTGCATATCTTGATTTAGGCCCCTAACTCTTCGATCCATAAAACAATTAGTGAAACAATTTTTCAATGTCACATAATACTAACCAAGGTTTTTGAAGTATCGGTTTCGGACCCTCCAAAACCGATATGCATCAGTAAAAATCAGCTGATACATATTGAGTAGTATCGGAGAAAACATCTAAATACTAAAGTAAAATTAGAAGTAATGACTTGATGCCTCTACTAATAGGTTCATATCGGTTCCGGCCGAAACTCAAAACCTTGATACTATTAAGCATCTGATCAAAAAGTTAAAAACATTTTTTATAGTTGCCAAGAATCTCTACTGATCTTGTCCATTTGCTAAGTTCTCCCCAACAGCTTAAACTATCATCATCAAATTACCTTTACTCTCTCCATGTTACTTCCTATCAGAAAAATTGAAACCAAAGGTTTCCATAAAAGCAGATGAATTCAATTAAACCCTCTGGAAATAAATAAATAAATCAAAGAAATCCTTCACCTTCAAGAAACTAGCAATAATAACAAAACAAAAAGAAACGAAAGAAGATGAAGGATCACCGTCCGTTGGAGACCAGTAAGATAGATTGCTTCAGGACAGGTCGACTTTCCCGGACACAAAACTCTGGTCGTGACGTCGACGATAATCGAGACCGACATCTCTTCTGCAATCCAATTGAAGCAGAGAGGCAAGAGAAGATGAACCAAAGGTCGCATTTCTCTAATACTTTTCCATTCCATTTTTTAGAGAGAGAGAGAGACTCTGAATGGAATCACAGAGATCATACATGGTGAAAGAAACGGAGGGAATATCAACATTCTATGCTAGTGTGAGTGGAGGCGCGGGTTCTCGTGCCATCCGAAAATCTCACGTGAGTCGATGTCCGTCGCACACGAGCGACGGAGATTACAACCGTTTGATCAAAAATACCGTTTTGTATCGTTGACTGATTTGAGAAACTTAGACTGGTGATGGAGACAAAACTGTTTGTGTCCTTTCAAGGGAACACATCCTAACTGTTCTTGATAAACCAATACTCTCCGATTTGCCATGTGGCATATCTATACTATAATGGGGCCACCTTTAAACACAAGTTGCAAAGAGCTGGGGTTATGGGGTGGGCCCATCTCAGGATTTGATCATTATCGGCAGATCAGAGAGCGTTTCTTAAAGAAGAAGACAGGAAAGGTGTACACTACTGAGGAGGATAGCAATACAACCTGAAAACATTTAAAGAAGTTTTTTCTAGGGTTATCCAATTGAAGTTGGTGATCTGAATAATTAATACAGTTTGCTGTCAGATTTACCAAACATGCCTTTATCAATCTTTGTCTAAAGTATATATATATAAATTTATCTTTTGTGGAGTAAACAGTAAACACCTAGAAAATATAAAAATTAAAAGTCTGGATTAGTCAATCTTAAGAAAGGTGGACCACCTGCACCAAGCCTTTTGCCACGTCAGCCACGCTACGGTGTGGGACTTAAGTAGTCATTTTAAAGGTTCTTGCACCCCGATTTGGAAAACATGGCTCATTGTTGGAAAAACTGGGCCTAAACTCTTGGCTTCATTGGAAAAAATCATGGATTGTTTAACGTAGGGTATATGTACAAGTTGGTATTGATGGTTTAGGGTGTGTTCGGCCTTGCTTCTTTGAGTCCGAGAAGCAATTTCTGAGCCCAAAAGCACTTCAAATGAATAAATAAGCATTTGGTAAACTTGAGTGAAAAGCGATTCCACAAGAATCGCTTTATCCAATCGTTGAATTTTTTTAGGCTATTATTTCCTGCTTCTAAAATCATGTTTGCGGAATCAGTTTGAGGTTTCAATGAAATATGCCATATAATCTTATATACCCCTTTAAAACTTTTAAAATACCTATTTTATCCATGTTATTTTCACGAATGAAATATGTCTTATGCTCTTATACGCCCCTTTAAAATTTTTAAAATACCTATTTTACCCATGTTATCTTCACGAACAAAACTCCTGCAGAATATAGATTTCCTACTATATATACAAGTTTTTAACAAATCTAATTTAGAAGCGCTTTTTCAATAGGTGTTTACCAAACATCTTTTCCTCTCAAGCAGTTTTTATGAAGCGTTTCATAAGAATCAATTTTAAAGGAATTGCTTCTCCTTCCAAGAAGCAATACCAAACATGCCCTTAATTAGTTGAAAATGTTTTCGTAGGGTATGAACATACTTTGAGAAGTTTTTAGGGTAAATTACATTTACCTCCCTTGAGGTTTCTGACAAAAGCAGTCAGACCCCTTCACGTTTGACAAATTACACTGGCATCCCTTGTCAGAAACGTAAGTTGAACGACATTAACGAATGGGGTGAAATGACGAGTCTAACCCTCATTGTAAGTTGTTACGTTTGCGTGGGAAAATGTAAAAATCTGAAGGACGAAAAATCCCTTACTTTGACCGTTTTACTTTCTCTTTTTATTCTTCTTCTTCAAACCATCCAAGAATGATTAAATTAACTTCTTAAATTCTCCATGTGAGAATATCTCCAGAAGATCTTAATCTACCTTCTTGTTTTCAATCAACTAAAGTTCCAAAAATTAAATCCTCCATATGAGAATGTCTCCAAAAGATCTTTATCTACCTTGTTATTTTCAATCAACTAAAGTTCCAGTAAGCATAGCATCTGGATACTCGGTTTCTTTCTGAAACACTTGGACATTAGGTTATCAGTGGTCTTCAACACCACCACATAAATCTCTCTCTAAAGTTTAATGTTAAAGTACAGAACATGGGTAGTGTTGTGGGTGTTGTTTGGTTTACAGGTGAACAGAGAAGGAGAAAGTGCAGTTGATTAGGGAAAGGGATTAATGGGATTGAGTTGCAGAGAGGCAAAGGGCAGTGAAGGTATAATGGTGGGGCATTTTCGGGCTATTTGAGAGTGAACGAGATGAAGGTTATGGGTCGGTGTAAATCGGGTTGAAGAAATGGTGGGTTTCAAGTGGCCGAACGGTCTGGAGATGGGGTTTAGTGGATGGATTAGAAGAGATTAGGGAGGGGATTTGCAGAAGAAGAGATTGAAGAAGAAAAATGAAAAGGGAGAAGAATGGAAGAAGTGGAAATGGAAAACAGAGAAAGAGAGAATACTGTGAGAGGAGTACACCGGAGGAACGGGTAACGCCGGATTCGGGTGTGCGAGTTGGGAGATTTGCCGCCGAAGAACGAAGGCTGCTGTCTTCATCGTCGGAGGAGTGGAAGAGGAAATGGGGTTACGATTTTTTGGGTTTTTGTCTCTGTAGAGCTTGGAGAAGAAGAAGCTTTTTTCTAAAATATCTCCAGTGGTCCCTAAAAGAAGAGACACTTAGGGTTGAAAACCATTGATAACTCCAGATTCTTAGAGCCAAGCTCAAGAGCTCGCATTGACGATTCTTTCTTCTTCCCCTCCTTCGAACACCTTTTTTGCTTGCACAATGATCAAAACCTTCCTCCAAAAACCCACGCAAATAATAGCTAATGGTTCTCCTAGATCATTTTTGTGTTCTGATTTGCAAGATAATCGGATTAGATGAATCATCATCGCAAAAATTGCCATCGTCGTTGAATTGATGGATTGATTTACTTACACATTGAATGATTCTGAGGTTGCAATTAGGGTTTTCAATGCACTTTCTCCGTCTGGTGTTTTAATGTCATCGATTTCTGTTGTAGATTGGTATTTGTTGGTGAATATGTGTTTCCAGTTGAGAGATTGTTGAGAGATTGCCTAAGCAGTTGAGATTCATGCTTCAGAATGAAAGATATTTTTTTGATTTATGTCCATATTCAAAAGGAAGGATTAAGGAGGATCAAATTAAAATATTTTTATTGAGATTTTTGACTAAAAGTTTCTAAAATACTTTTCATGTATCCATATTGGTGCGTTGTGTCATAGGTAATGTGTTGTAGAGAAGGAACAAAGCCATTAAAATCCATTGCAAGGTTTAAGGGTAAAAATGGAATAGAAGATGAGGTCAAAATTGTCTTTTACCTCCTTGTTAACTTAGTTAGGGCTAATTTTGTCATTTTATCTAAAAATGGTGCTGACATCAGTACTTTCGTTTGAGAGACTAAAGGATGACTAATGGAGGGGTGGTTAGTGCAGCTGACATGCAAATGTGAGGGAATGTCAGTGTAATTTGTCAAACGCCAGGGGGTCTGATTGCTTTTGTCAGAAAGCATGGAGTCGGTAGATCATTGAATACTGATAGCTGGATTAAAATGCCATGGTATTATGTATAGGCATGGTATTAAGTCATTGAATAATGATAGGTGAGTGGAGCTGAAAATAAAAAAAGGGTTATTGGTAGGTAAGTGTCGATAGAGTGGGTTGTCATGGACGTCGGTTACAGAAGCGTGATGAAATGATACAATCCTATATGTTAAGTGCTTAACCAAATAGTTTAGTGTCGATAAAGTGAGCTACCGTGCACGTCAGTTACAAAAACATAATGAAATGTATGTTACGATCCTTTGTGTTAAGTGTTTAACCAAATGAGTTTCCATGAGTGAAAGAGGAGAATGGCCAACTCGTTTGACCATTGAAATGTGCCTTGGAATGTGCCGATTCCACTTTGGGAATGTGCGAGCATTCGAAGCGAAAAATAAAAAAGTGACATTGTAATAGTTTTCTTCCTCTAGCTTCTCTTCATCTCTCTCCATTGTTGCTTCAGGCTACTGCAACGCCCCTCCATCTCTCCCATTGTGGCTTCCGGCTACTGCAACGTCCCTCCATCTCTCCCATTGTCCCTTCAGACTGCTGCAACGCTCCTCTATCTCTAGCGTCTCTTCATCTCTCTCCATTGCTGGCTGGACTGTTTCAAGATGCCCAGTTCCAATTTTTTATTTTGAGGATTTTGCTCCCTAATTTCATATAATAAAATCAGGTTTGTCGATTTTAAAGCAGATATGATTGTTAGTCCATAGTAGAATTATATATTAAGTTGTTTGGATAGGCTAATGTTATTTTTTAGTGATCTTAGACTTTAGATCATTTTTAGATTCACGAGGCACCAGCTGCAAGCCATTGGGGCAACCTTTGAGTGGGTTGCCCCAATATGGTTAAATTGTTTTCAGTCCACACTTTGACCCAATGGATAGTGACTTGTTTGACAAAGGTCCACCGACCCTAGCACGAGCATAGTCGATTTGGTTTATATGTAAAATGATTTGGTTTATATGTAAAATATTATGGTTTATATATCATATATAAATATAATATACCCTATATATCACAAATTTCAATGAAATAACGCCAAAATATTTGATGAATTCCGGTGATTTTGTCTAAAAATTTCGTGAAATATTTCAAGTCAAATAATTCGGATTTCGATTTCCAAACCGATAGGGCAGTTTCTGGCATTTATTCCCTTGTCCTATACTGTTGAAACCTAAATTCTAAATCTCCTTGATCCGTACACCCTAGACCCCTCCGGATTATACATTTGCTTCCCAATCCAAATAATTTTCAGCATGCATTTCACCATAGAATTCTGCAACCTCAACCTTTACTCCTCTCATACCCATTTCAAGGACTTGTACTGACCTCTCCTTTAACCCACCACCACATTCAAGTTCTCTCCAAATTTTGGACCGTGGAACGGATTAAAGTCTTCTTCGAGATTAGTTTCTTCTTCCTTGAAGACACCTTCCGGTATGCCCAAATTCCGAACTTTTTTAAAACAAGGGCCAAGTACATCATTTCAACTTTAAATTACTGCAGCTGTTAGATCTACTAATGTGAACCAGGACCAGTAACTGTATTTACCGGATGCTAATTTCGAAGTAAACAATTTATTGTTGATAAGTAGTCACATTGAGTCACTTATCCAAAAGCACAAGCCCGGCCAAACGCAGCTTAAAGATGGTTTAAAATAAGAACCTAAATTAAGCTCAAATATCATAACCACGACTGTGCTATTTAGCAGTCACAACAGAACCAGAACCAGAACTTGAACCCAGGAAAAGTCGGTTAAAACAGAGATCCACCATTTTATCTTCCGAGAGGGCAAGCACCGAATCTGCCAAATTTTCATCACAAAAGCACAACAGAGACGTAAATAAGCAAAAAATCTAGCTTACAAAGCTGATTAATAAACATGGCCAAAGTCTATTAGAGGAGAATCCTAACACGCCTACACATGGGTTTTAATACATGGGAGCAAGTTGAGGCACACTATGCCATGGATGTTATTCGATCTAGATGGTTAGTGCAGCATCTTCATCTTCAGCATCTAGTTCTTGTTCTACACCTTTAACCTGCAAAATAAGGTTTTACAAAAACAAGTGAAAATCAAAGCAAAGATAAACCATGAACTCACAATTCTTTGAAGAAAATGGTTGGTGGGTTTCCTCGATTGCTACTCGAGTGTATACAAGATCATTTAATTCACAAGGACAAGAACCGAATTGGTATTCTAGAACAATGCCTACCTACATGGCAATGTCCTGCAATACCATCTCTATATGGTTTATTGAAATTTGACACTTGTAAGATTAGTCAAGCAAGATGACAGAGAAATGAGGGGGCGAGCACCATAAGAGGTTTGTCGCATCTCACCAAATACATGCAATTGCTAGTAGCCCATCTACCACAAATGCGGAATGGCCAACGCTTTTGGTCCAAACCAGTTGGGACAAGGCATATTTCTTGTTGTTGATTGTGTATGATGGATGAACTGTAACTGAAGTGATCCAAGAGTATATAGGACCAAAAGGTCGGAAGAAAATCCTTAAATAAATAAAGTACTTGAGACCTTTGTGAGGCTTGAGTAAGAAAATGGTGTAAAATACTAAAATCTTGGAATGTGGATAAAAGGGTTTTTTGAAGGTGGTAAGAAAAAGTTTTAGGTAAGAGAAAAAGACAACCAAAAGTTATTTTTCAGAGATTTTATATGTATATACACAAGATATAGAATCAGTTATTCACACAAATTACAGAAGGCCTCACAACATATATGAAACTCAAAAAATCAGTTAAGACATAAAATAGTCCAAAAATCCAACATGACCATATGAAAAGGTTTGTCTGATGGGAACCACCTGTAGTGTATCTCATGCAAGAAAACCAAATCTGAATTATGATCTTAA
Organism: Pachysandra terminalis; assembly: GCA_031762675.1. Taxonomy (NCBI): domain Eukaryota; kingdom Viridiplantae; phylum Streptophyta; class Magnoliopsida; order Buxales; family Buxaceae; genus Pachysandra; species Pachysandra terminalis. The sequence continues at coordinate 15,550,191 of JAUPMG010000001.1, read as the reverse complement.
AATGCTTAGTAGATTCCTTCCCTTACTGGTTTACTGTAATCCTTCTGATATTCTAGAAGAGTGGCATAGCTCAAACAATCAGAAAAATAAAATTTAGTTCTATGAAGACTCGGGATATTTCTCCTGCTGTAATCAATGGTGAACTATCCCCAAGGGAAGTCCACGTTGCCTCCATAGTATGGGTTTATACTTAAAGAGGCAGGTCAAGTTGGTTGGCAGGTTGTGGAATTGGCAGCTTTACATGAAGAACCGCTTTTCAAGGCCATGATCTGGTTCATTAAAATTCAGCATCTTTTTGCCAATAACAACTATCCCAGCATTTCTCGTATCCAACTCTTATTGAAAGATTGTAACTACCTTCTGTAGTGCATGATTCTTCAGAGAACTTATCTGTACATTCCCTTTTGAACTGTTAGACATGCAACTGCATATTGTATTGTGCAGTTATATATGCAGTTTCAATACAGTATATACAACCGCACATACAATATGCAACTGCATACTGTTGTGCACCTAAAACTAGCAGTCATTATATTGTGCAGTCGTATGCAGTTTCAATACAGTATATACAACCACACATACAATATGCAACCACATCTTGTCCGGCACCTAAAACTAGCAGTCATGTAACCCTTTTTTTTTATTCCCTCTTTTTGAACTTTTCGGGGCTTTTTCTTTAAAAGTAGCCCCCTCACGCCCAATATCAACTACAACATGCATTCCTCCTCTCTTCTTTCACATTTTCTCTTCTACTTACACTCTCTCAGTATTCAAGTGCTTTCTAAAACCATTTTTGAGTTTTCTTCTTACAGCCAGTAGGTATACGAAACTCAATCATAGACCAAGTTATTCAAGCAAGCAGGCTTTAATCTACAGTTGAGATAACATATTTATTTCATTAACTAATTACCTCAGTTTCAATTTTTTGAATGCTACCATGACTTCTGTCAGTTTGAGTCTTCTAGCGGCCTAAAATGCATGTACAACAACTAATCATGAAAGTATGATCACTACAAATATGCCACTGCAAAGCAAAGTGCAAGTTGCCTGCTTTGCAGATTTATCAATCTTGGAGACATAATTGAGGACCAAGAAAAACCACCTTGTTCACACGGTTTGCACAACGTTGGCAAGTCCAATGAGATTTTTAAAATCAAAAAGAGACTGTTTTACATGACATAGCCAAAAAGTCTCCTTAGAGGCATTTATGGAAGCCTGTCATAAGATTATTCATTTTGTGAGCAAACTACCACAACCAAGATTTTGTGCATGTAAATGTTAGCCAATTGATAAGTTCTGTAGGTCACACCCAGATGACACGGTCAACTAGAGAAAAGAAAAGAGGACCTCTCCACCATCAAATACATTCCTATTAGGTTTTACAAATCAGTATTGTTTTAAATATTGTCAACTAAAGAAGTTTCAAGGTTATGGTTGAAGCAATAGGAAGATCAAGCATTGACTTAAACCCCCTCTCACCATTAGACGAGAGAACCACGTTTAAAAGAAGTATAGTATATCTAGGGGTTTCTACTAGAGTACAATGAGGCCTGGAAACCTTTGGGTGTACTATAATAGAAGATGGTAGGACAGATCAGATAGCTACTTAAATTTCTAATAAAACGATGTTCTTAAAGTCAATGGATGCTTCAGGTCATTCATATAGTTGATTATATTTTTAATTTATGTGATAATATTATAGAAGAGATCTAGGAGGAGCCCGTAGTACAGGTAATTACAGTCAAGCAGGTTTCTGACGTGGTTGTCAGTTGCCTCTTTTTGAAGAAGAGATAGCAATTATTTTGGCTTGCCAGTGATACTGTAGCGACCCTTGTCCTTAAATTATAATTAATATAATTAAATATAATTAACAATAAAATCTTCTGGGTAAGATTATATAGGGTTGTATGTCTAATTAACTGAATTAGTACTTAATTGTAATATCACCAAACTATAGGGACCATTTTATTAATGTTAAAGACATTGGAGGCATTTATGTAATTTTAATTCTTATGGAGATTACGGTTTTGAATTGGATGTATGAGACAATGGGGATAGGGTTGTCAAATGACCAAGTCATTAGGGGTAGTTTAGACTATTTCAATATATTTGAATTTGAATTAGGGTTTGGATAGAGATGGAAGGGATCCATAATTCCCTCCACCTTCCAAATAGGATACGTGGGAGTTATAGGAGGGTTTCCCATAACCAATTCCAATTTCTTGCTTGTATCACACGACCAAAAGGAAGGGAAAAATCAGATCTGGAGTTAGGATTTTGACTGTAGAAAGAAAATAAAAGAGAAGAAGAAGAAAAGATAAGAAGGAAGAAAGGCTAAGGAAGAAGAAGGCTAGGGAAAAGCTTGGTGGATCTTATAGTGCCGAAAATCTGCAGAGAAAGAGAGCTTGGGAGGAGAGGTAGGTGTTTCCTTGGTGATTATACTAGGCATTTTCATAGGTATATGATAGCAGTTAATAGATATAATGGTCTAGGTTGGTTTTGCATGAGAAACATGAAAGGAATGCATGATATATGATTTGTATGTTTGAGATTCAATATGGATTGATATATATATGATGTTAACATGATTTGTATGATGATTTGGTGACCTAATATATGATTTGATGCATATCAATAAGTTTGATGCTTAGGATTCCTTGGTGCTATTCCTCTAGTTATTTTTGTGGGAATATAATAAGGGTTAAATGTATGATGATCTATGAATATTATATATGAAGGAAGATGAGTGTAAGTATGAGAATG
>JAUPMG010000001.1:15532367-15547328 GCA_031762675.1 Pachysandra terminalis | reverse complement strand
TATCCGTGTCGATACTCGATACGTATCCGTTTTCGAGCCAACCGATACGCTACCTCGATACGATATTTTGAACCATGTTTGGATCCCATCATTTTGGAATTATATCTCGATGGAGGATTTGGGAGGTTTATTATCTCCTTATCCCAAGGAAGCCAGATCTTGTCAGTACCAATATCCTCTCATAGTTCTTTTAGAAAATGCATCTCATCCGTTGGATTGCCTTAGTGGATGATGCTCTCCTAATTAGAGTCTAATTTGGACTTATTATAAAGAGGTGCCACCGTATCGATGGTGGAACCCAACCCGTGATTGCAGATCCCTTATTGGGTCTAATTAAAACATGGGCCCCACTTAGTACAGAGCTAGCGCATGGCCCCTGTATGAACTTGATTCAGAGTCATGGCGCTAAGTCTGGGTTGTGGCCCACATGACTCAGATCAGGGATGTTGCAGATCCCTTATTGGGTCTAAATCAAAAATGGGCCCACTTAGGAGAGAGCTAGGGCATGGCCCCTGTATGAACTTGATTCAGAGTCACGGTGGGTGCTAAGTCTGGGTTGTAGCCAACATGACTCAGATCAGGGATGTTAGTGCGCCAAATAGGCTGCAGGCAGCATGTCAAAACTATAATTATAAATATATGAATTCACATAATTCAACTTAACATTTGTTACCTCAGGTACATAATGCATTAGCATGTTTTCGATGCCAGATTTCAAAGTCACAGATGAGCTCGGACAGCCACTACAGGCCCCTTGCATCCTTAGCTTGACAATGCCAGTTTCTCTGAGGAAAAGAAAACACATAATGGGTAGTAAATTTGAGAGTTCATTTACCTAATTATCAGTGATGACCTGCATTCAATAAAAATAATAAGCTGAAGGAGGAAATTACAGGTCGAATCCTCGGTACTCAATGTCCCCACCATCATCTCGAACTGCTGGTCGGATACGAGTCTCCAGCAATTCTTTGATCATTGCAACAGTTTCAGAATCATCCTGCAAAAAGCAAGAAATGAGCAAGGATCATATCTAAGAGATACATGCACCATAGAGTACCAACACAATATCAGAAAATATTAGCACTAGCTGCCTCTTGATAGTGTGCTTTACTCGTGTAGTTTCCTATAGCAGTTGCATGATCAAAACATCAGGTCAGCCTTCAGGGTCCTCTTTCTGGACCCTAACAATTAATGTCCTTTCATGTGATTGCATGCTACATTGATGACATTTCTATAAAACAATATCACAGATCTGAAGTGTGGGAAATAAGCAGATTATAATCTTCTAAGTAATTTCTCTTTACCAAATAAACAACCCATTATTGTCCAAATGAAACATGTGACTTTATATATCATCACGGAAACATATTACCACAAATACATGGCCCGCATATGTTACTTGTAGAATAAACAAACCATAGCCCAATGAAAATTATGCTCACAGTTACACCTAGTCAATTTAGGAGTAGGAGTAAGACATAAGTACCCTTTAGTTGTATTGTGTGATTGCTTACCAAAGATGGACATAAAACCTTTATTGATTGTGTCATCATTCGATGTTGAAAGAGTAAGAGGCTGACAGTAATTACTACACTACATTGGAGCTAAGACATTGACCTAAAAATGATATGAATAATAAAATAAGGAAACAACCTCGACCAATAAAATAGTAAAAAGTTCATACCTCTGGTGCAGGAGATCATTGTTATTAAGTTCCATCTCCAATGGGGGTAATGGAAGATTGAGTTGATAGGAAGTACCACCACGCGTGGGTATGCACAACCAAGGGGACAAACAGACCTCTAGACTCTCTAACTAAATGTGATACACTAAAGACAACTATATGATGCCCATGCCTATATGCAAGGACTCGAATAGAAGAACCCTAGAAGAAGAAGACTAAGAATAGAACCCTAAACTAGAACACCATGCTCGTATACCAAATTTGATGTAGCATGCATGAAAGCAGTGTAATATGGTGCTTAGAGATGAGATTTCGGAATATGGACAAATAGTTCAAATAAATCCAACAAGCTGTTCCCACAATAGATCATCCAAAATCCTCTAATCAAGCATTAAGAGTTGATTCCTAAGATAAACCACAATCAAGAACTTTCTAGAACAGTGGATCTAAAGCAAGAACTTTCTAAATTGTATAGGGTTCATTAAAAATCAATTAGAAGGTCAAATACCTTGCCCTAGACCTGAAGATAAATTGTAGACTCCAAAACACTATCAGATCAGTATTTTATTGAGTTTACTAGGGTTTTAATGGTGCTGGAAAATTTTAGCAGCAACAAGAACTGCTGAGGAGTAGAATTAACCCCTAGATAAAAAGGACTACTGCAATAGATGATTAGAACAGATGGAAAAACACTAGAAATAAGAAGAGAGATGGATAGGTTTAAAGAAAATAGCAGTAACTAATCTTAGATCTGAGTTTTCTTCAAAACAAGAGAAGAGAATGACTGTTAGAAAAAAACTAAACAAAGAGTAGAGAACAAAGCAAATAGCCTAGAAATCACTCCTAGAGGCTTCACACCTTCCAATCACAGGAACCTGAAGCCTTCCAATCACAGGAACCTAGGGTTTCCAAGCTTAGGAGAACACCAGAATATCAGTTTCATTCATTCGTTTGTTATTTTCTTCAAAAACAAAAAAAAAAAAGCAGGAGCAGAAATCCCTAGATGAAAGTAACGACCAGCCCTAGTAGTAATAAAAGGTAATTAAAAAAAAAACCCCACTTAAGTGACTCTTTAAAACTCCCTATTCTAACCTCTATTAACATCAGAAATTGACTAAAGTGCCCTTAAAACCTATGTTACACAGGTACTGTTACGTGTGTCAGAGTCTGACACGGTACGAGGTGTAGGATTTGGCAAACCATAAAAAACAGGATTCGAGGACATGGCTATATATTTATTTTTTTATTTTTTAAATAATTTCGTCCTCTTCTTCTTCTTCTTCTTCTTCCTCTTCTTCTTCTTCTTCTTCTTCTTCTTCTTTGGACACGGCTATATATTTAAATTTTTATTTCTTTAAATAACTTCTTCTTCTTTGGACACAGCATGGGCGTGTCCATGGTGTGCCAGTGTCCGAAACTGTGTCCATACGTATGGACACAGGATTCGGTAGGCTGAGGAAAGTGTCCATGTAACATAGCTTAAAACAATTCTAAATGACCAAACAATGACTAAACAAATTAAAAGAATGACTAAACATAAACAAAACAGTCTCAATACTCCAAAGCAGCCCATAGCACCTCTCCAATGTGAAGTCTTCTAGATGTGTGTGCTTATGAGGTCTTTACCTCGATGTGCCACTTAGCTCAGCCATAAAGAAGGCTGAGAATCTCTCCTCCTCCTCCTCCTCCCCCTCTGATATACTCTAAAAGCAGCTGAAGTGGTGATGTCCCCATCGAAATACTTCTTAACTTGGACATGGAGAAAGACTAGGAGGAAGAAAATAGAAACTTCAACAACAAGCAGACGTTCCACCATATAGAATGAAAACTCAGACCTTCGTTATCAAAATATGGAACTAAAAAAAATGGAAATCACATTCAAACAGAAAGGCATTGCAACTGATCAGAACTCTATGTCAACTCTACTCTAGTCCATACGAGAGAGAGAGAGAGAGAGAGAGAGAGAGAGAGAGAGAGAGATTTCAAAAATGACCTTTCAACCGACCCCACAAGGAAGATTTGACATGCAAATGCTCACACAAATGATAAGAACAAGTGAATGACTCCGAAAGAACAAAAACCACTACGACACAGCCCAGTTTACAAGATCAAGTTCAGACACAACTTCACCTTATGCTCAAAATCAATCGAAAAGGAAAAAAACAAAAGAAACGCACACATAAACAAGATATCATACATAGAGTGAGGCGGGTGGGGATAGGCTATTGCAAAATATTAGATCACCAAAAAAATATCTACAATTTAAAGCTACTCCAACATAATTTCTAATTAATTGCATGTAACATGCGAGAGATCTCCTTAGGTGAAAAAGCACATCGTGAGTCATGACCAACCCAATTTACACATAATCCATCAAATCCAAACGCAACTACTCTACCATACTTCTATCCCCCAAAACAATAAAAACACAAAGACAAAGAAAATGTCTATGGAGGTCACATAGAAAGAGGAACAAAAGGAAAAAGGAAAAAAAAAAAAAAAACTTAATGCTTTCGTATTTTAAAAACTGATTGAATGTAACACTCCTGTTTTGGTGCATGATACTAGCTAACCCAAAAATATTTTACTTAAAGCTATTCCAAAATCGTTTGGGCAAGTGGCTTCGGAGATTCAGTGTGGAGAGAGATGCCATGTGGAGATCCATTATTGCAAGCAAGTATGAAACTCATGCCAACAGTTGGGATGTGAATCACAAGGCAATCATTATTTCGGCTAGCCCTTGGAAGGTAATTTCTGGACTTTTTCATATCTTCTGGCAATATGTGAGGTTTTCTGTCAGGTCAGGCTCATCCACTCATTTCTGGCTGGATCTTTGGTGGGGGGGGCTTTGGCCTCTAGATTCCTGAAGACTTTTCGATTATCCGTCAATAAAGAATCTCTTGTTTTTGATGTCCTTAGCCGGTCAGTATCGGATCGTTCTTGGAATCTTCCCCTATTACGTGACCCTAGATTGGTTGACATTGATGAAATGGCTTCTCTGTTTGCACTCCTTAATAATGTGATCATCGATGATAGCCTCTCTGACTCTAGGATTTGGACTTTGGAATCATGTGGTAATTTCAATATAAAACCCTTTCGGTCTATTTTGGTTTCCATTCCCGGGTTCAGTCCCCCCCTTTCTCTACCTCTTTGGTTTGGGGGGCCAAGGTCCCTCCCAAAGTAAAAGCTTTTGCTTGATCCACTTTCCTTTATCACATTAACATTGTTGATCTGGTTCAGAGGAGGAGGCCATTCTTGGCTCTGTCTCCTCAGGTTTGCCATTTGTGTTTGAGGTGTGGGGAGTCTATGGATCATCTCTTCGTGGGCTGAAGTTGGGCAAGGCAGATTTGGAGCTATCTTCTGAGAGTGGCCTGCGTGGTTTGGGTGGGTTCCTCCTTAGTCCAGGACATGCTTGATCAGTGGTGGTTCCCATCCCTTGGGAATCGGGGGCAGATTTTGTTTAGAGTCATGTTCTTTGCTGTGCTATGGGGTATTTGGGGAGAGAGAACCAACAGAATTTTGGAGAACAAATGAAAAAGTTTGGGGGTGCTTATCGACTCTATTGTGAGTTTAGCATCTTCATGGGCATCTATCTTTCCCAAGTTCACTGATTTGTCCAGGTCGGACATTACTAGATGTTGGGAGCTATGGGTTTTGTGGTAACAGTGGCTGTCTTAGAACTGAGGAATTAATGGATTTGTCTTGGTGCACTTGTTTATGCATGAGCCTCCTGTTCTGTTGTAATTTTCTGCTAGATTTCTGGTCTCTTTGGCTTCCCTACCTTGAGGAACTTTTCTTTTCTTTTTTCGTCTTTTCTGCTGTACATTCTTTTTTCCCTTTCTTGCAATAAAATTCTTCATTATCGATCAAAAACAAATCATTACTGGTTAATCACATGTGAGCCAATGTCGTGGAAGGTTATCCCTTGCAAATAATTACTCCATTTGTTTTTTGTATTCATTTGGGGTATGCTTAATTACAAGGAAGTAGACTTGGGCTATTCATCGAATTAAAATTCCATATAATTGCACTTATTTACTTTATTGTCCACATAGCCACATGGAATTGATCTTTTAAGGACATTGAAGATCAAAGAGGAGGAAGAAAGAAGAAGAGATTGGTATAAAAGGTTGAATTCTCAGCAATAGAATTCAAATAACTATCCCCCCCCCCCCCAAGAATTAAGAACTTCGATTCCATATTTAAAACAAATTCCATAGAATTGGGAATTTTCTAATTCCATTCCCGTTGATGCTATCAAAAGCTAAATAGGACTCCAGATCCCAATACATATTTCCATGCCCAAACTCCAACCACAATTCGCTGTATCAAAACACCTTTAGAGTACTTATTCATACACCACTGTTACACAATCAAAAGTTCGTATCCATTCACAAATTTTGTTGTAACACTGTTGATTACATCATTTATACATTATATCCTCAAAACCATGGGAAGTTCACAATATAGGAAAAATTCTAATTCCATTTCCGTTGATGCTATCAAGAGGTAAAATAGGATTCCAGACACCAATACAAATTTCCATCCCAAACTCCAACCCCAATTCCTTGTATCAAAGACAACTTTAGAGTATTTATTTGTACTCCACTGTTACACAATCAGAAGTTCACATCCATTCACAATTTTGTTGTAACACTGTTAATTACATCATTTATTGATTACATCCTTAAAACCATGCGAGGTTCCCAATACACAAAAAACCATGCAAAATTTGAGGAGAGAACAATGATAATTTAGGTGACCTCTAGTAATATGGGTGAAAAGATCTTGGTGACTCCCAATCCAACCTTCAACTAATTTACCGTCTTTCTCTTCTCCCCTGTTTTCCTTCTTTTCTGAGCTATCACCCTAGCTTTTTGAGCTTTTACCCCTCATAGTCGCTGAATATCTTGATCTCATCTTCCTTCCTCTGCCTCACCTTCGATTGGACAAAGAAGATCAATGGGCATGAGACACTTTGCTGATTTCACTCCAAGACCTAAATCAATTGGTATTCCCTTATTTGGAACTACATTCACTTGGTCATATCATCAAGAGAACTCAGTGCGTCAAAACTGGATAGGTTCTTGGTTATTTCAGATTTGGAGGATATGCTAAGAACGGTGACACAAAGCTCTCCACCAAGGCCTATATTAGACCATATTCCTATCCTTCTTGAGGAAGGATGTTGACAAAAAATTTGATCATTGATCAACCATGATTTCACTCACGTGTGTGAGCTTTTTATTATGTGTGGTGTAGACCCATTCAAGACCTTAGGTCTCTTAATTACATCCTGAATTAAGGAAAACCCTTTGATTCTAACTCTAAACCAATATCTTTTTATCATTATTATATTATTATTATTATTATTTTTAACCTTGATTTTTTTTATCGATATATTTTGGTTTAGTTGTAGCTGAGCCTGATTTAATATGTCAAGTTGCCTATATACCTGAAGGGGGATCAAGCCAATAGTAGTTCTATATTTAACGGATCACTAAGATTCTATTTTATTAAATTTTAAAATTAGAGTCAACGATTAGAATCCTAATCAGTTGGATTCTCATCCATGTTGACCAAGTCTAACAGAGATTCAAATTCAATAGTCATCCAATTCTGTTTTGGTTGTTACCATGGAATCAATAACCCATTGACACATGTACACAAGATATTTTACAGTTATCTGTACAAATATCTATAAATGTAACCTTCGCAGATAAATAAAGACTGAGAAATCTAACAAAATCAAATTCTCACATGGTATCAGAGCACTCGATCTAATTTTTTTTTAAACACGGGTCATCTTCTCTCTCTTTTTTTTTTGATGAAGGTTACAAAAATGTTATAAAAGATGAAGAATATACAAACATGTAAAAAAAGGGGGCCAGCTGGTTCCCTAAGACAGAGAACCACTACACCTCCCAAAACCAAAAAGAAAAGCCAAAACATTCATTACATTACAAAACTACATCCCAGCCATAGTATCCCAATTTCTGAAAAAATCTGATGCCGAAAAATCTTTAAACTCGGGTAGAATTCTTACCCAAGTTGCAGTATAGCCCAAAATTGAATCAACAAGGCGGTTTGGGCATCTCCATGACTTTTCAAAAATTCTTCTATTCCATTCTCCCCAAATCTCCCAAATGATGCAAAAGAAGAGAACCCTATACATAATCCGGCCTTTCTTTCCCAACACCAGAAAACACCATTGATCAAATAAATCTCTCACATGTCTTGGAGGAGCCCAAACAACGTCAATGGCCTTAACAAAAAAAACCTCAAGTCTCCATGGCAACGCTACAAGACAAAAAAAGATGATCCACTGATTCTGCATTCCATAAGCACAACACACAAACCTGAGGAGACACGGCCATAAACTTTCTTCTCCTTTGTAGATTGTCAATGGTATTAATACGGTTTAAGAAAACAGTCCAAACAAAAGCTTTAACTTTAGGTGGGACTTTTGAACTCCGCAAACGATGGAAAGAAAAAGGGAAACCAATACTTAGACACTCAACCCTAAGAATAGCAAGAAAAGATTTACATGAAAAACTACCAGAAGAATCTGGGCGCCCAAAATGGGAATCCGAGGACAAATAACAAGAATGACATTCTTAAGAAGTTCAAACAAATTGGCCAACTCATCAATATCAACCGATCTAAAATCCCGACGCATTGGGAGATTCCAAGAAAGACCCGACAAAGACCACTTAAGAACCTCAGCAACAGTGGCCTTTTCATGACACATAAGCCTAAAAATTCTAGGAAAGCAAAGATTCAAAGAGGAGTCCCCCCACCACAAATCTAACCAAAACCGAATAGACTCCCCAAAACCCACAGAGAAACGGACATTGCGAAAACAAGTAGGGTATAATGCAATAATATTCTTCCAAACACTATTTGATTCCACGGTCTCCTGGATCTGCATCCAACTCCTCTTATTCATCACCACGAGTGTTTCATCCAACTCCACTGACTCAACCACCATTGATGTCCGACCACTCTTCCCATCAGCTGCCTCTCACACTCATGCTATCACTACAAAGCTTGGACCTGAAAATTAAAATATGTGGCAATCCCAAATCTTGCCACAACTTCGAGGCAATGATATATTAAGATACGTAGATGAGATGATCCCCTGTCCACCACACATGATTCCAAGATCCTCTGGATCTGCATTATCCCTCAATTTGGACTTTGTTCATTGGCTCGTCAAGATCAGCTTCTCATGGGCTGGCTGATCTCTTCTCTCACTGAAGGTCGTGCCCAAGTTGTTGGGCTTGAAACCTCATACAAGGTATGGAAGGCGCTCGCGACCTCCTTTGTGGCCCACTCTCGCACCCGAGTCTTGAACCTTCATATGGAATTGCAAGGACTCAAAAAGGGTTCAGAACCTGTCCACAAATATTTCCAACGAGCAGAAACTCTTGCTCATCAACTCGTTGTTGCTGGTTGTCCTATTGATGATGACGATCTCATACTCTACATTATCGGTGGTTTACCTTCGGAGTACGGACCTTTTCGTACCTCCATCTTGACCAGTGTTGACACTGTCTTCCTAGCTGATCTTCTCGGATTTCTTCTTACCAAAGAGTTCGCATTGCTCAAGATGTAACACCTACTGATCTCACAGCATTTGCTAATGTTTCCTTTTGCAACAATAGCTCACCCAATAACCGTGGGCAGCAACCAACTCGTGGCTCTCACAACAACAATCGTTTGAGGAATCGTGATCATGGCAATCAATATAGACAGCCACGTGATGGCCCTACTAATCCATCCACCAATCTTTCATTTAATCGATCTGCTTGTCAAGTTTGCAACCAACTCGGCCGTGTTGCTCTTCAATGTCACAACCGGTTCAATGAAGCATTTCAATATGCTCCACCGGTCACCTCCACTAAAGCCTACTCCTATGTCGTCAACATACCCAACTTTGACAGCTGGTTTCCAGATTCCAGAGCAACCCACCACATCACCTCAGACCTATAGCTAATCTTAGCTTCTCTAATGAGTACAACAGCTTCGATTCGGTCAAAATTTGTAATGGTTCAGGTTTGGCTATACATCAAATTGGTCAATCTCATATTCATACAGGGAAAACTTTGCTTCGTTGCCCGAGCATTGATAGCCTCTACCTTTTGTGTATGAATAAGGGCATGGAGATTAAAAATAAAGCATCCATTCTTCATGCATCTTCAAATCGATGGCATCGCCGACTTGGACATCCTAAACTTCGTACAATCCATAAAGTTCTACAGAAGCTTAGCATACCTTCTTCATTCCCTAAGGAGTAACCTGATGCCTATAAAAAAGGAAAGAGCCACTCCCTTCCCTTTCCTTCTACATCAACATAGGTCCATGAACCTCTACATTTGATTTATTCAGATGTTTGGGGTCCAGCTCCACTGGGTTCATTTAACGGACATAAGATATTATGACACATTTTATGGATTCTTTTAGCAAGTTTACTTGGATTCTTCCCCTTGCAAATAAAAGTGATGTACTAACTTGTTTTATCAAATTTAGAATATTAGTTGAAATGTCCTGCAATGGAAAATCAAATTTCTACGCACAGATTGGGGTGGTCAATATCGTTCAATTTCATCATACTTATCATCCTATGGCATTGGACATCGCATTTCATGTCCACACACACCAAAAAAATGGTGTGGCTGAAAGAAAGCATCAACATATTGTCGAAACCGGCCTTGCCTTGCTTGAGCATGGATCGGTGCCCATGAAATTTTGGAACTTTGCCTGTGAGACTGCAGTATATTTGATCAACCGGCTACCATCTCCGGTCATTGATAACATGTCCCCTTTGGAACGGCTATTTGAGACACCTCCAGATTATTCCTTCCTCAAGATCTTTGGTTGCACATGTTACCGATGTCTTCGTCCATATCGATCTCACAAGCTAAAGTTCCGATCCACAAAATGCATCTTTCTCAATTACAGCAGTAACCACCATGGTTATCGCTACTATGAACCAAAGAATGGTCGTATTTATATCAGCCGCAATGTAATTTTTGATGAAAATCACTTCTCACTTGCAGGTGACACACAAAATACAGTACCAACCTCCACCTCTTACCAAATCATGCCACCACCATCAGTCTTGTCACCGGCTTGCTCTCCAATCATGGTCCCACATTCCTCTTTCAACTTTCCCATAAAACCTGCTACATCTTCTGCTCTTTCATCAGATGTTCAATCAACTTCTTTAGAGGACGGGATCATGCTATCCACTTCCTCAAATGGTGCTCCATCAACGGTCCATCCAGTGACACGCACTCACCACATGGTTACCCGCACTCAAGATGGCAAGAGGAAGCCCAAAACTCTCAATGTAGCTACTCGGTACCCACTTCCGCAATGCTATCTCACCTTCTCAACCAATGATGGCATACCCACTTCGTTTACCTAAGCCGCCAAACACCCTCATTAGAAGGCAACCATGTCAGATGAATTTCATGCTCTCCTCAAAATTGGAAAGTGGACTCTTCAACTGTCACCCCCCAACGCCAATATCGTTGGATGCAAATGGATATTTTGGATTAAACGGCATGCGGATGGATCCATTGAACATTACAAGGCACGATTGGTTGCCAAGGGTTTTAATCAACAAGAGGAGGTTGATTACAAAGAAACCTTTATCCCCGTGCTTAAAACGGTCACGATTCGTGCCATTCTATGCCTCACTACCGGCCTTGGGTGGCCCATCTGTTAACTTGATATTAATAATGCATTCCTCCATGGTACACTCAATGAAGACGTCTATATGAAACAACCAACCGATTTTGCTCATTATCATCATCCACTCATGTTTGCCGGCATTGGAAATCTCTTTATGGGTTAAAACAAGTACCACGAGGCTGGTTTGCCCACTTGAGTTCTTTCTCATCTCTAAAGGGTTCATTGCATCCAAGACGAATACATCATTATTTATTCACTTCTCATCAGATGTAATCACATATGTTTTAATATATGTTGACGACCTTATCATAACAGGGTGCTCTCTATCGACAGTCACTAATCTTATGTATCTCATAGGTGAAGAATTTGCCACAAAAGACTTAGGCCGATTGAAATTCTTCCTTGACATTGAAATTCTCCATTCTTAATAGGGTATTTATCTCACTCGAAGATAATACATTGCTGACCTTCTTAAATGTTCTATGGATGGGGCTAAACCATTGGGTAATCCACTTTCATCCAACTTAAAGATGCAAAAATTGGATGGTGAGCTGTTCTTGGATGCCACATTGTACAAAAGTGTTGTTGGGGCACTTCAATATGTCATCATCACTCAACCAGACAGCATTTTCTGTTAACCGGGTGTATCAATACATGCACCAACCCATAGTCAATCATTGGGTAGCAATTAAAAAAATTTTAAGGTACCTAAAAGGTAGCATTGATCTTGGCTTTCCCAATTCCCATTCATCGATCACGCGACTTCACTCTCTCTGCCTACTCAGATGCTAATTGGGCAGGATTCCCCAACGATCGTAAATCTACTGGTGGGTACGCCATTGATTTTGGACCAAACATAATCTCTTGGTCCTCAAGAAAGCAACGTGTCGTGGATCGCTCAGGAACAGAATCAGAATACTGTGCCCTAGCTGATGCAATAGCCGAAATCACATGGATACAGTCCCTTCTTTCCGACCTTCATCTTCCCCAACCAAAGTGCCGTATCCTTTGGTTTGACATTATTGGTGCTACGTATTTAACTGCCAATCCGATTTTTCACAATCGTATGAAGCACATTGAAATCACCTTTCACTTTGCACATGATAAAGTTGCGAATTGTGCACTTGAAGTTCGGTACATTTTCACAAAGGATCAGATAACATACATTCTTACTAAGCCTCTTTCCATGATGTCGGGCGAATAAGAAAAGAGTTGATGAATCCGGCTCAGAAGCACACATCCTTCTAAACTTGCTAAAGTTTTAGGAAAAACTGTAGAACAATAGGAATAAGAGAGAAAACTTCTCAATTCAATTTCAAAAAATATTCAATAATCAATTAGAACTTTCTCATAACATCTATTTATAAGAAAAAAAACCCTAAACTACTAAAAAACAATCGTAAAAGAAATATGAAACTGCTAAAAAACAATCCTACAAGAAATAGGAAACTACTAAAAACAATCCTAAAACCTAACTTAAGACCCAAGAAACAAATCCTAGCTATCCATTCACTTTAATCTGAGTCATTAAAATAAATTGATCTCAGATGACTTCTAAAATAAAACCCTAATGACAAAAAGAATCTTAAATTCGTCACTTTTCAGCAACCAAACTTTAAACCCTATTTTGAAGCCAAAACATTAAAATTTAAATAAAATAATAGAAATAGCTAACGTAAGAATCGAAGAGAGCTTTCCAATGAACTAAAGATCGCCCAAAACGGATAAAAGGGCATAAAGTTATGACCCATAATATCATACTGCATCATTCCACTACACGGTTTACTCTTCTCAGATACAAGCTCAATCTTCACCTAGTGATGCTTAGCTTGTGAGAGCGTATTAGAGTCAACGATTAGAATCCTAATCAGTTGGACTCTCATCCATGTTGACCAAGTCCTACGGAGATTCAAATTCAACAGTGATCCAATTCAGTTTTGTTTGTTATCAGGGAATCAATAACCCTTTGACACATGTACACAACATTATTAAATTATCTAAAAAAAATATCTATAAATGTAACCTTTGCAAATCAATAAAGTTTATCTGAGAATTCTCACATGGACCGCTAGGATCCGAATTGATTTGATTTTAATATGATGGATCACTAGGATCCTGTTTGTTTTAACTTGAAATAGACCATTAAGATCCTATTTGATTTGAATATGATTTCAAGTCATTAGGAGCATCAGAATTGATGTTTAGATTTTTTTGGACCGCTAGATCTGATGTTTAGACCATTTGGACCGTTGCATATGATACCTAGATCTTTTGGACCGTTAGATATAATGGTTAGACCATTTGGACCGTTAGATATGATATTTTGACCATTTAGACTGTTAGATCTGTTATCTAGATCATATGGACAGTTAGCTTTGGTGTTTAGACCATTTGGACCGTTAGATCTGATCTAGATTTTGGACAGTTAGATATGGTGTTTAGACCAATTGGACCATTAGATCTATTATCTAGATCTTATTGATTAAATCTGATGTTTAGACCATTTGGACCATTAGATTTGATATCTAGATCTTTTGGACCCTTAGATCTGATGTTTAGACCATTTGGGCCATTAGATTTGATATCTAGATCTTTTAGACCCTTAGATCTGATGTTTAGACCATTTGGACCACTAGATCTGATATCTAGATCTTTTGGACCGGTAGATGTGATGTTTAGCCCATTTGAATCATTTGATCTGTTATCTAAATCATATGAACTGTTAGATCTGATTATTTCTTCACCATTAAAACATGGGCTTTGAGCCAACCCAATTTGTCATTGGCCTCAAGGACCATGGGGCTTGACCACTAAAACCATGGGCTTTGGGGTTGGGCCCGAATTGTTATTGGCCTCAAGGAAGATGGAGCTTGACCACTAAAGCCATTGGCTTTGGGTTGGGCCCGAATTGTTATTGGCCTCAAGGACCAAGGGATTAACCCACAAAGCCATAGGCTTTTAGTTTGGTCCCAAATTCTTATTGGCCTCAAGGACCATGGGCTTGATCAATAAAGCCATGGGCATTTGGTTTGGCCCAAATTGTTATTGGCCTCAAGGACCACAAGGATTATCACCATATGTGTATTTGAATCATTGAATTGAATTGTCAGTTTTGAGATCCAACCCATTAGATCATTGGATTTCAAAATGACTCAATAGAACAATGTTTAGGCATTGAAGACATAGTGATCAAAATTTGGGATTTATATGCATATTTTATTTAATCCCAAACAGCCCCATAAAGATAGATATATATATATAAACCAAAAAAGGTGACAGCCGTGAATTTCCTTTTATGTGCATGTATGTGTATATACATATATATATATATATATATCTAACAGCGAGAGAGAGAGAGAGAGAGAGAGAGAGAGAGAGAGAGAGAGAGAGAGAGAGAGAGAGAGACTATAGCTCAACATGAATGGATGCTGGTTGTGGGAAGTAGGATTCACCATCTACATCATCACATGGACATCCCAAAGGATATGGTGGCATTGGAGGCATTATACCTCTAAAACCGGGAGCTATGGTTCACGGAAGTCGGGAGCATACCCAACATATAATTATGGATATGG
>JAUPMG010000001.1:15509047-15519139 GCA_031762675.1 Pachysandra terminalis | reverse complement strand
CTTACCTTGCCACGTGTCGCAACCACGTTCACCCCACAGCTAAAACCACAGCTAAAACAACAGCGGATTTTCATCCCCTTAAAAGAGGCTGATTAGGAAGGGAATTCCCCCAGTTCTGTGGCCTAAGGTTTGGTTTTCGGTGCCTAGGGCGGCGAAGAAACGGTCGACGGTGCCGGAGAGTTTTTTTAAAGTAGAAGAAGAAGATTTCTTTTTATTGATTGGGTTTGTTTGAACCCTTTTTCTTTCGTCATTGAGAATTAGAGAAAGTAAAAAGGGTATTTTTATCAATGTTCAATACCTTCATTCAATGAAAGATAATTTAGTCTTTAAAAGTATATTTTAACTCAAATCATTCTGTTAACGAGAGGATATATGAGACTCGCCTGACAATGAAAAAAAAAAAGGACAACAAGATTTCATAAATTAGAGATACCGTTGAAATTGCCGGATCTAACAAGAGTCAAAGGGATATTTTCTCTGGAAATTAAGACACGTTTGTAAATATGGGTCCCATCGGTAACATCAATAATGTATATATATATATATATATATATATATATATAATGTATATATGTCATCGAATAACGTATGGTGCATAAGAAATACCCTATCCTACCTATACATCGACTTTTTCCCTTTTTTTTTTTTTTTTTTTAATGTAAAAGAATTCCTATAATACAGCGACAATCTCAGCCGTGTTCTAATGAAAAAAGAAATCAGTAAAGAAATTAAAAATACCGGCGAAGATGTACCTAGATGCAATCGACCTCACTTCGAGTCACCGCCAAGTCAAATGCCTGCACTTAAATAACAATACTCCTATTTATTCCCACACTTTTGTTAACGGCGTCAAATAGGCGAACTTAACTACAAAGTTGTTTTCTTTTACGATAACGGTTCTATTAAACGGCTCTGCTATTTGGATTTGAAGCCAACATGACAGCTCTCTCCTGTAGCTACTTTCACATTTTAGGGATTTCGCCGTTTTGAAGCCTTCGAAGCTTCGAATCTCCGCTTTAATGGCGACTTGGAATCTCTCGTAAGTTGAAGCTAAGATAGTAAGTTTTCTTTGCAGACCTGTTTTTTTCTCTTTTCTTTTTTGAATTTCTTACTGTGACGCTCTTATTTTTGTAATCCAGCTGGAGTTTGATCTTTCTTGTATAACAATGAATTTGTATTTCCTGATCTTTGTTTGCTTTCCAGCTTAGGATTTTCCGATTTCTTGAGTCGATTAGTTTGAGTGATCTTGTTCCAGCGATTGGATAAATATTTTTTTTGAAGAAATGGCGAGGTTACCACTTCAAGATCTGTGGTTTATTCTTAGGATATAGGGTTTCGCAGGTTGGTTTTACGATCTGTGTTACTTAATTCAGCGAAGGACTAGTTCTTGTGTTCTGTTACCTTTGATTTTGGTGTTTCTGTTCATCTGATGGCGAACATTTGCCCAAAATAGTGAGGTTTTTGATACGAAATCTCTTGTTAGGATCTTTCGCCTTTCGTTACCAACTCTAGCAACTAGATTTGAAGGGTCTGGCGATTCATTAGATCCAATGAAAAGGCCTCTTCGTCTGCTCTTTAGTCTCCTTGTTCTCACTGTGATCGTTACCACATTGAGCTGTAAAACCACTGTTCGCCGGAGTTTTGGCTCTCTTCAACCGGAAAATAATATTCCCGTGGAGCGACAGATGGCTGTGTTGAACTCAGCACTGCTTAAGTACGCTGCAATTGATATCGGAGAAGCAGAAGCTAGACAAGAGATTGACCGTTTACTTGAAGCGAGCTTTGGTAGTCCAGGGAGGTATCGATCGATCTCTTCATGGCGGCAAGAAAACCATTTTGGTAACCAGATGAAAGGGTCTAGTCGTGCAATTCCATTTCAGCTCCGGTCTCCCAAGTACTATAGATCATGGCTGGAATTTCGTAAAACTCTGCGTCAATGGTCCCGGAACAAAAGATACCAACCTGAGATCATGTCGGAGCTGATCACAACTGTGAAGCGTCCTATTGATAGGTATAATGGTTTGACTGATTCGAATCGCCGGTATTCTTCTTGTGCTGTTGTTGGGAACAGTGGGATTTTGATGAAGACTGAGTATGGAGAGTTGATTGACAGTCATGAGGCCGTAATCCGGCTTAACAATGCTAGGATTGATCGGTTTGAGCGCAGTGTAGGATCTAAGACCAGTATATCATTTGTAAATAGCAACATTTTGCATGTTTGTGCAAGGAGAGAGAGCTGCTTCTGTCATCCCTATGGTGAAAAGGTCCCCATAGTCATGTACATTTGCCAGGGTATTCATCTCATGGATTATACGCTTTGTAATTCTTCTTCTCGCAGAGCTCCATTGCTCGTTACCGATGCGCGGTTCGATGTCTTGTGTGCTCGGATTGTGAAGTATTATTCCTTGAAAAGGTTTGTGGAAGAGACTGGGAAGTCTGTGGAAGAATGGGCACCTGCACATGATGGTAGGATGTTCCATTATTCTTCTGGTATGCAAGCTGTTATGCTGGCGTTGGGAATTTGCGATAGAGTTAGTATCTTTGGCTTCGGTAAATCGGCGTCTGCAAGGCATCATTACCATACAAATCAGAAATCGGAGCTTCATTTGCACGATTATGAGGCGGAGTATTCGTTTTACCACGATCTGGTTGAGAGACCAAAGGTAATACCGTTCGTTTTGGAAAAATTCAAGATTCCTCCTGTATTCATCTATCATTAAGTTTGTGTGAACCATATAATTGGATCTCAGGCTCTGGTTCCTTTGTTCCTGTTGTAATTGTAACTTCCCACATAGCCCAAAGGAAAATTGGGGAAGAAATGAAGGAGATTGGTTTTAGAATTTTCTTTCTTCTTTCAAACCTAGGAATCTTTGATGAAAAGGGGTTGAAATTCCTTTTCTTGTGTTGAAGATCTGAAATGTGAGTAATCCCTCCTGGAATCAGGGTGCACTCCAGAATACAAGAATGGATCCTGGAATGTGATGATAAATACTGTATTTGCCAAGGTAGTATTGGGCATCATTCAAATGTTAGAATGTGATCCGGACATTTGATTTCAAGATAAAAGTACTCAGATGTGTCATTGAAAGAAATGCCATTTATAGAACTGCAATTTTCAATCTTTTAAATGATTTAAGATTACTATTAAAGATGAAGGATAAAGTACTTTTTATGTACCTGTAACCCTAGTATCCAACATTGCTACTAGATATCTACCAAAAAAAAAGGATGCCGAGGTTCTTAACATCTAGGTTTGGCAGAGAATTGGGTTCTTGACTAGATTCATCATCAATTAGTGAATATGAGATTATGTATCAAGTCATTAATTACTAAAGTTGGCATTGGGGCTTTTTTTTTTGTTTCTTGGGTCTGTCGGCACTGGTGGTCAGTAGGAGTGTCATCTGGGTGGGTGGGTTCGGTCCGAGTCTAAGTAATCCCAGAATCGAACCCTATTATAAAAGACAGTTCCAGGTAGAGTTGGGATCGATTCCAGTGTTATCATCCTCAATCCCAAAACCAGACCGTATTGTAACTGGTTTTTAGCGGATACCCGTCGGGTCTTGATAAACATAAAATCTATCATAAATCTTAACCATAGAATTTCTAGTCAAGACATATCACTCTAGAAAGATAAATAAGCTCAAAATATTCAATTAATCCAGTAAAATAATCTCTTCCATAATATCTTTATAAATCAATTGATGCTTTATTGGAAACATAAATATTCTTTAAGTAAATTAGGTAAGATATTAAAAGTTCAATTAGTGTTTTATTGGAAACATAAATAAGTAGGTAATAATAAGTTATGTTATTAATAATAATTAATAAGTTACTAAGTTAAACTGTTAAAGTAAATACTAATTAGTTTACTAAAGTTTTAATAATAAATAGCAAATTTAAGTACTCGAAACCTGACGGGTACCCGACCAACCATACCCGATGGACCTGATTCTTATCGGGATTCATTTATATGGAACCGGAACCGGAACCGAATCATATAAATAGGTTCGGTTCCTTCGGGGTTTGCCAAGGTAACGGGTACCCATTGACACCCCTAGTGGTCACACGACCATTTTCTCATAGGGGAGACGCAGAATCGAACTCTGGAAGGGTTGGGCCTTCCTTTTCAGGAGCTACGGTGAAGGTGGGAGAAATCGATCTCATGCCTTTGGGTGTGACTTACGTCACTAGAACATTAAGCGAGTGCTAGAGTGGGAGCATGAGAGCACCAAACTTGAAAATAACTTGTAGTCCAAAGTGCCTATAAAGGCGTCTGTATATATACAAACTGTAATTCAAGTACAAAAGCATTTCAATTTTCATTCTTATGCTCAACCACAACTTTACTGCTATGAGACACCTTCACGGCAAAGGAGCATGGTCAGGTTGATGTTTGACTTGGACATGATTGTTTAATAAATGGGTTAAGAAATATGAACCTAAACCCAATTCGCTTAAAGCCATGTAATCTAACTAACGTCTTCTTCAATTCACTTCTTGAAAATAATCTTATATTGTTCTATCGAAAATAGAAAAATAAAATACGATTATTTAGGCGCAATTCTATCATTTTATCAGAATATTTCCTTATAAGTGACAACAGAAAATGTGAGCAGTTAAAGGATAATTTCCTACTTAATTCATATTCTTATTATTTGTTTGTTATTTTCCTAAAATTGCTTTGTAACTCAATATGTAATTACTAATGATTCAGTGACTTAAGCAGTGCAATGTGTGTGCTTGACCTGCTTGACATGTTTAATTGGCCCAATTATTATATGGACCAAGGGTTTAATGGGTCACTTTACCCGGCCCAATTGCTTAAACACATATGAATCACTTATATGCATTATTTAATTTGTGTGACTCAACTTCCATGTGTTACCTAATGGTATAAAAGTGATACGCATTTCCTTCTCCACTTCTTTCAAAGCCAAGTTTGCTTGAAAGACAAGTTAACTTAAAGGCTAAGGAAAGTGACAAAGTATATAAAAGATAAGAAAAGTTCAGAACAAGACAACAACAAGAGACGCAGCAGAAGGAATAGAAGGACAGTATAAAGGACATAGAAGATTATGTTTGCTTTTATGCTTGAGAGACTTCGGGTGTGTTTGGAACCCTGGATTTCAGAAGAAAAGAAAAGAATGTAAAAAAAAGAAAGAGAAAAGAAAGTACATTGCTTTCAATTGTTTGGTCGAATAGAGAAAATTATAAAGAAAATGATTTCCCTTGTTTGGTTGTGTAGAAAAAACCAAAATGAAAATTAGTCAGCTTTTTTTGTTAGTCATATAAAATAATTGCATGGATTAAAACATTTGAAACAACTTTGTATTGTAAACACTGAAAAGATCTCTGTTGTTTATCAGGACAACATGTTTACTATCATCGTTGAGAAGCTGCTAAACGTCGACCTCAACCACCACACCACCATACTAGGTGATGTAAAGGATACACACTGGGTGGTGGTGGTCGAGAGGCTTTCTCTCCAACTTCTTTTCCTTTTCTTTTCTCTCAAAATCTCTACCATTTTGGGTGGAAATTTTTTTACTCTTAGCAAGAAAATTTGTAGAATATTTTCTTTCTAAATCCCTACTAAAAATATTCAACCAAACAAAAGAATGTTTTCTTTAGCAATTTTTTTTTTCTTTTCTTCTGATATCCAGGGTTCCAAACACACCCTTCATGTATCTAAAGAAAACATCCCTTTCCTTCTATCTCTCTATCTCTTTCTTTCTCTTCCTTCTTTATCTCCGTATGACTGGGGTTTTCATTGTATTCCCTCTCTATGTTTCTAAATAGTGGAAAATCCGCCTATAAGGCGACATCTGTGGATGTAGGCATATTCCAAACCACGTAAAAAGCCTATGTTCTCTGTTTGGCTCTCCTTCATTAATTCTACATACGCTTGTCTGCACTGCCCAAACAAGACCTTATCCAATTTCGGGCAGTGCAGAAACAATTGATGTACAGCATGTCAAATATCGATATCGTCATGTGCTTGCGCCATTTACGCCCATTTAAGTAGCTCAAAAGCTTAAAGTAGGTTAAGCAGCACAATTTCTGCATCACCATTTTGGTGACTTCACTAGGGACGTCTATTCTACATATTTCGACAAACACTGGTAATATCACGGGCCTTATAAGAGGTATGACCAGTTATATGGTTCTTGTTTATTGGCTTTGATATTTTTATATATTTTACATTATGTCCATTGTTCATGCGTATGGTCCTTTCGGACATTGTTCCTGCGAATCTGACCCTTCTAAGCCTCATTCCTCTGAAGAAATTGACATTCAGGGCTTTTTTTTTTTTTTTTTTGTAAAATATTAACATTCGGGAGTATTTCCTACAAAAAATAACTTCACATACCCCTTTCCGTACACGAATGCCTTTGGACTGTTCATGCATTTGAGCATAGACATGCATTTGATTTATGCATGCCTTCGAATGCACCATACATTCAAACATGCATTTGGTTTATGCCGTTGGGTAGTTTCCTTCGGACTCTTTCCTTCGGGCAGCTTGTCCTCAAAGGATACACTATTGTGCATCCCTCGGGCAGCTTGCCCTAGAAGGACACATTATTGTGTGTCCCTCAGGCAGCTTGCCCTTGAAGGATAAGCGCTATCGGTGCTTCTCTCTCCCCAAACAAAGGCAGTTGGCTCTTATAAAAATAATACAATAATAATTTAAGGGTTTTTCCTCATCACTTCTCATGTGCATCATAATGATGATGACATCATCAAGTACATGACAAACTTTTGCCCTTAGAGTATTACTTATGTACTCTTCTGCCACCATTCATAAATTTGTTGGCATATAGCATTCGAATGCCATGCATTCCATAGTTGCTTTCGAATTCCCGTGCATTCAAAATTCGAATATATTTTCCATCAGTACATATATGTAGTATCTTGCTTGCACTAGCTCAAATGTATTTGACATTGGTACATACTTACCTTCGACATATACTAGTTCGCATGAGCTTGCTCTCATAGATTTTTACCCTCACGCATATAGTCTGTGTGCATTTTCTACGCATGCCTTGCGTATGACCCACACGAAAAGACCCATGTGACTGCATGAGGATATTTTTTGCATTCGAGGGAAACACAGACATTCTAAGACCTATTTCCTCTGAGAGTAATGTTATGACTATACCCCTCTTATACTTCTCATTATGGATCATTTTCATGCTCTTTCATAATGAACAAAGAATGTTGCATTGCATATTTTCTTATGTTCTATATATGTACAAGAGCTTTATGCATGTTATTATGATGACATATGATATCAACCCTTCATGCGTGGACTACCCAATACATGTGAAAGATGCTTAAGCTAACACTTTATAGAATGGAGGCTACGTTCATGATTTCAAATATCGTATCGAGGTAGCGTATCGATCGACCCGAAAATGGATACGCATCGAGTATCGATGCAGATATGCATAGATACGCTGTAAAAATCATGGATACGGTGGGTACGCAAGGAAAACGATAAATACATAAAAGATACCTATTTATATGCAAAGATAAGGTAAAAATATGTTAAATTAACATGTTTTTGATATGATACACATACACTATATATTAACTTAAAAGCCAAACGTTACGCGCGCTGGCCCATAGAAAGTGACTAAAATCCTCAATAAGTGTAAAGAAAAATCATAAATATTATGCATAAACTATAAAACATACAAAAAATCATACATATGACAAAGTTCAAACATAAAAAAATGAACTAAAAGCCATTTCCTGATATAAATATAACCATCCAATGATCCAAATAATACAAGAGCATCAGTACCACATAAAGTTTCGTGTAGGCTCATCATCACTATCCTGATTATGAGGCTCAAACTGAAAATCTGCCAACGACACTTGATGCAACTGTTGAACATGTTGTCAATCCATGCAATGTTGATACCAAGCCTCATAATCTTTCCTAAACTACTCATATTGGGTTGTAGTGCCCCCCACCCCAAGTCCAGTCTATCCAGCTCCAACATACTGCCTCATCTGTCCATATGAGGAAGAGTGCGATGATGATCCCTCCTGGTCATGAATATATAAAAAATTGAGCTAATATGATGAAGATGTGCCAGTGCCACTACCAGTACCAATGCCATATGACCCGTATCCATAACCATAAGTAGGCTGATAAGTTGATGATCTCACCTGGCCATGGCCATAACCATAGTCGTATGGTGATGTAGAGCCATCTCGATCATAACTAAATGAAGATCTCAGGCTAGAACCTGAATGTGGTCCACCACCGAATATGCTAGAAATCCCAACATGAATCATACCAACCTCCTGTGTAATCGCATCCAATCCATGCAGTGCATCATCGGATCGTCGTCGTCGCCGATGTCTATGTCCTGAATGGCGTTGTTGATGTGGTTGGCGTTGGTACTGAGTCCGAATAGGTAGACGCTCAGGGGACACATTGTCGTCATGACCTTGGGTGGCATGATCAAATCGTCGCTCCTCTATGCCACTGCAACTACCACTACCGCCACCATGCCCAGGACCAACACTAGCTCCACCTCCATGCTCCCCTTGTGGTTGTGAACCACCACCACCACCATCATCATCATCATCATCATCATCAGAAATAATGGTGCCATCCTCCTCATCATCACGCCTCCCAGTCCCAGCGGACGCTGCAGACCCAACCATCATCCTCACAAACTCAGTATCATCATCTATCCCAGGCCTGATAGTGCTCCGTTGTCTCACTCCTCCCACTCCTGCATTATTCCCTACTCTTGTGTAGGCTGCACTACTGCCTTCCTCAAGGACCCTAACACCAGAACTACTCATTCCTCCCCCAGCTCGCC
Organism: Pachysandra terminalis; assembly: GCA_031762675.1. Classification (NCBI taxonomy): domain Eukaryota; kingdom Viridiplantae; phylum Streptophyta; class Magnoliopsida; order Buxales; family Buxaceae; genus Pachysandra; species Pachysandra terminalis. Next base: position 15,510,293 of record JAUPMG010000001.1, on the reverse strand, counting down.
CCTCCTTAGCAGCACCAACCCTCTCAACCAGGCTGGCCAAGTAGCTATTTGGCCTAGTCGGCCTACCCTGCTCAACAAACGCATCTAAAACTACCTCCTCTGGGTTATTTACCCACTCGATAAGAGTCTCATTTTCTTCAAATATATGAGCCAAATCAATAGGCTTGAACTTTCCCTCACCTTTTCGACTACATTTCTGAAGGTGCAGCATCTTGAGCCTCATATTATAATGTACAAACACTAACTTCTCCAACTTTGCGTAGCTTAGACGGTTCCACACTTTAGTATGGATGAGAAATACAGTACTCCAGTTCCTCTCACGTCCACTAGATGAAGCCGTATGTGATAGTCTCAAGGGCAATCTCTTCAAGTTGGGGGCATCAGTGCCATACAAAAACCACCATTTAGCTCCAAACAATCAAACACAAAAATTTAGATTTCATATAATTTATAAATTAAGTTTTTCAATTATTTTCTAATAAGTAAAGTAAATTAAGTAATATACTAATGCCTGGTTCAGATGAAGTACGAGCCCTAATAGCAGCTTAATCACCAAATCCATACATAGAATTTCTAAATAGTTTATCCTAATTAGAGAAAGAAATTGTTAATTGGTTACATTGTTAGTGAAAGAGGTTATTAAATCAATCATATTAATTTAACAATCTCTTAAAATTGAAAGTATTTCTTACCCCATTAAGTGTTGCATTGAATTTGGTTAAATCACTCTCAAACCTCAAAATGATCCTTTAGAATGCACTTATTAACTTCACATCACTTCCAAAGTCTTCAGTATAATGGTATGCGGGATGGAGGTAAAATGCTGAAAAGAATGATATAAATGCTATCAAATATTATGGTTAAATCTTAGAAAGAGTAGGAATTAGGAATATCATATTATAATTTATACCTGCTGCATGGATGTCCTGTATGAGCTACTTCTCACATCTCGCATAAATAATTTTACAATAGCTATTGTAATGCCTAGGAGCAGGGGCTTGAATAAGTAAATAAATAGTTGTGAAGAATGATATAAATGCTATCAAATATTCTGGGCTGGTTCGGTGCATACTCGGCTATCCGGGTACTCGTCGAACAACCAATTCTAGGTAGTTTTTCCAGAATTCCAAACTGATCATACTTCTAATCGATTTTCTTCTTTAAGTAACTTCCCTTAATATTAAATTTCGAACAAAACCCAATTAAAATACTTAAGAAAACATAAGTAAATAAATAGTTGTTAAAT
>JAUPMG010000001.1:15483102-15500796 GCA_031762675.1 Pachysandra terminalis | reverse complement strand
CGTCTTTGGCAAACCTTCCAGTATATTATATGTCGGTCTTTAGGATGCCTAGGGTGGTGGCCTCTCTCATCGAGAAGGCTCAACGTAGCTTTCTGTGGGAAGGAAATGGTTGTAGGAAAGACCATCTGGTCAAATGGGATGTTGTGTGTAAGGCGAGGGAGCATGGTGGTCTTAACCTGGGTAACACTCTAGCTCGTAACTCGTCTCTCCTTCCTAAATGGCTTTGGCGATTCTACTATGAGAGGGGTCATTTGTGGTGTAAAATCGTCGTAAGCAAATATGTATCCACCCGGACGGTAGAGATTTGAGATTAAATGCGAGGATTTATGCAGCTAGCCCGTGGTGGTATGTCATTGCTCTTGCTCCTTCTTTCTTGTCTATGATCAGGTGGTCGGGGGGGGGGATGGTGCCTCAGTTTTCTTCTGGCGCGATCTATGGCTGGGTGAGGTTCCTCTTTATGTTCGGTTTCCTAGACTTTTCAGAGTCGTTTCAGTCCAGTCTTCCTTTGTGGGTGATGTGTTGTCTTGGTCTGAGTCGGGTCTTGTTTGGAATCTTCCTCTTTGTAGGTCTGTGAGGGAGTCTGATGTTGCTGAGTTATGCTCCCTTTTTGAGGTAGTTGGGGGGATCCGTGTCTTCAATGATCGGGCAGATCGTCTGCTTTGGTCTCTTGATCCAAGAGGGGTATTCTCTTGTCGGTCTTTCTTTAGTCTGTTTTGTTCAAATAGAGATGGGACCCCTTTTCCTTTCCCGATCCGGTTCTTGTGGTACCCCCCAGTTATTCCTAGAGTCAGAGCTTTTTCGTGGACTGCACTATTATATCTGATTAACACGGCGGATATGCTGCAAAGAAGGAGGTATATGGTTTTGTCTCCACACATGTGTTTCTTGTGCCGGGTGCAGGAGGAGTCTATCGATCATATTTTCATCCACTATTCAGCGGTCACGGCGATCTGGAGTTTCTTCATGCAGAGTATTGGGAGGATGTGGGTGATGCCGGAGGGTATTGGTCAGCTTTTGGCTCAGTGGCGATTTCCGGGTTTAGGTGTTCGGGGTCGGATTCTTTTCCATTTGGTGTTCCACGCTATTTTGTGGTACATTTGGAGGGAGAGAAACCAACGGATCTTTTATGATGTCTCTGCCTCTGTGGGGAGTGTGCGTGAGGGGATCTTGGTCTCGGTGGCATCCTGGGCGTCTGTCAAAGAACAGTTTATGGGATTATTGATCATGGACATCGTGACTGAGTGACGGTCGATTTCTTTGAGCTAGCATCCGTCTTGGCGGGTGTTGTTTGGTAGCTTTGAAGGTCTTTGGGGCCTATTTTCATTTTATTTTCGTTCTCTTTTCGGTTTTTCTTTGCTGTTTTGCTCCAATGATTTTATCGCCCTGTTAAAACATTGGTTGCTGTATTTTTCTTCTCATCTATATATACTTTCATTAATGATCAGAAAAAAATAAATAAAAAACTCAATAGGGAGCGTTTTTCTGATGTACCATGCTTGAAAACCAAGGTTGTAGATGTCATTGTTGGAAGACATGTTCTTGAACTTTTTCGATAACAGTGGTTGAAAAGGAAGATTTTGACTTGTAAAACAGTAATGCTCACAAAGACTTATAATAACAAAATATTATTAAAAAAATAAAGCAGTGATCAATTGGGCTACCCAAAAATTAGTTCGGCTGGTAAATTGTAAACATTATTCAATTAAAATAAATAAATATAAGCTGAAACTTCCTCAATTTCGGTTTTATTCCTACACCCTAAAACGGATATCTCAGGGAATTTTTTTTTTGATCGGTAAATATCTCAAGGAATTTGAAAAGGTTCAACATAAATGCATCTCAAAGGCGAGTGCTTTGGCCCCCTGAAAGGCGAATATTTCCTTCGAATCAAGGTTTTAAATTTCACATAGATAAATGTTAAGAGGGCAATGCCTTTAAATACTAAGACATGAGGAGGGGCATTTGGTATGAGTTTGAGGTAGAGGAACAAGTCTCATGAATGCAATCTTTTAATATATAAATACATAAAATTTAAGATATTTCAATATAACTTAGAGAAAACAAATGTATGAAATCAGATCTAATGACACAAAAAGATAGGAGTAGATATTATCTCCATTAATTGAAAAATATGAAAATTAGAAATATATCAACCTTTATCATGGCAATGGTTGATATCAACCTTTATCCCCGTTGGATCCATGAATCCAATGGAGGAACAGTTAATTGGTGGATTGTCTGTTTCTACACTGTGAGGTGGCGGGATGAATCTGGCTTTATTTTATTGAGCGGACGGAGGTTGATGGGGTTATGCGTCAGAGGGTTTAGTTGCTACTGGAGCGGTGGAGCTTCCCTATACTGGGGAAGCGAGGGAAGATGATGTATGCAACCACGTTTCATGCAGTTTTATGGAAGATTTTTTAGGAGAGGAATAAGAGGATTTTTTAGGATCGAGTGTCTAATGTACAAAGTATCATTGATGCGTGCAATTTCACGGTTGCTTCATGGATGGTTGTGTTGTCAGAGTTCAGGGGTGTTTCTATTGAGGATGTTACCAGGCAATAGTCATCCATCATCCACTCATCACCACTGTCACGAATCAAACCTAGAGATCTCATTGGAGTCCCTAAATTTACTTGTAACTCTCACCCCATATTCATATGGAAGTGGATAAACGATACATAGCCAAATTCATTAAGTAAAATTTGAGAATTTATATAATATTGAAAATATAGTAAAAGTAAGGCTGTTACATCCAAAGCAATCATAACATAGCAGCGGAAAATGAAATAAAATACTTAGTTTCATGCTTCAAATCAATCCCTATTAACTACTGAAAATAAGTATTGAATTACATCAAATAAATCCTACTACAAGTTCTACTAAAAGTCATCAAATAAAACCCTAATAATAACTAATTTCTTCAAAACATCCTTGTCCTCCAACTTGGTCTTCACGTCCATCATCTATAGGTCCTGAAAATGTTGTGCTCGAAAGCATAAGCTATACTAGCTTAGTAAGTAAACAAGTCTAATAGTGTTTATAATTGAAGTAAGGACAATGCTACTCTTCAAAGGTAATCCAAACAGTAAATGAGTGAGTGAAATACATGATATGTGATCAATATGAAATAGAGATGTGATAAGTAGTCAATATATAACAAGTATGGAATGAATGATCAATAAGCAATAAATATGAGTGAGAACAATATAGTCCTTCCATAGGACAAGAATGGTTTAAAGATCAATAGTCTCTAAACTCAAGGAAATTACACGATTATATTAGCAAGAAGATTCATATATACCACTCATGTTCAGATTAACCTAATACACACACACAAAGATTCATAGGCATAATCAAGTTAGTAACACATGAATACAATCCTATGGTTCAAGCAATATCATGTTATAATCAATAATGAAGTAATGCAAGATGTTGGTTCAATTATTAATGCATGCTGTGCACCTAAGTATGATCACCACATGTGATTTATAACGAACAATCTAATATGCAATGCACTGTATAGTACTCGTCTATATGTATGTTCCTCATATGATCTCAATTATACTACCCAAGGATGCCTCACAATGTGAACTTTCATCTCCCAATACATGGCAGAAATAGTAGATTATTCTATGTGTACATCATAGTTTATAGGGTCTTCGACTTAGAGGACACAAGTGCCTCACCTTATTTTCGATCATAGGGGTAAATCGCAAGGCCTCATAATAACATGAACTTTCCTTTGTGAACCATACATTATCTGATCTACTAACAGAATTTCACTCATATGATTCGGATATTGGGCCTCATAAACATGAACCTTCTTCCTTCACCTATAACCTTCCCACGATTCTCTTGGGAATAAACAAATCAATTGGTTTATTGGGATGATCAGTCCCTCAACACGTGCAGTACAAGTCTCCTCACCTATTATGATTTCGGATCATAATACTCTCGTTATAATCATAATCTCCAGCAATATGAAGTTATGAAAGTCAAGTCAATGCATTGGACCGATATAAGGTCACTATGCAATAATATTGGCATATGCTGTGCAAGTGAGAAGGTGCGCATTAACTAAGCAGTCAAAGTAAGTGTGTAAGGTGTAATATGATCTAACTAATCATGATGGCAGTTAACATATAATCAATGTAATCTAATGAGTATGATAATGATGAATAAACAAGTAATGAGGAATCACACCCAATATCATTAGTTTATCAACACAAGTATTCAAGGTATAATATGATATCATGATAGTCATGAGCAAGTGCGTAGTGTGGAACATAGTACATCACATGATCATTAATCATAGCAGTTAAATCCATAGGGAAAATAGCATTCATAAGGCAAGTAATATGCATGTATTATGAGATAGGTCAAGCATGTTCATCAAAACATAACAATTAGGATCAATGAGGAATTAGGCACATCAAATAATTAGATTCAATCAAACTAATAGGATATTCCATATTATTAGGTCATATTAAGCATGTGTGTGAAATATCAGGTCAAACAACCTAACTTTGTAAATCTCGGTAGGGTCTCGGTGGACTTTTCGGTATACCGAATAGTCTGCTGCGTTCCAAAGGGTTTCTGGGTTGATCACATTGTCAGACTCGGTGGGGTCTCGATACGCCGAGTGTGTCAGCTCGGTATACTTTCCAGTAAGCCTAATTTGGTCTCTAAGACTCGGTGGGGTCTCGGAACACTTTCCAGAATTCAAAAATCAAGCCGTTATGTTCGGTAGGGTCTCGGTATGCCGAGAAGGCTGCTGAGAGTGTTCTGGGTTAGTTCGGTGGACTCTTCGATATACCGAAGGGTCTGCCGAAGCTCGAGGTTTGGTCAAAAGTTCACAACTCATCATCTTCTTCAACTCTAATCACAAAACATCCTTATATAATGGTGTCTGGTAATGGTTAGTATCAGCAAGTATAAATCCCTCTGAGAAATTCTTGTTGCACATATCATGTCAAGCAGATTCCTATATTCTTGTGGCATCAGCCATGTCTACTATGGACAAATGTTTCACATTGATAATATCCCCCTATTGTGTGAAATTTTGGTTTGCTTGATAAAGCACTTGTAGGCGATTTTCTGATAAAGGAAATAATGCTTCAACAGTTTCATCGTACTTGTTATACCATTCTTCTTTCTGCATCATGGGAATAATTCTTGTTACACCAATTATGTCAAGCAGATTCCTATATTTTTGTTGGCTTTAGCAGTCATAAGATTTCACTCGAATATCCAAACCCTCAAATGGATTGGAATTATTCTCCCTAGATCTACTACTAGCTCATGATTTTTAGTATCCATTGTTTAGAAACATGATTTAGTGGTTTTCTAGAACAAGATATAGGTTATTTCACTTTTGATGGTGGCATAAATTACTCAGGCCTCAAGGTAGTGCTACATTCTCTTGATTGTGATTGTGTGTCATGTGAATATTGTAAAGAACAAATTTAAATAATTGAAAGAAAATTCCCCTTTAGGCTTTGAGTTTGTTGAAAACTTCTTGTTTTACTTAGAATAGCACCTTTCATGAGTTCTTTGCGTTGGTTTTCCTCTAAGAAACCTATATTTTGATGGGTGATCAAAGATATATTTTTCTCACCATTTTTCTTGCTTCAAAGTAGGGAGTTATTTTTCCTTTCATTAGGTATCATTGTTGGACCTAGTGGCATACTTTGCGTACTTTTATATATTAGTTACCCTGTGTATGAACTTTGTGGCAACATTCATTTTGGGGAATTTCTTGTCTTTTAAGGAGCAATGATGTGTAAGAGTCAAGTGTATTACAGGGGTATGTTTATGATTTACAGTCGGTTATATTTTCTTTACTGTATTTCTTTTAAGTTGGCATACTGACATTACCAGTCCATTTCTGGAGTGTAATATGGGGAAAATATTTCTAATAAAGGATTGCTCTTGTTGGTTAGGTAGAAGCAAATTGCTTAATATGACGCTGGACATCAGCTGGTGGGCTAAGGTTGGGATCAAATACTAGGAGATTGACAAAAGTGAGTAGAGGATGCTGGACTAAATTGTAAGGGTAGGTGCTGAAGTGGGTATAAATCATTAAATAGGAGCTGAAAGTTAAAAAATAAGATTGAAGAAGGGGAAGAGAGTGGTTTGAGGCACTCAGTCTCATTTTAGACCTCTAATCCATAATAGGAGTCACATGAATCAAGTTAAATATGTAGTCTATCCACATTTGACCATAATTTGTTCAAGTCATTAGAATCAAACAAGCTGTCTTTTTGGAGAGTAGCTTTTTAAAGAAGCGTTTGAATGGTATTGGAATCAAGGAATTTTTCACATTTATCAATGTTGAAAAGATGACCACACATAAAGCGACAATTGTGATTCATTTTTCTCAATTTCGATCTAATGGTTCTCGTACTATGGTCCTTCAAGCGAGATGACCATCCACAATCTCGTGCTTTCATCTCAGCTAATTCCCCTTGCATAGGGGCAATGTAATTAACAGTAAATATGAGCATTTGGTATATTGCTCTTAAACTATGTGCTTTTATGTTAACACTTTGATTTTTTCTTTTTGCTGAATTCTCTTAATCATGAATGAACCATGCATCCACGCTCAAAGCATCAACCTCTCGCTTTGTATTTTATGTTTGTGTCTTGTTTTGTCTTGTTTGCTCTTCGCGCTTTAGTTTTTCGCTAAATCGCTGAAGTTGTACTCTTTGTGCATTTCTTCCTTTTTTTATATCTAATTTCATGAATCAAAAAAAAAAAAAAAGCATCAGCCTCTCATCCATGACATGTTTGCTTTTTGGTGTCACATAAAATGATATTGGGTTCTAATTTAGTGCTTGAAGCTTTAATCTAATTAGATTTTTGCGAGGAGAACAAATGATGCTATTGGCTTTCGCTGGGAAGCTGAAAAGAAATCTCCTTTTTCTGTGGTTTGCTCCTGCTTTTCTTCAGTTTTTATTTTGCTAAACTGATTCTTGGTGGTCATATGATGCACTTGTATATCATTTTAACAATATAAGATAGCAGTGCTCCATGGTTGGTTTTTGTATGAAGTCCTGTTTATAATCCGGTCATTTGTCTGATAATTGAAACCACGTAGACTGATATATTACCTTCAGTCAACTATGCAGTCAATCTCTTTTACAAGATGAAGTCAAAAGCAATGTTAATATCATTTGAACGAAATCATCCTTTACTATTTCTTCACTAATTACTAAAGCAGAAGCTATATTATAGATAATGCAGTACGAGAGAGGAGTATAATGAGGGATAGGTATTATTTGTGAGGCCGTTAAGCTTGTCATACTTTCAACACTCCTAGGTTTTGACTTTCCTGAGTCTCAATTTTCACTTGGATCTTCTTTTCCTATTATTTGTATTATATGTTCAGAAATAAATTTGTGGAAAAAATTTGTGGTGTTACAGGTCAGTCCGACAGCAACTTTCAAGGATGACATGCAATTGGATATGTTGGACAATGTGGAAGTGATTATGGCAGTTGAAGAAGAATTTGCTATAGATATCCCAGAAAGCGAAGCCAGCAAATTTTCGACCACTGCTCATCTTATTGAATACGTTGCAGGCCATCCACAGGCCAAATGAGAGGATCCCCATCTTTCTTCCTGGTGAAATCTTATTAACACATTGTGTTGGTCGTCCACACCAATTTGGCCTTCAATGATTTATAATAATGTTACTGTGGGTTGTTTATCACTATTTTCCATCATTTTTTTTTTGGCTATGAAGCTCTAATGAATCCTCCTTTAGAACCCATGTTGATCATGAAAGATCTAGCATCCCATGTACTTGAAAGATTTAAACTGTATTTTCTTGGAAGTAACCATTAGTACCTATTGGTTTTAAGTTAAGATTCAATGAATGTCGGTCCATCCTTTGCCTGGTCTGTAACCTTGAATCCAGATTGTAACAATTACCATTCAATTGAGGTAAGCTCATGGAAAGAGCAGCAGTTGTCCTTTTACTGATGAAGAGGAAAGTCTGATTGTCCCCAAAAGAAGAATAGTAGGTCTGTAAGCAATAAGCATGTGATGCCCCCAATTGGAGGTATTTGTGGAAAGGCATGGGGCTGCCTGATCCTAACCTTTTTACATTTTAGTTCAATAGTCTATTGCATTAATATGCTTCTGTATCAACTACAAGGCACACAAATCATTGCTTTGACAATTTAGTTTCAGTATAATGTCATTTTGCTCAGGAAGTTGCATGTGGAACTATGTTGGGGTTGCAATCCATGCCATCTGTTTTAGATTTCCTCTGTTATTTGGGATTTTACACTGATGAATGTTCAAGAATATGAACCTTTTAATATCCAACCCCTAGAACGGTGGATATTGGGTTAGACGCGTTAGATTTGCGGTTGACCCAAGGACCCTTACCCTAGGTCAGGGTCCTTGAACGGGTGGATTGGCATTTTTGTACACACAGAAGTTGAACTACGAGGCAGGCAGGACTCAAATTTGAGTTTTTGAACCTGACCCAAGTCCAAAGGAGACCTGACTCGAGCTATATAAAAACCATATTGTAGTAAGCACTCTAATTTCTAACAAGTCGACGACGAGCATCATAATGGGAAAGTTGCAGGTACTCACGAACAAAGTCTTCTCCCCTTCTCTTCCCAGTTCCCACCATCACATGAAGCTTTCTCTCTCCACTCATCAGATAGAGGCAATGGCAATGCAAATTCAAATCAATACAGCACCCATAAGCTCACGTGTAGTGTTCAAAGCCCTACTTAATTCTAATGATGTTCTCTTCGTCTCCATCATTCACACCATGCAGGGGAAGGAATTATGGGATATGATTTTAATGGCCCCCTCTGCAAGTAAGACATTGATGAGGTCATGCAAAGCTCTTCTTCTTCTCTGTTTCTTTTTGTTTTTGCATAATTACAGAGTGTGTGAGTGTAAGCCAATGCAAGTCATGCAAATGACTTGAATGAATGCTCAGTAACAAGTTGAACACACACCCATACATATAATGATAAGGACCTAACCTTTCTTTTATCCATTATTAAGGTGGGGAGGACACACAATTGCTGCAAAAAGCAAAAAATTAATTTAAGACGATTTCTACAGAGAGAGAGAGAAAAACATAAGAGTATTATTATTAGGGTTTGCCATCATTATTAGTTTCAGCCCAAATTTATAGCTTAGATTGTTACTATCATCGATTACACCTGGTGCACGTTAGCCTCATCCCTTTCCACATTGGACTGGATGAATTAACCTAATATTTTATAATGGAATATAGTATTGTATGTACATATATGACTACAGTGTTGTTTTTATTTATTAATTTTTTTTTTCAGCATTGATATTTATTTTTAACCCAAAACAATCATCTGTAGAAGGGAGTTCAGTGGTTCAACCATCTGATTTGGCTGGGTCAACCACACACTCCGGTCCAGATTTTGAAATGACAAAAGTGAATATTATAGGGTTTTTTGAAAAAGAAACAAGTTTGAATGAATAATTCAAACTGTCTAATCTAACTCTTAAGTCTTTATGTTTTAAAACATCAGAATACGTCAACCCTGAGCTTGAAGATAAGACTTATTGTTATGAAATGGGTCGGGTTACTTTCGACCCTGTGGTCAAAAGCCCCAGGCGCCTGGTTTCTGGGAACGAACCCGAGTTCGCACAATTGATAAACTATCAATACCAAACCATCTATAACTGGCTTAATGTGACCCGACTCGTGGAAACCTGCCTGCACTTTAGCGGGTATGGGTTAAGGTTTTTGTAAATCATGTTGGAGGTGGGTCAACCTGCAAATAAATTGGGTTTGGGTTGAGTTTCTTAATCCATTTAACCCGCCCAAAAATTTTTATATAAAATATATATTTATGTTATTTTAATATATTATTATATGAGATATTAAACAAGTCAGGTAGGATATACGAGGGGTGTACAAAAGGGTTGGGCCGCACGTGCCCACTTTGCCCCGGCACGTGCGTGCCTGGGCATGAATATAGCACATGCGATGTTGGGCCTGGGCTCCCAGGCCCATAGCCCGACATGACATGGGCCCAGGTACGGCCGAAATGGCACTCGTGGCCTCGTCGGCTCTTTTTGGCCAAAAATAGTCGTTTTTGGTTGAAAACGGCTAGTTTTTGCCAGAATTTTATATTTTTGACTGTAATTCACTTATTTTTGGTAAAATGACCTAAATAGGCTCAATAAAAGTCATAAAACAACTAGTTTTTGAGCAAATTTGGTCACTTTGATTACATGAAACCTTATAAATACCCCAATCACTTTCATTCTCAATTCACAACTTATACAAATCCCTTCTACAATATCTAAAATCCTCTCTTCTATAATTTCTTAACTGTGCACTCTCAAGAATTGAAATTTTTACAACTGAAGGTCTCCAAAGTTGTGAAGTTCTGCAATTCTCTTCAAATAAGCTTTCCTATTTTAAGTTGTACTAAAAGACACCTAGATGCATGCAAGGTAAGATGTATTGGATAAAAGTATCCTCTACAATCTCAATTGAACTTTATCCAATTCGATAGTAGTGCTTCCTCATTTATATATAACCCACAAACAACAAGATATAATTTAGTAAAATATATTATTAAAAGTGAAAAACCATTTACAATTTCTGAGGATAAGTATTTTGAAGATTTTATTCATAATACTTTTACTAAAGAATTTCACACAATTTTACGTAATAATGTAAAGAGAGATGCTACTAAACTTTTTAAATAAGAAAAAGAAAACTTAAAACAAATGTTTAGGGCTATCACTGTAAGATTGCTCTTACCTTAGATATTTGGACATCTAATCCAAATTTCAGTTACATAACTATAACTGCTCATTACATAGATTTTAATTGGACTATACAACAAAGAATTATTACTTTCTCTTTACTAAAGTACAGCTTATTGGTCGGCTAATAGGTATAAGTATAGGAGAAGTCCTTAGAGAGTATGAAATATAAGATCAAATAATAGCTATAACATTAGATAATGCAAGTAATAATAATGTAGTTGTAGAATTTCTAAAAAATCAATTAAAACACAATCTTAATGGATAAATCTTTCATTCATGACGTGCTTGCCATATCATTAATTTGGTTGTCCAGGATGGGCTTAAATTGATTGAACCCTGAAGGTTGTAGACAACCCAGATCACGTACCTCGATGCACACGAATCTGAATCTACAACGGAAGATCTCTATTAAATCGAAAACAGCCCATCACGGAATACGTGATTACTAGAATCACATACAATAAACCCAAACTCAAACGACTAGATTTCTGTATGAGAATCTTAATAGCAAAACCAGATCTCTATAGGGAAGAAGAGATGAAGAGACAAGAGAAATTCTCGAGGTTGGATATCTCCAAATGTGAATTGCTTCTTTTGGGTAGGGAGGAGGAGTATTCTATATGTAGAAGACTCAACTCAACTCTACCTAGGACTCTATTTTCTAATCATTTTAGAAGAGAGATATCCACATTCACTCTTCTGACCAAGCATGGACTTCCCATTAAGTGAAGACCGGGGTCAACCCAAATGGGTCGGACCAACCAGGTTGATCCATCACTTAAATCCAACACACCTCATTTATAAAATATTATAATTTATAGGACAATTATTATGTGTTCACCAAGTAAACAACGAGAATATAAACAACTATGACACACCTTTGGTAAACCATGTAACAATTTCAAATGGATGTTCCACATAGATGGAATTCTACCTACTTAATGTTATAATCTGTAGAAGGTTACAGAGATGTAGTAACTAATTTTTGCCAAATGAGAATGAATGAATGTTCTGTAAATGAACATGATTGAGATGTAGCTCTCATAATAAAAGAATTTTTACAAACGTTTTTTTGTTGTGACTAATACTTTATTAGGTATTTATTATCTTACATCACCAAACATATTAGGTCAAGTGTATAATATGAGTTTCTTATTTAAAACTTATAGATCTTGTTCGGGTTTTACAAATATTTGTAGCATAATGGAAAAGAGTTAAATCATATTGGGAAGAATTTTCCCTAATATATCGTTTAACAATTGTATTGGATCCTATGCTTAAATTACTTGGGTTAAAACAAATAATGGTTGAGACTACTTCTAATATGGATTCTTTGAGTTCAATATCACCTAAAGATGTTAGAATATCATTTTTAGTGAATGTCAGTTTCAATTAGGCAGTACTAGTGACATAAGTGAGCCTGATATGTCCCTTTCATTTTTCTGATCCATTGAATAGAATGATGTATGATATTAGAAGAGGTAAACAAATAGCTACTAGTGGTACTTCAGAATTGATTAAGTGCATAGAAATAGCTCAAACTTGTTTTCTAACCAAATCAAAAATTGAAACTTTTGATATATTGTTATGATAGAAGATATATGAAACTCATTATCCTGTGCTTTTCATTATGACCTGTAATTTGCTAAGCATTCTGGTGTCTACGGATGCATCGGAATCTGTTTTTAGTGTAGGTGGCAAGATAGTGGATGATTTTTTGAATAAACAATCATTGAAAACCGTTGAGTGTTGCGTGTGTTTGTAGGATTGGTTTAGAGTAGAATACAAAACTCAAGAACTGCTAGCTGAGCAAGAACTTACGGAAGACTTAAACGTTTTAGAAACATGATAGGCATTTTTTATGTAATATAATCCTTGTATTTTTTTTTTTAATTTGAGATTATTTATATATTGCAAATGATAGATAGATGAGTGGGTGCCAATCTAGTTGGCATGTGCTCATACTATAGTGATAAAATTTCTCATCCCATACACTTTGTACATTTTTCAAATTTGAAATAATTAATAAAGAGAACATTATATTTGTTTTCAATTTTTGTTATTCCTACGTATGAGATTGCTAGAATCTGTGTCCTCATTGACACTCCCAATAAGTGGTAATCCTCTCCTTCTATCCATAACACCTGTAGAATCCATAGGATTCTGTTGAGAACGGACGTTCTCAGTGGTGTTTGGATATGAGGTGATCTCCGTTGATCCCAACTCTGGCTCATTCATTTCGAAAAGCTCCATATTCATCCCTTATCTCTCTCTACTTGAGAAATCATCCGTGACTCAATCTATGCTAGATCTCCGTCAGTCTCTTCACAGACAAACACGTAGTCCTTAGAGTGCTTTAAGTATCTCAGAATGATGCACTTAATGGTCTCTTGTCTAGTTTCCCTCTCTAGTGGGAAGGCACATGAACATAACCTGTTAACCCCCACGGCCTCATACAAGTTAGGTCAGGCACTCTGCCTGTCCATAACTAGTATGGTGTGCTAAGAAATGACTTCATAGGGACACGGTTCAAGACAGGTCACAGTCATCAATGTGTCTCCCCAAAAACTAATGGGTAGGGAGACATGCGCCATCATCGACCTCACCATGTCTAACAAGGTACGGATCCTTCTCTCTGCAAGACTATTCTGCTGAGGTATGCTTGGGATCGTTAATTGCCTACGAATTCCATTTTATTCACATAATTTTAGAAACATATCAGATAAGTACTCACGCCCTCTATTGGTACGGAGATATTTCACGCATCAATCCAATTGGTTCATGACTTCTACCACAAAGCATCTAAAGCAATCTAATGCTTTTGACTTGTGAAAAATCAAGTACACATAATCGTATTGCGTGTAATCATCGATGAATGTGATTAAATAGGAATCTCCGTGGCGGGTCCTTACATTGATTGATCCACATATGTCAGAATGGACAAACTCTAAAGGTACATATGCTCTCACTGTCTTACCAAATGGTTTCCTACATGACTTACTGGACAAACAATGTTAATAAATGGGTAATTGAACCTTGGCAAATGATCGTAGTAGACATGCTTTAGCCAATCAGTTCATCCTCTCTAGCCCTATGTGGCCTAGTCTAGCATGTTATCTCAATGAATCAGAAATAAAAACATCATCATTGGAAGTCAAATTACAAACCAAAATTGCATCACTTGAATTATCAATATCAAGTTTAAACAGATCATCAGAAATAAATCCCCTACCATATAAAACCGACTCTAAAAAAATGAAAACACAATCTCTACTAAAAATAACGAAAAAAATAGTCTAAGCATCTCTACTAGCTATCTAGGGAGTTTGGTATCTTTGTCTGCCTTTGGCGCTTTCTTAGCTATTTTTCCCTGTTGGGGCGCCTTACCCTTGCACTTGCGCCTAGACCTGGTTGTCTTGCGCTTTGCCGGTTCGACTAAGAGTGCAGTGTTATTAGACCTTGCGGTCTTACTCTCTGCCTCGAGCTCAAAATAACGTGCCAAGTCGTTGGACGTTTTAATGTTCTCGTTGTGCGTCATGGCGAGTTTCATCTGCTCCCACGAGTCAGGTAGGGATCTCAGACTAGCGAGAATATGCTGCTCATCTGTCAGGCAGTCCTTGCGGCTTTTAGATCTCGTATCATAAACATCTTCTTAAGATGCTCGACCATGCTCATACTGGGAGCCATCTTATAGGTCTCAAATTTCATCGTTAATTCACGTAATCTTGTAGCCGAAGTACCAACAAATGCGAGTTTCAGTGCATCTCAAATGCAGTCGTATAGGCCTCGAACTCGCCAATAAGATCATCGTGTATACTACTTAACATAGTAAAGCGTGGACAAAGGTCCTTATTGGCCCAAGCCTGATAAGCTTCCATCTCTGTACGATGCTGGACAATGGTCCCCTCCTCAGGATAAACTAGGCTATGTGATAAAGTTTCTAGGGCCTGAGACTCATCGAGGAGATATTGGATCTTTCTATGCCAAATGTCATAGTTCGTACATCCAATTTCTCACTTATGTTTATGTCAGCTACTATACTCTTAGCAGTCATATCACTACAATTAAATTGAACATGTAATTAACATCGCATATACACACACATTGTTGATTTTGCATTATTATCTAGAACTAAACAATAATATTAATCTTTTATTTATCAGATTAAAAATAAACTAGATCGTGGGTTGTAATGCATAATCATCACTAATACAATAAAATTGTAATACTACTTTTAATCCCTAATAAGCAAAATCCATCTAAGAAATTAAACAATTTCAACTAGGGTATTATATACGTGTTAATCTCATATAATCATACAAATAAAATAATTAAATCATGTCTCATAACTCTAACATATCATATAAAAGGCCCAATTTAATTAGACTTCAAAATAAATTTTTTTTAAAAATTAATTCTAAATTTTTAAGTCTGTCAATCGACCAACGGGTCCAGTCCGGTCTATCAAATGGGGGTCTGGTTGGTCCTCCTACCTAGCGGACGCGTTCAGTTGCAAATCGCAGCATCTCTGTTGCTGCTGTCTGTCACTGCTCGGTCGACCAGGGGGTTCGTCCGGTAGACTGTGAAGGGAGAAATCTAGGTTTTAAAACAGATATTTAATCTGATTAAAAACCTATTCTAATCTCTTTGACCCATCATTATTTAGGTATTATAAACTCATAATTAACACCCCGAAACAATGGCGATCATAACGTATGGTTGCACAAATGATCTTCTCTTGATCGTTGACGCAATCATGCATTGTGCATGCTATTTTCTGTAAAAATAACTAGATTGCTTCTTAGATGAGGTTTCTTGGCATACCTAATCCAACGAAGACGAATTGCAGCGGCTCTGATACCAATGAAGGTTGTAGACGACCCGCATCAAATACCTCATTGCACACGAACTCGTATCTGCAGCAGAAGATCTCTATCGAATCGAAAAACATCCCATGTTGGAATTCGTGATTACTAGAACCACATACAACATCCTCACGCTCAATCGACCAAATCTCTATATGGGAATCTCAATAGCAAAATCAGATCTCAAAAAGAAAGAAGAGAAGATGAAAGGAGAGATTCTATAGGCTGGATTCTCCAAAAAAATAAATTGCATTGTTGGGTAGGGAGGAGTCTTCTTTTTATAGAAGACTTAACTCTACTCAACCTAGGACTCTCTCTCCTATACCTATTAGGAGATGGAGTTCAAGTCACACTTGATCTCACACCGAACATAAATGTCCCTTTAAATGGGTACTCATATAAGTCCAAACGGGTCGAACCGACTCGATCGACCCATCACATAAATCCAACATTTATTTATCGTTCCTAATATAAAATACATTTTGGTAGGGCATCTCTCAAACGAAGATTAGGGTGGAAAAGGTTCGGGTGATCAAACCCGCTTTTTTCCTACGAGAGTGTGGTCGAGTGACCATCAATCGACAGATACTAAAACTGAATTAATTTGGTTTGGTTTTCGGTTATGCCGAACCAAACCAAAAACTTATTTTTATATATATATAGAGAGAGAA
Organism: Pachysandra terminalis; assembly: GCA_031762675.1. Lineage (NCBI taxonomy): Eukaryota > Viridiplantae > Streptophyta > Magnoliopsida > Buxales > Buxaceae > Pachysandra > Pachysandra terminalis. The sequence continues at coordinate 15,484,461 of JAUPMG010000001.1, read as the reverse complement.
TATATAAACTTTTAGAAAACTTTATATAGAGAGAGAGTACACATGTTTAGAAAACTTTATCTAATCCATCAATTTTTTTTACATGTAAAATCTCAACCGTTAAAAATGGTTGGTTCTATGCAGAGATCAGCATAGCAGAATTCTCTCTCTCTCTCTCTCTCTCTCTCTCTCTCTATATATATATATATAAGTTAGAGAGAAATGGTAGGGACAATAAAGTCTTTTAAGTGAGATGCAGCCCATTTGAATGGAAAACAATAATTACGTAGCGAAATCATCAAAACCAAAGGAAGAGCGAAAGAAGGCTTACAAACGAGCTACACGAGGCCATGGAAACTAATTGATCATCTTTTTTAGCCCTATCCCCACCACCACCTATTGCATAAAAACCGTCAATACAACCTGTATACATGATGGTTCTGTTCACACGTTAAGCCTAAGCCTTACAAGAAATTTTCAAAATCCTTCTAGTCTTTTTACCCTCAAAAATAGCAAAACGTAACTCCCATTCAATTCAATGGATTAACTATTATTCATTATAACGTACAACAAAAGAGCATCATCGATGGTGCAACCTGTGGGAAGGGGCAAATCCGTCATTTTGACTGCTCCCTTCAGCTCATTGAATACAAAACTACGGGCCCTCCCCCTCTTCAAAATTCAAATACGTACGTACATAAACGAGCCTCACGACGCATAGGGAGATTGCCCTACTATATCCATCATCATGGGCAGATTTGTCCAAAAATTTCCATTTTCTTTTAAATAAAAAAAAAAGGGCATTGCCAAAATAACCATTTTTGCCCACTTGCCGTTAAATACCAAGATTGGCAAAACTGTCATATTATCTTAATAGAATCAGAAAAATAAAATATGAAAAGGGGGTTCATTCAAATTCAAGGAAAATAATATTAAGTTACCAATTATACCCTCTCAATGCACCAAGAGCCAGATGGGCAAAATGGTCTTTACATAAATAAACTATACGAGGACTAAACATCAAAGATATCATATACAGTAGAACTAGTACAGGAAAGAATAAACAGCCAAGAGATTATAACATAAAACAAAAGACCATTGATGAGGGGGGTGAGGTGATGATGGGGGTGCGTTGGTTCGAGCCAATCCAACCATCATTGCGAATCTTGGGACGGCCGAGCCCACCATCATTGGAAAACTTTGTAAAAATTCCAAGAACACCCTTAGAAATACCAAAATTACCCCCACCTGCAGAGACCCATCATCACATGACGCCATCCTCACCCCCCAAGCCCTTCCACCGTATAATCATCATCTTCTTCTTACAACATTAAATCCTCGCTCTTACCGGCCGCCTTCCGTGCTTACACATGCATGATT
>JAUPMG010000001.1:15465568-15476980 GCA_031762675.1 Pachysandra terminalis | reverse complement strand
CTCTCTCTCTCTCTCTCTCTCTCTCTCTCTCTCTCTCTCTCTCTCTCTCTCTCTCTCTCTCTCTCTCTCTCTCTTGTTTTATATAATTCCTCCATTAATTTTGATACTTCCTCTACTTTCCAATCAAATACCTCTCTTCTTAATTTGATATCCCATCTCCACCCTATACTCTCCTTAATAAAACAATACTTCACCCAAGCATTTAGATTTGATGCGATTGCAGCCACTCCTGAAAACTCTTGGATTAGAGGTGCATAACCCCCTCACCTACTCCAAACCTCACCCCTCTCTCAAACATCTCCAAACTCAAACTTATAGCTTTCCAAAGCCTCACCCCATGTGACAACCCACATTTCTTAGTAACCCATCCCCCTTCCTCCACCCTATATTTATCACCTACTAACTCCCTCCATAAGCTTCTCTCCTCCTCTCCGAACCTCCACAACCATTTTGATAAAAGATCTAAATTAAATTTTGTTAGGCTTCTCAACCCCAAACCCCCCTCTTCTTTCTTCATACACACTTGAGACCATAGTGTTTAAACTCGGTTCCCGGCTCGCGATCGGCCGAGACAAACGGCCGGAACCAACTCGGGGATCGTCCCCTTCCGATCCCGAGTTGGATCGGACGATCCTTAACACTATGCTTGAGACCACTTCACTAATGGGAACTTGTAATTCTCCTCTTTTCCATGCCATAAAAAGTCCCTTTGAAGCTTCTCAAGTTTCCAAGCCATGGATGTTGGAATCTTTAGGATGGATATGTAGTATGTTGGTAGGTTTGCTAACGAACTCTTGATAAGAGTCAATCTTCCTCCTTTCGAAAAAAATATCTAGCCTTCCAAGTGGCCAGCTTTCTTTCCGATCTTTCCACCACCTTATTCCATACCCCTTTAGCCTTATAGGTAACTCTTGAGTATTGTTTTGAGCATGAAGTTTCTTCCTTATGTTTTTCTTTTTCTTTCTCCCAGTTAAGCAATGAATTTTATTGAAGAGAAGAAAGCGAAAGGAAGCTGGAAGTTTCTATAATTTCCAAAACATGAAGAAACTATTAGGTTTCAGTTACTGTGATCTTTCACACTCTCATCACCAAGGCATGCAAATCTCCACTTGTCCAGGACCTTCCGGAAGCATGGATGACTTAAGCTTTTCTTTTTCTTTCTCCCAGTTAAGCAATGAATTTTATTGAAGAGAATAAAACGAAAGGAAGCTGGGAGTGTCTATAATTCCCAAAACAAGAAGAATCTATTAGATTTCAGTTAGTGTGATCGTTCACACTCTCATCACTAAGGCATGAAAATGTCCACATGTCCAGGATCTTCCTGAAGCATGGATGACTTAAGCAGCACGTAATTATACCAATTACCAAACAACTTGGACCAATTCCTTCCATAATTTTCTAAAATAATAACCACAGCACACACATTAGAGAGAGAGAGAGAGAGAGAGAGAGAGAGAGTAGAACGAAAGGTTACCTCTTCATTATCAAATAGGGCAACCATACGAATGGCATGTTCACTAGATAAACCACCAGGTGATTCACACGAGTCAATAAGAGCTCTCAATGCACAATAACTTGAAGCAAGATTGTCAAGTCTTCCAGAAAATATAAATTCATTATTTCCACCTCCAAGGCAGCTAGGTTGGGTATCACACACATTCAGCTCAATACTAACAATTTCATCAATGCCACAACCTAGCTCATCCGATAAAACCTGAAAAACACAGTTAAGAAGATAACAAATCACAAGAACAACCTCATAATGCCCAGAACTAATTCACATAATTTTACATATGTGCTCCCTGTGCCCTTCTTTAAATATTTTTAAAATAGTAAGTCGCCTCACATTTAGATACAAGGAGATCTAAGGTGAACAATTGGGAAGTCATCAATTTAGTCGTCAAACACAATAGAAGTTCATCCAGTATATTTACAGTATGAGAATTACTATTCGATGAGTCCAACCAAGTAGATTTGAGAGAGAGAGAGAGAGAGAGAGAGAGAGAGAGAGAGAGCTACCAGATGTTAATAACCATCCGTATTACGGCATTTTTGTATTATTAATGGATAATAAAGCACAAAAAATGCTCCAATATGGAATGCTATGACCATTCTTTTTTTTTTTCTCTAGAAGATATCAAGGCTGGATCTATTGGAAGGGTGGTCCCACTTTTCTGTGTGCATCACATGCACTAACATGTTATTAGAAGAGGAACTTCAGGGTCTACCTTAAAATACTGATTTCCTCAAAAGATTTTGAAGGACCAAATAAGATTCCGCGTAAGCATTGGATGATGAGCAGCTTTTGAAGACAATGCACTACTCTTCTCTTTAGATTCAGAAGATGCCTCCTCGAGTTTGGTTGCTAGTAGTGGAATGAGGTGAGTTTCCAGATTTGGTTTGAACCCATCCTCGTTCACTGTGCTAGACCCAAAAACATGACAGAAGAAAACATGAATCAGCATATAAATAAATTGCCACATACCATAAGTAAAAATATCATAAATAGTTTATTAAAAATTGAAAATAAGAATTGAAAATTTGAACTTGAATTAAGAAAAAAGAAAAGCAGAAATTGATTCTCAGCCTTTTTTTTTTTTTGATCAATAACTCAAGGCATTTTATAAATAGTAAGAGAAAGAAGTACAGCATGCTAATTTTTTTTTTTATCAATTCTCAGCTAATTTGCTAAGAAAGCAAATATTCCCATGCAAGTATGTAAAAATATATGCACATTTTCATCTTGTATATTTTAGTGGGTAAAAAGTAACATCCAATGAACATACAGGTTCCTTTCTATACTGCTAGCAAGTGAAAACTTTAAAAACGAGAAAGATTCAATCAGAAGGTACACAATATAGATTCCTCCAAATAACACCAAAAGAAGGTATAAAAATTCTTGAATCAATTAAGGAAAAATTATTTCTTGTTTGCATATTTCAGACTGCATAATAACAAATTCATGTCCCATGAAAATCATAGAGAGAGAAAAACCTACCAGGTGCGACCTGCACAGTCAAAGAAAAAGAAACTACCCGAAATTCTAGGCTAAATTGATTTTGCTGCTTCTGCTAAGTTTGATCTTCAATGAGCCAAATGACAACACCAGTTATGTAACAACTAACAAGAGCACATTGACAATGCCTTTTAATAACTAATCCAGATCAGTAGCAAGAACCATTTTATGCCATTGAGGTCTACCAAGTGTCACATCTTCAGTTAGACGTGTCCTTTTAAATCTTTGCTCACGAACTCGTTGAATGTCCTCTTTTATGTGCCCCTCACTCTTCTAGAGCCTTCAACTTGTATCAGTTTTGATGCAGATGACTATGGCTGGAACTTTGAAAGAAACGCAAGGACATGTTTGGTGTATGGAGTTCTAAACGTCGTGAAGTTCCATATAGAGATCATGATACATTGATAACAATCAAGGTTTTCAAATCATGAATTGAATCGAAAATTGTTAGGGGCCACTTAGAATTGAATCATAATTTTGAATCGTAAGATTCATAATAATTTTTAGTAGAAGTAGGGTTTGGGATTTCTCTTGGGAAAAGAGATTTTTTATTGTTTAAAATTGCACATTTAATGATTTTAGAATATTATGTTCTATATAACCAAGTATCAAACCAATAAAAAGGGAAACTTTTCAGAGAAAAAAAGAAAAGAAAAAAGAAAGACATTTTTGTGTTGTAGAGTTGAATCGTACGATTAAATCGTCAATCATAAGATTCAAGGGTTGAATCGTAAGATTCTAACATTCATCGTTTTTTCACTCGTTTGAATCGGTCTAGGGTCATATAGAAGTGAATTGTAAGATTCATACAATAACGTAAGATTTTAACAATAGATGACAACTGCATTGCTTTTCCTATGTCCACCATTGTTTGCCTCCTTGATTCCTTTAATGCTAGAAACTCCATTTAATTCGCTATTCAACAAGACCAAGATATTGCAATTCAGATATGATTTGTATTGGATTAAAATACAAGTGTAAATCAGTGCTGAGATTAGTAATCAATATTTCTATTTTCAGTATGGAGAAGTTGAAGAATTGATTACAGGAAATCTTATGCTTCAAACTAATTTAGAAAAAGTATATATATTTAGTTTGAGTCTCTAAAACTCATAAGGATTTCTATTTTCGTTGGAGTTCCTAAGTTCGATTCATGACAGCTTAGGAGTTCCTGTTTTGTCAATAATTAAGTTCCTAGAACTTCTATTATAATGGAGATTCTATTTTGAATCGGGATCCAAGTCAAAGTAAGTATAGAAGTATTTGAAATCAAAAGTTTCTATTGAATTATTTTCAGTCAGAACTTAGAATTAGAACAACCGGCTATGTTTAGTTTGAGTCTCTAAAACTCATAGGAATTTCTATTTTCGTTGAAGTTCTTAACTTCGATTCATGACAGCTTAGGAGTTCCTATTTTGTCAATAATTAAGGTACTAGAACTTCTATGGTAATGAAGATTCTATTTTGAATCGGGATCCAAGGCAAAGTAAGTATAGAAGTATTTGAAATCAGAAGTTTCTATTGAATCATTTTCAGTCAGAACATAGAATTAGAACAGCCAGCATCTGGTCTATAAATATCAACATTACCTCAAATTTTTAATGAAAATAATGGAATAAGTTACTATTATTTTTTTTTTTATTAAGCAGTGACTGCTACTTTTAAAAGTGAGATTTTGATTTGTGTCACTCCAATCATAAATTAGAGGTCCAAGGCCAGATCGATCGGATTTTAGATTTGGACTGTATGTATCAGTTGACTGTATGTATCAGTTGACCAACTTGATGTCTTCATGCTAGGTAAGATGATAAGGACTCTGATTCTGGACTATGCAACTCAGTCCATTTTCTTTTTCTTTACCAGCTTATTTTTCTATTTATATGTCTAGGTTTTTTAGTACCAACCTACACCTTAATCTAGCCTCTCTACCCTTTTTTTACCAATATCCTACTATTTAATCGACAAATCCAAGCTTACCTGCTAGTATCCTGCATAAAGCTCACCCTCATCAGTGACTAATATAATCTCACTAATTTTATCCCCATTGGAGCTGCTAACAAAAATGTGGGATGCTATAATTTCTAATCTTTCTTAGTCTTTTCACTCATCCATCACAACTACACTCATCCTATGAATATGGTGCAACTTGGTTGTCCAACGTTCTTACCATGAATAGTTTGGATTTTATTCATTTATTATAAAATTCTCATTTTAGTTTGATCACATAACACTCTGGATGCATATTTCAGCTTCAATCACACAGCTATATTTTCATGACAAAAACACTCCTACAACTCTCCTTCCTTTTAACTAGTAGAGCCAATGTATCAGAAATGGTCACTTTGATACAACATTCAGGTTACCTATCTTAATTATCACCTTCTTCCATCCATGTCTCAATAAAGTTGCATTCAATATGTTGTGTACTATCACGAATTTATTAATAACAATCCATTATATACGACCACAATTCTAGCTCTGCATTTACCTCCTCCCTATTCTTGTTGGCAAACATTATGTTATCAGCTAATAGCATAAACCAAGTAACCTAATACGCCAACTCATCCAAAAACAGCACAAAGTAATGGCTTTTTACTAATCTCTGATGTAAGCCTTCGGTAACCAAAAAACTGATTAATCTTACCACCATCTGTTCTCATGATAATTTCCATTCACTTACAATGCTCTTAATGATATTATTGTGTTTGGTCAAATTTATTTTATTTCCAACAAAAAAAAAATTATATTTAACCAATACAAAGATAAGATCCACCAGCTAATGCAAACTGTATCTGATCGAGACCATGGCTTTCATAGCAAATTAACCTTAATTGGCTAGCTCCCACTGCCACATTAGATAATGAATAGATAAAAATATTTACATGCATCATCTAAAGATCCGAAGCAGCAGCTACAAATCACATGTAGATCATTTTACTTGCCAATGAATATGCCTGATGAATTTAAGAAATATTATAAATCTAACTATTAACTGACAGCATTCCCTTATTTACTTGTCAATGAATATGCCTGATGAATCTAAAGAAATATTATAAATCTAATTATTAACAGCATTCCTTTTGCCCATTCAAACTCAATTAATTCTGCTACAGTGTACCTGATGCCTATTGATATGGCTTTGTGTTAGTCTGTCTGCACACTGCACACTGCACCCTAAGAATAACTGGGGAGGAAAAAAAAAAAGAAAGAAAAAGGAAGAAAAGGACGAGAGAGCTCCTACCTTGAAGGATGGCTTAAAAAATATAAAGATCCAATGGGTAAACCATAAGGATAGCCAGCACACATGGTGGTCACAGTAAGATCCATTCTCCAACAGGCCCTTCACCGAAGATCTTCAAGTGCAAATTTAACCAAATCATAATATTATTGATCTCTTCCATGCTTTGACAGAGTTTGTATCTGGCCAACTAAAGTGGTCATCAGTTTCATGGTTTGGATAACCAATCTGATTTAAGTTTTCTATAACACTACAAGATAAAACCCAGTAAATGGCAGGTCCTACCTCCAGAGAGGCACACCACATGCACCAGTACCATCCTATTCCATCCTTACTGTCCACAGACAAATACACAGTTCCATCTACCACCTAAATGTACTATTACAATCTATGAAGAATAAACATTAGTCAATATTCACATACACATACCAATCCCATCAGTATAAAAGGTACCAATCCTCCCATAGTTTCCAGAAACAAAAACATAAATTTTTTATTGCAATTCATAATGAAATTTAACATAAATATAAGTATATAACAATGAAGCAATGAAGGTTATAAAAAAGCAGCAAACTGGTCAAGATGAATGGCCAATGTTGGTACTCGTAACAGAGGTCTCTTCACTTTGACAAGCTTATGCAAAAAGGAACCATCACTAGCTCTCACTATAGCCCTCCCTGCTACACTTAAATCCCTGTCAAACCATGTATGCCACAAACCACCTCCATAAGTCTGAACATTGACCATAAGATATCCAGATTTTGATGATGCAGACTTAGGTTCTAGTTTCAGGCACGGACTATCTGTATGTGCAGCAATCACATGAAAACCATTACCCACACTGTACCTGCAAAACAAATAAGTTGGTTATTGAACGTACACCAGCATTCCCGGGCAACATTTGAAAACAACCACAATGGAGCAAACAGAAAGGGGGGAAAGATTAAATTGCTATTTATAACTGCATGGATAACAGTATGAAAGCAGAAATCATTGCCTAGAGAAATAGAAGTCATTGGTTGTAGATGAAATTCTTTGTCAAGGAAAGCAATCATCATTGCCTGTTCCACGGCTGATCGAGGGCCACCAGACAAAGATTCGGAACCCACATATGATGAGACAACAATTCTGACATATTATGTGTCTGATTGTTCAGAAAACAGTTTATTTTTATTATTCAATGCAATCTACTAATGGACAAGTCCAGATTCCATACGGTGAAAGACTGTCAGCTTCGGAAAGCTTCTTTGTTTTCAACAGATAGAAATATCATACTTACTTTTCTTTAACAGCAAAAGCAATCAAACAAGACATATTCCTTGTAAAGAAGTAGCGACCACCAGGCTTTAGATCCCACTCATCATTCTCATTTAGCAAATGAAACCCCGCAGCAATTAGTTGTCTTTTTTGCTTCAGCTGCAAAGAAGCACAGAGTGTAAGAGCAAAATAATATCATATATTTTATAGCCAAAGAAGAAATCTTTTAGCATGTGTTTTGCTTTCTTTTTTCTGCACCTTTGCGTTTTGCTTTCTTTTTTCTGCACCTTTGCATTTTGCTTGGGCTGCTAATATCTATAGATATCAATATATTATTACTTAATTAACTCAAAGATCATCAATAATATGTTTTTTAAAACAACTATATTATAGATCGACCAGGATTCTTCTATACCCGTATCACTCACCAACTTTCAATATCAAGACAGTTAAATTCCAAGAAATGCATCAAATAAATGGTGTTCCATAAATTTACAAAAAAAAAAAAAAAAAAAAAAATTGATTCACCATAGAACCCAATATATACACACACACACACACATATATATTCAACATCCCATAATGGGCCTACCCACTTACCAACTAAACAAACTCCACTAACATGTCTAAAAAAATTATGGGTCAAAATATGCATCCATAATACAACATTTCAGTGTTCTATTTTAAAATAAATAAAGAACCAAATATATATACAGATATCACTCTACTGGATCAATTGCGTATTTAGCATATTAAACTAATCAAACTTGAATATCCGAATTGAGAGGACAGACTCAGTCCAAGATCTATACCCATTGCTTCTAGTTAAAGAATTTATCTTCTTTTTTTTCAAAAAAGAAAAAACGAAAAGGAAAAGAAAAAGAAAAAGAAAATAAAATTGCAGATGCTTAACCGCGTGAAAACAACTAGTATTAGAAGCATTCACCCAACAAACTAACTAAACTTGAATTACTGAATTGAGTGCGAATTATCATTTCATATTTAAATTGAAATGCTTTCGAATTCCATACCAATCCAATTAAAGAAATACCGAGAAATTCAAAGATAAGCATAGATATTATGAAAAAACTAAAAACATATCAAATCGACAAAGTAAACAAGAATGAAGACGTACCCGTCGCATGAAACTGAGTCCACGACTCGTTCAGATAGTCAAGAAGATCTCCGACTATAGATGGACTTTCTGCAACTGTTGAAGAAGAATTCTGTATATAAAGACCATGTTAGATCACTGAAACTCTATGAGAAAATTAAAAGAAGGAAAATGAAATGCAGAGAAACGAAATGAAGTGGAAGAACCTCGGGAATTTGATCTGAATTGGAGCAGGGAAGAGGAGTGGTGGAGAATTTCTGGAGACGCTTCCCTTGGAGCTTGTGGAGGAAGGAGGTCCGGTAGCAGGGGTGTTTAGGTAATAATAACGAGGATTTGACGATTAGAGAAGGGTTGAGGAGTTTCAGACGAGTCGTAATCGCCGTCATGTGTGTGCCTTACTGGTGGCTACAACGAGCAACGATTTCCAGCGAGAGATGATGAGCAGAGCATCAACAGGCTCAATTACGAAAAAACCCTGCTCTATAACGGAAATACCTTTTCGTGAAAATTTTCTCTTGTCGCCTGCCAGTATACTGTAATTTCAGTATTCTCCACATTATTTTAAGCTATTTCTGTAGAACCCAAGAAATCAAAATCTGGTTTCAAATTCTCCTTTATATTAATAGAATACCAGCTCTACCCCTCTCATCAGCAAAATAAAAACAACCCGAAATGCCCGTTCTTGAGAATCATCTCATAGCGTTACGAAAAGTATTTCACCACATGAGACTAATGGTATAAATTGCTAACATGTATAAGTAAAACGACATACAAGAATACAACTTAGAGCACTATAATAAGGTTTTGAGGTTTAAGTCTTACAGCATTCACAGATGTAGAGATACAAAGGTTTTATAGGGAAACTTGTCATGCTTAAAAGAAAGGGAGACATTAAAAACCAAGGTTTATTTTTCCTTGGTATGCTGGAAAGAGCAAAATGTATAAAGAAAATTTCCCTTTCTGTTTCACAGACAAGTAGAAAGATCAACGGTCAAGAAAACAAACCGTCTCGTAAAATTATAGTTCTGAGGGTAGCAACCCGGACAAGACCGCACGGTTGAACCATCAAGGACTGGTTTGTTCAGAATTATAGGCAACAAAAGTTGGAAAACCCAATGGTTCAACCCAAATCCAATGGTCATAATTAAACATTCAAACCAATGGTTATGATGCTTTGAACATACATCAACAAATCGCAGCTGGATGAATGCTCACAGATCAAGACTGCCGAGGATATCATGCTCCGGAATCTCGAATCGGTTTTCTTCCTTTACTGAATAGTCATTACCTCAAATCATTCTGCTCAATTTTAAGGAATATGGTATTGACCAAACTGCAACAGGTAGTCTTTACTCCAAAACAAACAACTTTTCAACATAAGGCTGAGGAAGCCAAGGAAGAATACAGTTTAGCGAATTTAATTCAAATGATACATCAGATTTGTAAATCCCTTTGGAAGAATTCATAGAACACAAGTTTAATTCCAATCGCAATACCCCTGCCAACACATACACTTATCTGTACTGTCATTATACAAATCTGGATTTGTAAGTGGAAAAAGAAGCCAAAGAAAACCAGCCATCCCAGCTACAAATGCAATGCTTGTCATACCTGAAACAATAATTAAGGTTAAGATGAGCTCTGATGGAAGATAAAAGCTTCAAGCATGATCTTTCTGCAACCCAACTGCAAAGCAGAACACATAAAACTGTACTGCAGAAGAAAACAAGAGATTTGGGACTATCATTTTGATGAGCCAAATCTATGAGACCTGCCTAAAAACTCGACATGATTGAATGATATGAAACATCTGGGTATAGAGTCTCAAGGTTTCAACTTTTTGGACGGTGGTTAGGATCACCGATCTGTCAATCATATATAGGTTTTTTGCTTCTTTTAGGGTCAGTCATACAGGTGTTACAAAGTTTACTTTTAGTTCTTCCCTATTATTAACTTTAAATTATATAAATGAATATACATGAGATATAAATTGGGTGTGCTTTAAGTTTATTTTCTTTAGTCTTTTGGTTTCCACTGCCATGCAATGCACTTTATTGAACAAATTAAGAGTGTCATTTACATTACCAGAAACTTCTAATGGCAAGCACGTTATTTATGGTAAATCAAAGCTATAATGGATATTAATTGTATATTAGAGTTGCCAATATACGGCTGTAAAAGTTTGGGCATTTCACTGAATAAACCAAGAGAGTTTTGAGAAGAAAACAAATCATCAAATGAAAAGAATAAGCAAAATATTAAACAAGACCCAAATACACCTAAAGATTTAAGAAAGACAGTTAATAAAAATATACAGAAAAAACAATTTTGATAAAATTGATCAGTTGAAAAGACTTGTATGATATATTATACAGTAACGTAAAAATATAAATGATCATAAGGATCTATGACTTCAAAGGGGGAGCGCCGGAGAGGGAAAATGAAAGTAAAAAAAACAAACCCACAAAATTGTGAAGATTTATTTATAATCAATGGCAACTAGAAAGATTACAATATCATCCAAGGAGAGATATGATCAAAGCAACACAGGCTGATGATCATGATATTTGCATCATGGTTGGAAGCCTCAGCTTGGCATACGGGACCGGACAGGGCTGGTCTGGGTCCAATACAGCCAAACCAGACCATAGAAGTATAGGTACTTTAATTTTTTAAAATATTTTATTCTTTACTCTTTAATGCAAAGAAGAGAGAAGAAGCGCGGGGGGGGGGGGGGGGGGGGGGGGGGGGGGGGGGGGGGGGGGGGGGGGGGGGGGGGGGGGGGGG
>JAUPMG010000001.1:15427472-15449253 GCA_031762675.1 Pachysandra terminalis | reverse complement strand
TTTTCTTCTACAGGTTTCATAGAATTGATAGTATTTGTTTGCAGGTTCGTAATCATGTAGAAATAGGAAAATTATTTTAAAAAAAATAGGTTATTGACAGTGGTCTTATAAGACCGCCGTCAATACTTGTGTTACACGGCGGTTTGGACCGCCGTCCAAGGGCCAATATAGTAACTGACACCCCCATTTAACAACGTTTAACAGTGGCTGATGACCTCCGAGTATTAGGTATTGAGTAACAGCGGTCTGAAACTGTCGTCTAAAGGCAATATCATAGGCTTTGGACAACGGTTTTAGACCGCCAGGGATGGTTATGTGATTAACAGCGGTGTGAAAGACCGCCGTCCATTGAGATCATACCAGCCGCAAAAAGTATATATAACGGCGGTCCAAAACCGCCGAGAATCGTCACCTCCATTGACGGCAGACAAGAATGCCCGCTGTCCAGTCTGCCGACAATGCTTTCCTCGACAAGGGATAAGACGAGGGTCTCCCGAATCGCCGACTAAGTAAAAGACAACGGTCAGGAGACCTTGGCCGGCGGTTTAATTTTATTTGTAGTGTTTGTTATATTGAAAATAAGCATAAAATTTAATCGAAACTATGGCACTCCGTTCCCTTGAAATTATGGCATATATAAAATTGCACATAAACATCTTTAAAAACCTACTCAATTACAACCGTGGATTAATCAAATTCATCAACAAAAATTTTCATAACACACTTTCAACACGTTTCATAACTATCATAATAAACTGATACAAATATATAACAACTAAAATAAAACAAAAAAAGAATTATAAAAACCTGTAGCAGCAATCAAGCTCCTCCAATTCCGAAATCCTTCTTGTTTTTCCAAGCCCTGACGCGGACAAGGCTTGAGAACAAGCTATTGTGGTGCTCAGGTTTGCAGATTTCTATGTTGCTGGTTGAAGAGATTGGGATGGTTGGGTATCTGTGTTCAACTGTATGTTCTCAAATTCACAAATAAGTTGCATACAGAACCATAATCAAATCTCAAAAATAACGAACCCTAAATAAAATTGCTTCAGTTAGAATGCAAATAGTACAAAGAGAGAAGCGAGACTTGAGGGCTGCATTGGATTACCTGTCTCAAGCGTGATCTAAATGTGGGGTTGGGCTTGTTGATTCACCTCTACACCAAGTACGCACAAACGACCAAACAGCAACAAAAAACTTATTTTCACTTTTTTTTCACATTATTTTCTTTTTCTTTTTCTTTTGACACACTTTGACGCTCACCAAACGCAGCCTTTGGTTTCTCAAGTTTGGAGAAGAAGTTTTCTTCTCTCCACGTGGGATTCTTTTCTCTTTTTGGTTTTAAATTTATATATTTTTTTTTAAAAGCAACTTAACGGAACGAAAGAAACCGGCATTGACGCACACGTGAAGAGCACGATCATTTCGTCTGGACGCGTGGCGGAAATCCGCGCACCGTCCATACTATATTCCGACAATAGACCAGACGAAATGCTCTCGGATAGAACGATCCGGATGGTTGATCTACACGTGGAAAAAATGTATGTATACTGTAACACGTAAACTAAACCTCGGTTCAGACCAATATTTTCTATTTCCTCCCTCACTTTTTGAAAGACATTTTTCTCAGCCTTCTCGAAGAAGGGACTTTCTTTGCACTCTGCTCTGCAACAAAAAGAATGCTCTGAAAACTTTTTTCATACCGTTTCGTAGCATTTTAATTTTGTTTCTCCGAACCCTAGTTTTCGTTTCGTTTCAAAAGAGAAATGCCTGATTTACCTAAGAGGTAATATGCCATCAACTTCTGTAGATCTATTGGTGATTTTTGATTGAAAACTCCATCCCAAGGAGCGAATTCGTAATTGATCCGATTTCCAATCTCGAACTCTCAACTTTTTTCCAAAGTCTTAGTTTCTAATCGAATTTCGAAACAGAGCTTTCGAGCCTTTGTTCATGGCGAAGGAATTCAATGTCCCGCCGGTGGTTTTTCCTTCCGGCGGAAATCCTGGCGTCGGTATGCAGCAGCGCCGACTCCCTACGGCGCCGTTTCAGCCACCTCGCTCTGCAAATCCTAATCTCCCTTTCATGTCTTTCGATATCGGCTCCGCCACTGCATCGACGTCCTTCTCTACTCCTGTCTATGGCGGAAACAGTGTCGGCATTGGTACTGGCTTCGAGGATGAACTCCCTTTACTAGAAGAATTGGGAATCAACACACGCCAAATCTGGAAGAAGACTGCATCGATCTTGAATCCATTCAGAGTAAATGGACAGCTTCACGAAGACGCTGATTTATCAGGTCCGTTTCTCTCCCTCATGGCTTTCGGTCTCTTTCAATTGCTCGCTGGAAAGCTTCATTTTGGCATTATCTTGGGTTGGGTTACGGTTGCCGCTCTATTTCTATACACGGTATTCAACATGTTGGCGGGTCGCAATGGGAATTTGGATCTGTATCGTTGTTTGAGCCTTATCGGCTATTGTATGCTGCCAATTGTGATCCTCTCTGCTTTCACGCTGTTTCTTCCGCAAGGTGGAGCGGTAATTTTTGTGATGGCGGCTATTTTCGTGCTATGGTCGACAAGGGTTTGCACACGCCTTCTAGTTGAACTCGCTTCTTGTGGGGACGAGCATCGTGGGTTGATTGCTTATGCTTGTTTCTTGATTTACATGCTGTTTTCACTTCTAGTGATATTTTAAATGGGATTGCTACTCGAGGTTTAGGTTGAATTTCCTCTTGGGGAAGTTCATTTCCTGTAGCTGTAATTGAATCTTCTCATAGTGTCATTTTTTCCTTTATCTTTGTGTCTTTGTAAAACTAGTCTATTTCGACTTTCAAATGGAAATGCAACTCATTCTTCATCATTTTTTTCGAGAGTTTGGATAACTAGTGCGTTTTTATTTATCTTTTGTATTAACTTGAAAGTTACAGTTACTAAGGAACCACTGGTCTTCATGGGATAGTCCATATCTAGCATTATTGCATTTGAGGTTTGACATTTGTTTGAATCTTTAGATAATCAAGCACATAAATTTGTATCTGTAAGTGAATTTCATGAAGTGATTTGTAGTCAATGTGGCATAGACAGGAAACATTGTGAAAAACAAAAGAATATGATTTTTTTTGCCTAACGTGGAAGCGGGAATGTTAGGGAGAATAACATGAGAAAGGATAGGAATGATGAAATGTCTAAATTTTAGCTATGAAGGGTTTTCAATCATGAATAAAATGGGTCTTCACTTTTCAAGAACCTATGTTTTTGCCTCCTGTCAAGTCTTATTTTAGATCGTCGATTCCTTATTTGGTGACTTGGAAGTCAGAACCCATTCCCCCCCACTCAATTGAAACATGAAATAGTGGGTGGTCCTTCCAATTTAACTAGAACTCTAAAAGAATCATTTGCAATTGAATTTTTGAAAAATCATTATTTTTTTTTCTTTGTGTATTAGATACATATATTTGTGAGCATTAATTATGGTAGTAAGAACCAGAAAAAAAAGAATTACCAACGTTTCCAATCCTGTTTACCACCCATTTCTAGTGTCGTTCAAACGTTTTCATAGCATTTCCTCGCTTTGGGGAAACCGAATTACATTTGTTTCACACATGCATATCTTAGGAACACAAATCACTGTCGGGAACGCTTTACTGGACAACTGTGATTATTTGTTTGAGAGTGGACATCATGAAGTAATGTGTTGTCATTGTCCTAGTGTGGGTGTGGCATAAATCCATGACATGTGCCATGATGTGCATATGCTTTGGTTTGAGAAAGTGATATTTGATCAGGTGTGGCCCATTCGTGGTGCATTTTTTGTAAGACAAACGATGATGATGGCATAGATGTTCCTGAATTTGGGACGGGTGCCCACAATGAGATATGTTATGGATTTTTGTATTTAGGCATGTGAGACCATATGGTTTTAGAGTTGTGGAAGTCATGTGGAGTGGTATTTGGGGTTGGGATTTGGTCTAGTCAGTGCGAAGAGGGCGTCACATGAGAGAGCTACTTTAGATGGCTCGAAAGAATTGCGTGCCTTTGGAAAATCACAATATTATACCAATATAGGTGATGTTTCCTATTTTCAATGGATGAGAGGCTTAGCATCCACCTTAAGGATGGTGATACTTGTTCACTCTCATGGTTGGTATGTACTATGAGATAATCACCCTCTGAATAGACTTGCCTTGACTTCCTAGGGTGTTTTCTAAGTTCTTGTGGGAGTTGGTGGTGTGTTTTGAGACGGTGCTAGGCCACTAGGACCACCAAATCTCGGCTGTGTGGATGGGCATGGTTAGCCATATTGGCTATTGCTAGGGTTCTAGATGATGAAGATGAAATTATTCCTAAAAATGAGGCAAGAAAAGAATCTAAGGGAAATTTTTACCAAGAAAAGGATGAAAACAATTTTCTCCTGTTGAAATCACCAAAGTATTGTTTTGTAACACGAAACAGAACCCCTTAATAGTCAACAACGATTTTGTTGCCCAACTCCTGCTATTTGACAGCATGAACAGGGTTTCAGGTTTGTCAGTAACCATAGACCCCAACTTTTTCTTCACTGAGTTCTTTTTATATGGCAAACTATAATTCTCTGTAATCTCCTCAAGAAAATTAGACTGAGCAGATTAATTGCACACTAATTGTGATTTCTTGGTTGTTCATCCCATCATCACTCAAATAAAGGGTTTGTAGGGCCTCTATAAACTCCCCTTTCCGCTAAAAAATTGACCAAATAGAGCTCTCCGACTCTCAGTTGGAGAATTATCTGTTGTCGGCAAATATCTATACCCCTTTGGCATTTCCTCTGAATTTGAGCATGACTTTGGGACTTCCCACAACCACTGTTATGGAAATGTCAGAGAAGTTATCACATTCTTGTGAAAACGATCTCTCCACCTCAGCATCATACCCATATTGTCACACCTCTTTACTAGTGAACTTCCAAAACACATCTAGTCCCTTCGGATATGGGTGTACGCCAATACATCGAAATTGCTAGTTGATTCACCAGCTGAAGTCCCTACTAGAGTTCAATTGCTGAAGATCTGCTGCTGAAATTCCATCTAGTCATCTCACCAACACCTGAAGTAACGGCTAGTAAATCGTTCCTTTGGGAGTTTTTAACTCGAGCTAAAGCCAAGTTTTCAATAATGGAGATGAATTTAGAGAAAAGGGACTTTCCACATCTTGGACCGAGTTCAAATAAAAAATTCCTTATCAACGTTTCTTTTGTTATGCGAAATTTGCTAGGCCTGTTAGCTGGATGTGCTTCAGCTATCCATCAATCTTCTTTGTTGGACCATCAGTTGGATCAGCATCTACTTTGGGGTCTACCTCTCTTGGGCCCATTTGAAATAGCCCAATTTCATGGTTGAAAACTACTCAGTCTTTGGTGGTTTGGTTTACTTTTGCCTCAGGTTCAAGAAGATCCGGACCTAGATAGTGTGTTGTGCCTAGCGTGGGAAGATCTAGTCCTACTCTATGAAAAAGAATGGGCGGGCCAAGGTGTTGGGAGCCTACTGGCCTAGAATTTGAACTAAAGTATCCTTTGTTGGGAAAATTTTGAAGCGCCGGTCCTGTTGCGATATCTTTGGTCGTATCCAGCAGTCTCCAATTGCTACCTGTTCTAACTAGTACCACCTCATCTTCTTCAACCTCCAATACATGCTGAAGGTTTTTCTCTAATGCCTAAACTACCAAAGATGCTGGAGTTGTAGTGATGTGGAATAGTTCAGTAGGCCCAATTCAATTAGTTGTAGGCCTATACTTGTTACTTGGGTCATACCCATGGATTCTCTAGCAAACCCAATTACTTGGGTCCTTTTTAAGTTGGAATTTAGTTATTTATTAGAGTTTGAGCAGGAAAGTCATTTAAAATTAGGATTATCTAGGAAATTCGTGTGAAAATTTAGTAGGATAATATTTCTTGTTTTAAAAGTTATTTTGGATGTATTTTAGTGTTTTTAGAATTCTTCACCTATAGGCTATAAGTATTAGACTATTACTCTTTTTATGTAATTAGAGTTTAGGAATTAGTCTATATAAAGGGTTTATAATTGGTGTAAAGACAGATGACGAAAATTGAATAGAATTTTGCACATTATGTGTTTTTGAGGTGTGACTCCTCTTATTTCTTTGGTATTGATTTCCAACCCTTGCTTCATATTGGTGAGATTCCAATCTGTTCAAGGTCCTGGTAGTGAGATTCTGTCAGATTATCCTCTTCTTTTCCTCTATTCTTTTCTGTTTATTATATTTGAAGATCATCTGGCTGCCCTGCATCAAATTTTGGTATCAGAGCATGGTTTCCTAATTTAGGGTTTCATTCTTAGTCTTCTTCTCATTAGTGTTTTCTATAACTTGTTAGTATGTTAGAGTCTGCCCTAGGCTTTTCGGGTCCTTGCATATAGGTATAGATATCATATAGTTGTTAGTGCTCACATTAGTTTAGAGACCCATAGTCCTAGTTTTGTCCCTTGGTTGTGCATGTCCACGCATAATTGCACTTCCTATCATCCTAGTCACGAGTCACCTCCATTGGAGATGGATCGTAATAATATTTAGCTTCTACAACATATTTATGCTTAATTAGCCACCTTGTTTACCTAACTTGTTGCCCTGACTCAGAGAGTGGCTAATTTAGAAGCAAAACCAATAATAGTGAAGACGCCACGAAGTTAAGATTGAAGATTCAAAACCAATGGATGATTTTTGATGAGCATAAAATTCCAGTTGAAGTTCAACCCTTGAAGATTAATTTAATTGAGCATCAAGATGAGCCCATATTGATGGCTATTGTTCCTACATATGAAGTTATGATATTTATTGGAA
Source organism: Pachysandra terminalis (assembly GCA_031762675.1). Lineage (NCBI taxonomy): Eukaryota > Viridiplantae > Streptophyta > Magnoliopsida > Buxales > Buxaceae > Pachysandra > Pachysandra terminalis. Next base: position 15,442,420 of record JAUPMG010000001.1, on the reverse strand, counting down.
TTGATAAAATCAATACAATCTGTTGTAGGGATATGTTTTATCCTATTATATATTCAAAGGCTGAAATGATTAAATTTCAAGTTTCAATGCTAACAATGAAGAGAAGCAAGAACAAGCAAAAGAAGCCAAAATATTCCAAGTATCTTATTCAATTGGTTGGAAGGCTACACTATCAATGCAAAACTCGAGGCCAGGGGAGAATGATGTGGAACAGTTCAGCAGATCCGATTCAATTAATTGTAGGCCTATACTTGTTAGTTGGGTCATACCCATGATTCTCTAGCAAACCCAATTATTTGGGTCCTTTTTAGGTGTTGATTTAGTTATTTATTAGAGTTTCAGTAGGAAAATAATTCAAAATTAGGATTCTTTAAGAAATTTGTGTCAAAATTTTATTAGGCTAATATTTCTTGTTTTAGATGCTATTTTCGATGTATTTTAGTGTTTTTAAAACTTTTCACCTACATGTATTAGATTATGACTCTTTTATGTAATTGGGGTTTAGGAATAAGTCTATATAAAGGGTTTATAATTGGTGTAAAGAGAGAGATTCTATTACCAACCCTTACTTGATATTGGTGATATTCCAATCTGTTCAAGGTCCTGACAGTGAGATTCTGTCATATTATTCTTCATTTCCCTTTATTCTTTCCTCTTTTACTTATTATTTAAGGTTATAACTGAAGAGCTTTCTTCTGCCCTGCATCATGTAGCCAACTCCGGTTGAAGTAAAAATTGTGTTTCTCCATCGTAATGGCGCAAGCTCTATGAATATTAAGCGGATTTCTCTCCCTTGCTTTTAGCCGTGTTAAGTGCAAGTCCCTTCTTGATTTCCCCCAAGATCTCAATCAGCTCACATTGTGTTGAAAAGATAGCGACAAAAACAGATGTAGACCAGAGATTTGAGGGCAATCCGAAAATAAGTTCCAGGTGCCTTGTTGGGTTTAATTGAAGCCATAAGAAACATTTCCAACCATTTTTTAATCTTGGGTTGTGTTTGGCTAGTTAGAATCTGCAGGAAAGAAGGAAAGGAAAACTAACTTTCCAACGAAATCTGTGTGTTTGGTTCATTGGAAAATGTGGGCCCATTAGAAAGTACTTTTCCAAAAGTATCCCATTTTTAGTGAAAAGTCCTCAAACTTTCCCCCTTAAAATGAAGGGGAAACGATGGAAAGGAAAAGAAAGTGCTCTTTTACTTTCCTTTTTATCCCTTTTCAACTAACTAAACACAACCTCGGTGTCCTTATTTTGGAGAGGGAAAGGCTTTATACTCCATAAATGCGAAACATTTCAACAGAAGGAGCAAACAAGATCGCTTGGTTACAAGAGAATGGGAAGAAATCCATTTCTTTTCCGATGCTGCGGAACTTAGAAAACTCTTGCCCAACATGCCTCCATGGTGCACCTGCCATATCGATAGTGACAATGAACACCGTCTCATTTATCATCTCCCACACCTTGAGCAACATCTATTTCGATCCTTGGCACCCATCCCATATTTGCCAGCACTGCCTTAACCTATCAAAATTTGACTAAGTTGCAACCCTATGTAGTGAAAGTATTTTGCAACAATTGTTTTGTTAGAGATAACCACTAGGTTGCCAATTTGGAGAAAGTTTTCCATCTTTGTTTCTCCTTTTCTTCCAACATGAACATTCTTTGTGTATACTTGAACGAGAATTTTGATATTCGAAGAAACCCACCTCTAATGTTCCTTTTTTGCTTCTACGAAAATTGTATGCGCTCCTATGGTTTCCTGAAGAAACGCTGTCTAGTATTCTTCTCTCTTGCCTTTAGTACACACTCCACAAGTCAATGTAGGCCTCCCGCAGATAGGATGATCGGGCTGCTTCTCCCTTTGCTCCATTCGGTTAAAATCTGAAACTCACATTCTTGTGTCCATTAATTTCAGAGATGTCAAAGATCTTGGATTCCATTGAAAAGGTTGTTTTCGCTGTTGCCTTTCTTCCATATGGTGATGCTAGAAGAACCAGAGGTTCTAACTAATGAATATGAAGGATTGGAAGGTATGGTTTTTTTTTTTTTTGATTAGTAGAATTGTAAGGTATTGTTGATGGTGAATGTGGAATAGGGATACAATCTGGTAGTGCACAGTTTAGTGTTGAAGGTGAAGGTAAAGTAAGCGGCAAAGAAAATGATGGTGGTGGAGGAGAAGGTGAAGGAAATGGGTACTCATATGGTGATGGAACAAGCAGAGGTGGAGGAGGTGATAGTACTGGTAAAAGTGATGGATGTTGGCATAGGATGAGATGAGAGGAAGACGAGAGAAATGGGTTTGAAGGAATGTAGAAGGTGCATATGATTTCGATGAGAAACAAGGATGGAGGCAAGGAGCCGAATCCTTTCTTTCCTACTGAGGAATGGAGGAGGTGATAGTATTATCTTCTTTGCTTTCAGACATTTACGTAAGCTTACCTTAACTTTCAAGGATTACCATAAAGCTGAAATTGTGGAGCGTATGGTCTGGACTCATCATGATACATTTAAGTCATGCCAGGATCTGGATAGTATTTTGAAGGGGTTTCTGTCGCAGATGAAGAGATGCATTGTGAAGACAATTTGTTATTTGGGGACAAGGGGGGATAAAGGTGGTTTAATTAATATGGTTTCTCTAATGAAATTAAGGATGAGGATAGGCAAGGGAATTCAGTCCTTTTGCCAATGTATTTTGTGATTATCAAAGCCCCTCAGATAGTGGTAGGAAAAAGGTATCAAGGGAACTAAAGAAGTTAGAGTGGGGTTTGCAAAATAATGGAGTTAGCGATTGCAATAGGCATCAAGGGAGTAATTTTTTTTTTTTTTTTGGGTGCCTCTATGAAGATTCTCTGCCTGAATAAAAGAGGCTTAGGCCAAGTTAGAAATATAAAATGGGTGTAAATATGAATTGGAAGCATGACCCAGATATTGTGATAATTCAAGAAACAAAAAAAGCAGTGGTAGACTTTAACACTTATAAGAAGGATTTGGGAAGGGGTGATACCGAGTTTTGTTTCTTGTCAGCAGCGAGCATGGCAGGTGAAATGTGGGTAGCTTCGAGTGGGGACAATGTGGTTGTTGAGAGGAAAAGATTGGTCATTATTCTATATATCAGATTTTGCAGTGTAGATGATGGTTTCTTGTGGGCCCTCATTGGTGTTTATGGTCTGTGGCGGCGTTTGGGTAGACAAGGTTTTTGGGAGGAATTAAAAGGAGTTTATGATCTTTGGAGTTTGAAGATTAGCTTGGGCTATAAGAGAGATTTTCATGGATTAGATTTTGTTCTGAAAAGAGGAGTGCGTAAACTGGAGAGGTTTTGTAGACATGGGAGATTATTGTAATCTGATGGATTTGCCTATGATATGTGCTGATTTTACTTGGTCTAACTTGCAAGATGATCCTGTTTGTTGTAGGCTTGATAGATTCATAGTGTCGTCGGAGTTAAAATGCATTTTAAATATTTCTTCAAGAAGAAATCAACATTGGATCATCGCCTCATCTTCCTTCATTATTCGCTATGTAAGTGGAGCCATGCCCTTTTAAGTTTTAGAACATGTGGACATCCCATAAAAATTTTAAAGAGGTACTTTGGTCAGCTTGGGGGGAGAAAGATTTTGATGGTTGGGCTGGTCATAAATTCATGAAATCTGTGGGGTTAGTTACGGTGAGGGTTAAGTATTGGAATAAATAATAAATCAGTTTTTTGGAGAGTTGGAATTTCAAAAAGGAGACATTGGAGTAGATTAATGCCCTTGATAAGGCGGAGGAACATAGAAATCTGAATGAAGAGGAAAGAGTTAATTATATTGATCTTAAAGTTGGAGAAAATCTCCAAGAGGGAGGAAATCTTTTGGTGACAAAAATCGTGTATGAAATGCTAAAAGAGGGTGATGGCTTAATGGGATATTCGTATTTCCATAAGATAGCCAATGGGAGAAGGAGGAGAAACCTGATCACAAGCTTGAAAGATGCTGAGGAATTAATTGAAGATGTCCATCAGATTGAGGATACAATATTGAATGATTTTGAGAGTTTGTTCAAATCTGATCTTGAATGGATCTTTAAAATTAGGAATGTTCCGTAGGGTCCTAATGTATGGAATATGTTGTGGGAGGAAAATTTGAGGAGGAGATCAAAAAATCATGTGCATTCTTGATTGGATAAAGCTCATGGTTTGGATGGTTTTTCTATAGCTTTTTATTAGAAGTGCTGGAAGATTATTGAAGAGGATATTGTGGAGGTTTTTAGTGAATTTTGGGAGAGTGAATTATTAATGTGAGCACTAGCTCTACATTCTTCGCCTTATTCACCAAGAAAAATAGGGTGAGACAAGTGAAAGACTTCTGCCCTATTATATTGATTAGTAGCTTATATAAAATCCTTGCCAAAACTTTATCATCCTGGTCGAAAGAGGTGCTTGGATCAATTATAATCACTAATTTAAGTGTGACTGTAAAAGGCAGATAGATAATTGATAGTGTGCTTATAGCAAATGAAGGTGTGGAAGAGTGGAGTAGGCTTGGTGTTGAAGGGTTAGTTTGTAAGTTGCATCTGGAGAAAGCTTATGATAGGGTGGTTTTTTCTTGATCATGTCATGGAACTGAAAGGTTTTGTCATTAGATGGAGAAAATGGATGGATGGTTGTGCAAATAATGTTCACGTCTGTTTTAATTAATGGAAATCCTAAAAGTTTCTTCACGACATCTAGAGGTTTTAGTCCAGGTGATTCTTTGTCCGTATTCTGTTCACGTCTGTTTTAATTAATGGAGATCCTAAAGGTTTCTTCATGACATCTAGAGATTTTAGGCAAGGCGATTCTTTCTCCCTATATCTGTTCACTTTGATTGCAGATATATCAAGTAGGTTTATGGGTAAATTTGAAGAAGCATAGTTTAATGGTTGAAATGGATAGGGTGAGAAGATCACACTTGCAATGTGCTGATGATACCGTCCTCTGGATTCTCCTTTGAATGTGCAGAAAGACGAAATTCATTATTATTTGTTTTGAGAAGGTTGTCGGCCTCGAGATTAATCTGCACAAAAGTAGCATTAGTGGGATAAATATGAATACAGATGCAATCAAATCATGTGCGGATGTCCTTGGTTGTCAAGTGGTTCATTGGCTAATCAAGTATCTGGGGATGCCTTTGGGTGATTTCCCGAATCATATGGATTATCTTAAATTAGTTATAGAGAAGTGTGAAATGGAGTTGGCTAGGTGGAGAAGATCACATAATATCTCTAACAGGAGGATTACACTCATTATGTCTTTAGAAAATCTTCCCATATATTACATTTCAGTTTTTAAAATACCTAGGAAGGTGGTTAGGGAGATTGAGAAGATTCACAGAGATTTTTATGAGGGTGGGAGTCAAAAAAAAAGATCACCTGGTGAGATGGGGGCAGGTTTATAGGCGAAAAGATTGGGGTGAGCTTTATATGGGTAACTTGGTTAATAGAAACTTTACACTCTTGGGAATGCCTATGGAGATTTCTGGATGATAGAAGGTTTATGGTATTCAGACATCAAAAACAAGTCTAGCATGTATCATAATTGTTGGGATCTCAATAGGTGGGCAAAAGCTTTCTCTTCAAGCCCTTGGAAACACTTTATTGAGTGTCATCCTATTTTCTATCCACATATCAGAGTCATTATAGGCAATGGAACTTATGTTCACTTTTGGAGAGATCTTTGGTTGGTTGATACGCTGTTCTATCTGAAATTCCCGAGATCATATAGCATAGTTGCCAACAAAAAATCTTTTGGTGGCGTATACTCTTTGTTTGGTCAGATTCAGGTTTGACTTAGAATCTCCCTTTCACATGTTACCCCCGCCCCGTGGCGATTAACCAAATCACTCCCCCAACCTCTGAACATAGGGATTGTTTCTTGGAATCTTCTTGTGCCCATCACTTTTCCTTGATCCTTGAGATATTTTTTCTTTTAAGCCCTTTTAATTCCTTAAATCTTAACATATGGCTTTTGATGTTCCTTTTCCATGTTCCGTAGTTTGGAGGTTGTGGTCTCCTAGATTTAGAGCCTTCTCCTCCTAGGCTTAGGGTCTTTGATTGTTTGGTGGTCCTTGAAAATGTGAACACTTGTGATATCCTTTGAAGACAAAGATGGTATACGGCCCTTTCTCCCAATGTTTGTTCCATGTGCATGGAGGATAGTGGGTCGGGTAATCATTTATATGTATGTTAACACATCTTACCAAATTTGGTGATATTTTCTTCGACTAATAACTTGCAGTTGGGATTTTGCTTTCTGAATTAAGGAATTAGTTGGTGAATGGAGAATGAAAGATCTTGATTGTAATGGGAAGCTAATGTACTCGGTTGTGAGCCATGCTATACTTTGGGGTATTTGGAGAGAAAGAAACACGTGGATTTTTGAAAATAACTAAGATTTCGGTGAGATTGTGGAAAGGATTAAGTACTCAGCATCACAGTGGTTATGCGTTCTTTCTGAATTCAGAGAATATTCATTTAGCAGTTTGATGAGTTTAGGAGAAGTCGCTTTATGAGTTTCAAAAGATAAGAGTGGTCATCAAATGGCTCCCACCAATCGAAGGATGGGTAAAACACTAAAACTAGATTTTGATGGCTGTTCTTTGGATAATCCAGGAGATAGGTGTTTTTAGAAACCATAAGGGTGAAATTCTCCAAATGTATTTGGGTTTTATTGGAGGGAACAGCAGTTAGAGCTGAAGTGGAAACGATCCTTGCCATGATCAAGGATGCTAAGAGTCTACAGTTTGTAAATTAGAATTGGAAGGTGATTCTCGGACTGCCATAGAATGGGCTAAAGGAGGCTCAATTTGCTCCTGGAGGTCCGCTGGTTCAATAAGATGGCTACATCGTATTACATTGAGCTTTAACATCCTATTTATTTGGGTCTCACATGTGGTTGTCTGAGTGCTAAACTTGGGTTTGATTAGCCCACGGGTAGTGGTTTGGATAAGACCAATATAAGCTCAATCCTAGCCTAACACATAAACAGTTGAACCCAAACACAGCTTGGCCCATCATAGGCTAAAGCTAGAAGAGCCTAAGCCTTCCCTAATATCAATCTTCTGATCATTAGCCTTGATCTGGATTGAATTTATTGTTAAGTAGAAGTCTAAACTCAAGCCTATCCCTTTATCAATTGGGCCTTAATTTTAAGCCCACCCTCAACCTTCAGGATCCATTTGGCAGCCCAAGCCCTTCCTATTAAGGGTCTGGTTCGGTCGTCCGTTGGACTAGCCTGACCCACGTGCTCCCTTATCCCCGGGATCATGTACTGCGGTATGCAAGGTTTAGGGGCAATACCTTGGTAGATTCTTTCAATGGACCATATGTAGCTTGACAAATTGTGCTATGTGCAGTGAGTTGCTTGTATTGGCTTGGGGTCAGCACGATGAGTGTGATGCAGCCTGCTATGTCCTAACTCCTAAATGCTGAGTTATAGGTCGTTGGGACTCGATGACTGTTTGAGGGATGCTATGCTGACCCGATTTGTGTTCTACTCAACAGTGTTGGGTGTTGTAGGATAATTGGCTTGATCGAGGGCCTTAATGGTGCATGGGATTGAGAAATAGGCCTTTGTGACTCTTGTAGAACTTGTGAGTTCGATGAGCACGGTGTGAGTTCGATGAGCACGGGGTGAGCTTGAAGTGGCTTGTTGGCTAATCTAGTGGAGCTTGGCATGTGGGAATCTAAAGCATGTTGTATCCTTTTTGATGAATCGTGTGGGATTGCTTAACAATTAGTTTGGTACTCTAATGGCATTAGGCTTGGCCTTGACTTGGTGATGGCTTGAGCACTGCATGGTTAGTCTGCTACTTGGAAAAGGCAACTGTTTTAGGTACCTGGTAATAATTTGCAGTGCTGTACTTGGATTTTCTTGGCAGTGATTTATGCAATGTATTAGAGATGACTCACCTGGTGGGTCAATGTTTTTGGTGTGGTTCCAAGTAACAAAAGGGCTACCATCCACTGAGGTTGGCTTCAATTGTTCGGGCATGGTGTGGCGGACCTATCACAATTGAGATGAAGTTTGATTTGTACATTTAAGAGGGGTCTTTCAGGTTTAAAATACCGGTAACGGTAGCTGTATAAGTAAACTCCTTACCGATATCGATACGGGATTTTTCTATGTGATGAGGTTTTCTAATCTGGACAATATCACTTGTTTTATTTGGTTTATTTCTCTTTCCATCATGTTATGGATCTTATTTTCATGAGTATGAATGCGTTGCTTTCAATAGTAATTTTAGGTTTGTTTGTTTATTACTAGCATCAGATTTCAGTTTGGTTAGGCTTATTGTATCATGGAGTGGTTTAGTACCATTATACTCGAATTGACTCACACTTGCTGAACGTCACATATTGCTGTCCATAATGCTTGCCTTAATAAGCTTAAAACTCATTTTGGATCTTGAACATACATTTCGCACGAAACATACTGTGGAGTTCCTTGTTGTCCATCAATTGCAAGCCCATTAGCCTAACGTTTCATCGCGTGAGAGAGCTTAAAAACAAGATCACTGTGTGAAATTAACCACATTTCTATTCATGAAGGAACATCAGGTTGATAAATTCCTATGATTTTGGAGACATTTCTGAAGGAGAGGAAAATTCTAGGATTGGTGTATCTGATTAATCTTTTTATTTATTTTTTAATTTTTTTAATTTTTTTTTAATTTTTTTGTGGTGGTGGGTTAAATTAAGGACATTTTACTTGTGTCTGATATGGCACCACATGGTATTTGTTAGACTTCAATTCGATGTCCATTTTTCAAATGTTTTATTGTCTATGAATAATGAATATATTCTCTTGCTTCTTTATGTGGACATTATATTATCATTTTATTTTTAATGCATGTATCCATGGTCCGTCACCAAGTTCCGTATCCTACAGTACGGGGTTCAGAAAGGTCCGACACCTAGACACATACACACACCTGACACCTATACACAAATTCATGTAACACAGAATTAAGGGATTCTCAATGGCTAATGAGTCATATTCACATTCTCAATGGGTAATATTTTAAATGAATTATGTATGGACATTTTGGTAGTCGTAGTAAAGGATGAGGAGATCAAAGAAGGTGGAGAGAATATTTTCAAAAATTATTAGATAGTGAAGGTACAAATAGCTTTAGGTTAGGTGAGGATGTGAGCGTTGGGGAGACAAGAGGACACTATTATGTTCATAATATCGGGGTTATTGAATTGAAGTGAGCTTTAACCAAGATGAAAATAGGAAAGCCCTAGGATTGGATACTATTTGAATTGAAATGTGGAAATGCATGGGAGAGATTGGTATATTTTGGTTGACCATTTTATTTGAAAATTTTGACGATTAGGAAAATGATAAGATGCTTAGAGGGGAAGCGCTGTAGATATTAACGAGTAAGGAGATGTCTACCGATTATCGTGGAAGCTTATGAGTTACACTATGAAATTATGGGAAAGAATGATGGAGTAAAAGCTAAAGAAGATGACTTGAGTTTCAGACATTTAGTTTAGCTTTATGCCAAGAAGATTTGCCGTTGGTGCTATATTTCTACCTAGACAATTAGTGGAGAAATTGGGAAAAAAGGAGAATTCTATATATGGCTTTTATTTATTTAGAGAAAGCATATGATATGGTACCTTGAGATGTAATCTGATGTGTTGTAGGTAGAAAGGAGTGCGAATTAGATACATTGATGTCACTAAAGACGTGTATGAGTTTAAGGGTAATAACTGTTGGTAGTGAGATAAGTTGGATTCTAATCATGATAGGGTTGCATTAGGGGCAGCTACGAGTTTTTATCTTTTTGCTTTTATTTCGGATGATGTAACAGCTCATATTCAAGAGAAGGTGGCTTGGTGTGTGTTATTATTATAGATGTTGTTTTGTGGACCAAACTAAAGAGGGAGTAAATTTAAATCTAGAATAGTGAAGTGATACCTTAAATTAAATGGTTATAAAATAAATTGAGATAAGACTGAGTATATGGAGTGTTGCCTTAGAACAAACGATGGCAGGGTTGAATTATTGGTATGAATTGAGAAACAAGAGATTCCCAAAAGTAATCACTTCCATTATCTAGGATCTATTTTCTTTAAAGAGAGGATATTGACGTGGATGCTGACTTGGAAGTAGAGTTGGATGGCTGAAGTGGAGAGGCGTTTTGTGTTTTTGTGATTGACGTATTCCACTCAAGCGAAAAGGAAAATTTTATAAGACAGCTATGAGGTCTGCTATGATGTATGAAGCAAAGTGTTGGGCAGCAAAAGAGCATCAAATTGATAGGTTGAGTGTTGCTGCGAGGAGGATGTTGAGTTGTACGTATGGAAAGATTATGAACATATCCGAGAGTGTGTTGGAGTAGCCCAAGTAGGAGATAAGATATTGGTTTGGAAATGGAGACCTAGGGAGGTGCATGTGAGAAGGTGCAAGGAGGTTCATATTGTAGGATTTAAAAGGGTGAGAGGAAGGTGAAAAAGGAGTTGGATGGAGTCGGTTAAAAAGGATTTAAATACACATTATCTGATGGAAGATATTGTTTTTGACAAACTGGGATGATGGAACAGGATTCTTGTTTCCCTACCATTTGGGATAGGCATTTTGTTGTAATTATGTATAGACATTTGGTTAAATTTGTTATTTCCTCCAATCCCAAAGTCGAATAATGGAAAACTTACCCTATAGGTTTGTGATCTATAAGTACAATAGCCAAAAAAGTGTGTAGCATTCAGTTCTATGACAAGTCGATTAGGATAGCAGATCTACAATGAATCCGAAGTTTACTGCAACTACAGTGACCTCACTTTAGGCTTTGTTGGTTTAGTGTGATTTTAATATTATTTAGTTAAAGTTTTTTCTCTTATTATTATTAAGGTCATTGGGAAATTATCTTTTATGTTTAAGCCGATTGGGAGAGTGTCCATATTATTGTCCTTATTGAAAAGAGAAAAAAAATCTCTTTTCTGGTTAAATAGAATGAAGGCTGGCATATCCCCAGCTTTTATAACGTTTCTTGTAAATCTTCTTTGATTTAGTTGTGATAAAACTTTTCTTTCAACTTGTGAGTTCTTGAGGTGTGATTCGTAGTGGTGCGACTCCATCATCATCCGTAATTCATGGTTAGTGAGACTGCAATCAGGACTAAGGCTTGGTAGTGACTTTTTCTTTCTTTCCATATTTCTCACTGTTCATCTTGATCAATATTTCTAACTTTTTGCCTAATGCTCTCTCTCACATTTTATTTATCTCCAAGATCCCACTTTGTGAAAATTTTGAAGTCTTAATTTTTTGATTGGTAAATTGGGAGCTTTATGAGAAATAAAAAGAGAAAGCTACAGCCAAGTACACAAATCATAACAGCTAAGTACATGAATCATGTACTGCGCTAAAACACAAACTAGAGAAAACAGAGAAGAGAAAAAGAATAAAGCAACAAATAGCAGCAGCAGTAGTTACATCATGTCCCAGGCTTCACAAGAATCTGTAAAATTGAAGTTAGGAAACTTCCTTGGTGCTCTTGCTCAAGAGAATAGAATTTTGATAATCTTTCTCTTCATCATTGCAGCTGTGCTCTCTGATTCCTCAAAAGTTCTGGCATTTCTTTCCTTCCAGCTGTATCACCAGATTGCAAAAGGGGCCATGTCTTCAAAGTAAAACCTTTTTACTGCATTCCAAATAGCATTGCTAGCTGTCCAAGAATTCCGTGACTGTATTGCATCACCCATGATACTCCTAAAGTAGAAAAGATGAAGTTCCAAACCTCCAATGGTGAAGCAAGAGATGTACTTTTTCTTCCTCTTCTTACATGTTCTCTGTTTAAGATGATCTAATATCAAGATCTTTAAAATTTCATTTATTTCAGTTTCCTTATTGGTAGTCCTTAATCCTTAAGACAGGCGCACTGTCCAGGGTCTGGGTTAGGGCTTAAGGAAATTAGAAAAGGTTGGTTAGAAGGTGGATGAAAATTAATGTATAGGGTGAGAATTGAGGTTGTTGTAAAAATCGAAAAATAGGAGTAGGAAGTTAGAAACTAGAAGAAAGGATAGAAATGATAAGGCTTCGAGTCGCATAGTCCAGAACTGGAGTCCATATGTCTTATGTTCAACCTCTAATTTGAGATTGGAGTCAGATTAATCAAACTATAGGCATCTTACCTCTGAAAGTATCATAAAAAAATTCTATTCCTACTTCAAATTCTGTAATAAAGTGCTGTTATGGACTCTAAGATGGGTAGTATTTCAGCTATTACACATTCACACTTCTAATGCCATTTGAAAAATAAACCAGAGAGAAAACTATCATCAATTCAACTATTTAGGGGGCGTTTGATTAGGATTCTTGAACCTGATTTTGGCATAATCAGATTATATAATCCAGGATGGGTCTTTTACCTCAGATTTTGATGGTGATTAAAAAAATCTGATTCTAAAATCAACGATATAATCAGAATCCATCTTCAAGTTGATTTTGAGATTCTGTTTGCATTTCTTGATTTGGATTATGACATGTGGAGGGAAAAATGGGATAGAATTTTTTCTTAAATGGGTTTGAGTTGGAATGTGAAGGTCCATCAAACCCTTTGATCAATCTTAATTCGATTGAAGAATAGTTGGATCGGGTTAGGCCAGCTAGTTGACAATGTAAACTCTTCAACCTGATCCAATCGGATCCATATTTGGTGGTCTGACTAGCTTTATCCGCCTCTTCATGCCGCATTCAACCAAACCCGAATACGATCCAACCTGACCCATTGCTTTCTATATCTAGAGTTGTCAATGTGTCAGGTTTGTATGGGGTATTAATGACTTCATGCTCTACCTGAACCTGTCTGTTTAAGGAATGGGGGTTGAGAAATGCAAACCAGAACTTAACTTGCATCAACCCTCGTAACCCACTTAAATTGTTTAATCTTTTTATATAATATTATAAATATTAGAATAAAATAAATAACATATAAACCGATATTTTATGTAATTTATATATAAATATGTTTATATAGTTATGTTCATATATATACACATGATTTATATTTATGTATATATATATATATATATGTATGTATGTTTTATATTGTAACGTTATACTGAACCTAAACATTTTATAAATTATTTGTAATTTAGATGTATGAATACAGTGGATAGGCATCGAATATTTGTTAAGCAAGCAGTAAGAAAGGACGTTTACAAATCCATATGATACTAAACATGCAGAAACATAGTAGCCTGTAGCCTGGTAACATTAGCTACAACACGCCATATTAGATTATCACCCTTCTTAATGGAAAGAGACTTAAAATAGAGAAGAAGAGAGTTCTACTCGCACAAACACACCTTTCTGTGGGCGCTATGTTTAATGGTACTGGCTAATAGGAAAATATTGTAAGAGATCTTGCAAACTTTATGTGCTGCCTTTCTTGAATTATGTTAAAGAGTTGGCTTTGAAGATGTACAGAATATATTGGTGGGGTTGGTTCAAGGAAGAATATATTTTGCTTCAATGTTAAAGAGCGTTGATTATTAACCAAGAGAGTGGTTGTGAATTTGATGGTTGCACCAGAAGGTTAGCATGATGATGTGGATAATGTGGAGGTGCTCTTGAAAGGTTCATCAAGTAGGAAACTAAGCTAAATACATCATTGCTTGTATGGCATTGCTGGCATTACGTATACTGTGAAATGGTAAATCTAGATTCCTATGTTGCATTGGTGAAGGTATGAGTGTCAGAAAATGACATGCGTACAGGTTTTTGCATTAGGTATATTGTCTGATTTAAACTCTTTAACTTGTTCATTTTGTTGCATTCAGTGCTTATGACATCAGTTGATTTGAGTATGAAACCGGTGCAAGATTAGCACAGACAGTTTACGCCTGTGTTTAACCTCATTGAACTTCCTTTAGCGGGTGGACATTTCCTATCTTGGCTACTATGACTTTAGATTAGGGTGCAACTTCAAGGAATAGCACCAAGGTCACTCGATCTTTATTTATTGATAAAAAAATGCATTTGGTTGGAATCACTCTCTAAATGTTTGGTCTCTATAGAGCAGAACAATGTATGGTATATTGTACTTAGTGTTAGATTGTATGTTTTGTGTAGGCTTTACCTCTGTTTTGGTATTAAACACTTAGAATAATGTTTGTGTGTATGTTTTGTAACTTTGTTTAGGTTTACCATCAGTTCTGGTATTGTATACTTTGGATATTACCAATGCGGGTCTAAATGTTTAAGGGATTTCCATTTATCAATCTATCTATATTCCTACATGCATACATACATATATGTATGTGTCCCAAACACTTAGCACACATACACGTATGAGCATCTTGTTTTCTATTGTGCAAAAACCTACAATATGAGAAAAACTTTGTAACTTAGGTTGGTTGTAATTCCATTTTCTATTTCTTCCATGGTTGTGCGACATTTGTGGTCACTTTTCATAACTGGCATATCTTTCTTTGTTGACTAAAGCAGTACTTGTGGTTTCTTTTAAGGAAAATAAAGGAATCGGAAAAATTGGCACGTAATTTCTTGCAAATCAACATGGAGAAAGCCTATGACCATATTGATTGGGGATTCTTTCATAATTTGATCTGCAGAATGGTTCTGGGGATTGGTGTAGTTGGATTAAGATACCTTTTGATCTTGTTTAATGGTTTGAATTCTAGGGGGACTTGCTAAGAGGTCTGATTATCCCTTTTAATTTATCTTAAATTATAAGGTTTGTCACTGAAGAGTCATATTCTGAGGTTTACTCCCTACCATGGTGTTTGAAGCAGATTCATCCCTTAATATAACCTTTGTAAGGTGTCATTTGGCTCCAATTTTTGGAACTCATTTCTGGGCTTGGAATGAGTTCCAAGCCTTGGAACGAGTTTTGACAAAAAATTGAGCGTTTGGTTAGCCAAGATAGAATGAGTTTTCTCAAAATGAGAATGAGAAAATACAC
>JAUPMG010000001.1:15407242-15422792 GCA_031762675.1 Pachysandra terminalis | reverse complement strand
ATGACATTTTGATAGTAGGGAATAACAAGGAGATGATTGTCGAAACTAAAGAGTGATTTTCCTTCAATTTTGTGCTAGGTGTTAAGATTCACAGGAATCGCCCTAAGAGGCTTCAGTGTTTTGTCCCAGGAGACTTACATAAAGAAGGTACTTGAGTGCTTCAAAATGCACGATGCTAAACTCATTGTCACTCTTGTCGATAAGGGTGCTTCATTGCATCTTGGTCTTTGTCCAGAGACAAAGAAAGAGAAGGAACAGATAGCTAGTGTTCCCTATGCTAGTGCTATAGGTAGTCTGATGTATGCTATGATGTCTACTCTACCTGATATCAGTTTCGCAGTTGGCTTAGTTAGCCGTTACCAGAGTAACCCAGAACAGACTTATTAGAAGGCAGTGAAACCGTACTCTTGGATACCTACATGGGACAACAGATTACATGCTTTGTTTCCAACGAGCAGATTTGCAGCTATGAGGTTACTGTGATGTAGACGGGGCAAGTGATATAGACGGTCGAGAGTCGACGCCAAGATACACATTCTTGCAAGATGGCCAGACCATCTCTTAGAGTAGCTAGAAGCAAGTCTGCGTCGCGTTTTCTACTATGGAGTCAGATTACATACCTTGTTGTGCATCCGTCCTTGAGGCCGTATGGTTGAGGCGATTCTTATAAGATTTTGGAGTCTTCAGAGCTGGCATAGGGCTGATCACCATCTATACTGATAGCATGGAATCATTGGCCTACGCCAAGGACCCCAAATACCATGGCAGGACGAAGCACATCAACATTCACTATCATTACATCAGAGGCAGAATTGCACGTGGAGACGTGTCCCTTACATATATCCCTACTCATCATATGGTAGTTAATCCCATTCCTACCTATAACTAGACAAGCTTTTAAGGTTCTTGTTCGAGAGATGGGATTACGTAGTTTTGTGATTTGTGATAAGTGGTACTGTC
Organism: Pachysandra terminalis; assembly: GCA_031762675.1. NCBI lineage: Eukaryota > Viridiplantae > Streptophyta > Magnoliopsida > Buxales > Buxaceae > Pachysandra > Pachysandra terminalis. The sequence continues at coordinate 15,421,832 of JAUPMG010000001.1, read as the reverse complement.
TTATTTACATTTATTATGTAGAACTCTCATATTACTTTATATTTCATGCGTGAGAATTTAATAGAATTTATCTTCTCATAAGGCATGATATTGTGTATTATATGTATACAATACATCCATATTATGAGGATGTGGATACGATATGTCACCAAGTTAGTGATCGACTTCTCACGCAACGACTAACCCTGGTGCATGCATTGCAAGTAGGATGACATAAAGAGGACTTATGCCATCAGGGGCATTTAGAGGACTTTATAGAGTTATATGTCGACCTGGGAGAGCCATGATGAGATTCCTTAAGGAATTGTATATTATCTGATTAGAGCCGGATGTGAGACCTTAATCAAGGCACTTGAGAGCTGTGACTTGGATTAAGGTGCTCAAGTTAGGCACATAGATTACGACTAGACTAAGATCCGTACGGTGTTGGAGGTTGACATACCCTTGGCTGGGCCCAGGGCTCCACTGTAGCATGTGTTGTATACTACATGTGCTATTAGCGACGTTTTTTCTTTAAGAGCAATAGAATGGATCCCTAGTTCCTTGATATGTGAGATCAGGATGATCCTACAGTGGATTAACTTATACCCTTACTACCTTTGATTATGCCATGAGGTTAGATCTGATGATCGCTACTCTAGCTTATTTTCTTAAGGCCATGCACATACGGTCTAACAGGGGTTTGTCTGTGAAAACAGTTATGTTAAAGCTAAATGGCATGAGGCTTAGGGAAGACTATTTTACATCACATTTATAGAGAGATGATTCATAGAGATATGTGCTTATGTTTTTAAAATTATCATTTAATGTTTCACATCTTTTACTTATATGTATCTGATATACATGTAGACTATATGAATTATTTTGAATGAGAACGTTAACATGAATCTAGTGGTTGAGTATAGAGATCTGAGTTTGTGCTCACGAGGGATTAGAAATACTCAATTCGATGTGGCCAAATGAGTCTAGGGCATAGATAAGATTTTTGAGAGTGTATCTCCATGTCACTTTTATGGAACTTGGTATGGAGTCGCTCACTCGTTACTTTGTGCTCGTTGGTCGCACGCTCAACAACATGTATGATTAGCATCCATAATAGGAAGAGAAGATGTACATGAGAGAGATGCACACTTCGTGCCCACTATGGACGACTAAGAGATGTTGGATTTTAGAGATAGGTCGACCCGGTTGACCCAACTCGTTTGGACCGACCCGGTGTCCCACTTATTAGGAAGTCCATATTGATTAGAAGTATGGATGTGGATAACTCTCTTCTAATTGGATTATGAGATAGTCTTAGGAAGAGTTGAGCTGAGTTTTCTATTTATAGAAGACTCCTCCTCCCTAGCCATTAAGAGAATTCGTGTTTGGGTGAGATTCCAACTTAGAGAATCTCTCTTCTCTCTTCATTTTTTCTTCTTCAATCGACCTGGATTTGCTATTGAGGTTCCATACAAAGCCTTAGGTTGATTGAGTGTGGATTCATTGCATGCAGTCTTAGTAATCACATATTCCGATATGGGACATTATTCGATTCGATAGAAATCTTCCGCTACAGATTCGGATTTATGTGTATCGAAGTATGTAATCTGGATCATTTAGAACCTTCATGTACTATGTGAAAAAAACGCAATTGAAATGCTATAGACCAATATCTCGCCCGCACCCACCAGTACAAACTTCCCACCCACATATGATCTACTGCCGTGAGTGAGTGAGGTAGAAAATTACATATGATCTACTGCCGTGAGTGAGTGAGGTAAAAAATTAGAAAAAGATAAATAGTTGACAAATAAAGTAAAAGTGACATTCATAACCCCAAGACACACAAGTAATATAGTATGCAAAGTAGAAACTGAAAATTCCACCAAAAAAAAGAAAAAATAGAAACTGGAATTATATATTTGTTCCTTACCAGATCGATTGATACTTTGATAATTATTTGTCTATTCTTAATTTCAAGATCAGGACTAATGGGTAAGCTTTTGACTGCCCCCCACAATTTCAATGACGCAATCAATGCTTTCCCCGCCTTATTTTTCATTCAGACTCAGAAATATACTGCAACCTTTTTCACACGACCCCACCTGCTACTTAGACCTAAATGGCGCCAATGACTCTTAGCTTATTATACTTGGGATGGTGATGACATTTGAGCTGAGTTAACGTTGGGTTTCAAATTTCTAACTCCGACAAAACATGGTGGTGGAGTATCCCTTGTCTTTTTTATTTTTTTTCCACTCTTTATTTGATTCTTCATGTTCAAAGTTCAAACACCTTCTAGGATTTTCTTCTACCTTTTAAGCAGGTCAAGCCTACCTCAAAAGAAACCAATAATCTCTCTCTCTTAAATCTACTATATGACTTAATGAAAGTCCTCTTTAACTCTCTCTCTCTCTCTCTCTCTCTCTCTCTCTCTCTCTCTCTCTCTCTCTCTTAATTCTCCTCCATTGATACTTCTTATTTTTAGTCATCCGTTGATAATTGATTCAGAGATGAAATTTCTCTTAACTGCACAATATTGAAGAAATTATAACTGCTATCTAGTTACTTTCAACTATTTTATAAGTTGCTTATCAAAACATGGAAGACTAGGAACCTTTTATATATGTAGTACACAGGTAAGTACATGCGTTTCTCTCTCTCTCTCTCTCTCTCTCTCTCTCTCTCTCTATATATATATATATATATATCTTTAATTTATTTATATATAATTGTCATGATGACAATCAAGAAGGTGGTAGTGGTGGATTTGTTATGGGCCCCATGTTAGACTCTCACAAAAGCTCTCAAAATTTACTTTTGAAAAAGGGTGCAAGGATAGAGAGCATTTTGAAATGATTTTAACTCTTCCTTAGAGCACAATACATGCAATCAGTTAAAGAGTAATAAGTTTAACCCATACCTAACCTCCCAAAAGAAAAACAAAAAAGAAGTTTCACCCTTGTTTTTAATCCACTATCTCAGTAAATATAGATTCAGATTTGTTGAAGCAATCAAGCTAATGAGAAAGATAAACTACGAAAGCTGCCTTAGCAGACACAAAATAGAAACTTTCTTACAGTTCCATCATCAATGAGAATAAACTTTCTTAAGAGAGAGACGGTAAATTTCTCACAGTTCAATGAGAAATAAACATGGATGTGTGTGTGTGTGTGTGTGTGTGTGTGAGAGAGAGAGAGAGAGAGAGAGAGAGAGAGAGAGAGGCAATCTGATAATTGATGTATAAGAACAATACATTTCTTAATAGAACCCAGTTGGCAATGAAGCAGACAAATTTTCTCCCTTACTGTACATACATCTGAGCCATGGATTAGACCTGATTCCATGGTAATTAATATTACAAACCCTGAAGAATATTCAGCCACTTCATGACCATACTTTGAGGTAAATCACCTTATTATTACCAAACTACTAAGAACACCATCTAAAGTAATTATTACTGCTTATAACCCCGCATATGCTCCATAACAAACTGCTCTCTGGGCATTACATGCAGTAAACACCTGCCGAGAATTTTTTGTTACAGAGCACAATCTAATTGTATAAGCATAGATTTACTTAGCGTCTAAGTACACGGCTTCAAGCAAGCTAGAGAAGAAGATTTCATTATGATCATCGAGAGCCCACACCTTCGTCTTCAGAGCCTGCTATGCATTCCTTGTCAATCTCGAAACTATTGTAAGAAGGATGAGGATAATGACCCTTTCCAAAGGATCTTACGTGATCCTTGAGTGACCTTTTATGCTTGAAATCAGATCCACAAGTGCAAAACCACAGCTTCCCACAGTTCTTTTCATGTGTTCTCCAATCTCCCCTAACTGCAAATGGTTTTGCACATTTTCTACACATAAATGGTTTTGCCCCATGCTTTCTTTTGTAGTGGGTTTGAAGAGTTCTAAAATCTTTCAATGGCTTGGCTCGAGGATGGTTGATATTGCTCTTGCAGCCATGAGCACAACAATAGCAAGGTAGCCTCAGCATTGCTGTTGGTTGTGTACCTCTTAGTGATTCTGGTCCTTTTCGATACTGCGATCCATGACCCCACATATGCATCTAAACAAAATGGTTAATTTAAGTAACGAATATGGTAATTTACTTTCTTTTGTAAAACAAAATGTGGTAGTAAAATGTGCTTTAATTCATTCAGTGAAATGTTTTTCCTTTCCATTTGGAAAGGTTGTGGAGGTAATTGTTGCCAAAAACTACACATCTCACATTTTCTGAATTAGAAAATAATCCTTTGAATGCTATCTTCAAGGTGTGCCAGAAAGAATATTGTAGGAAAATTGAAGCCAGGCTTTCCAATGGGAATGGATCAGCAGGCCTAAGGCATGTACTTGCCAGTTCAACACAGTTTCTCATATGGTATTCTAAACACCATTCTTTAAGATATTTGCTTAGTTGATCCAATATGGTAGTTCTAGCCTGGTAGTATATCTTAATTTTGTAAAGAAGTTGCACTTCACATTGATAGGCAAGGAGAATAAAGAGGAGTAATATATATAATGAGTAAATATTGACTAAAAGTTTTCTGGTAGGTATTTTGACTAGAAGTTGAGTGCTTCAAATAAGGGTGCAACTGGTTTCTATACTAAGGAATATTTGTCTGTGACTAAGGTGATCAGAAAAAGAATTATTCAAAAACAACAAGTTTTAAGTATATAGTAATCAGAATTTGGTTAGATCATCAGTAAAAATCTCACGGCAGACTCTCTTAAGCCGACATCAATTAGCATAGATTGGGATATGTTTCTTCAAAAATAAGCTCAAGGAATACTTAATCAGCAAAAGAAGGTACGAGGAAAATGGAGTGTGAAACAAGGTTATGTTCGCACATAAAATAGGTACTATTGTAAACTCAGAGAATAGAGAATAATAAGAGTTTGTTGATATAATATTTTCATTGAATAATTTCGGTGGCATATTTCTAGGGCATGTTTAAAATATTCCACATATTTCCAAACTACTGAACCACTGCTCCACCTTCAAATTTTGGTTATAAGTTTAATGGGTAAAGGAAGTGTGGAGTTTATTGTTGAACTACATGAGTTGGGTGATGAAGAGGGGATTCAAAGTCATGTCAAGCTTTCGATACTAAATGCTTGTATTATGATGTCTTCTTTCCCTTGGGATGGAAGCCTGGCTTGCTTATAAGGACCCACCACAGTTTTCTGATTTGAAATTTGAGGTAAGTTGGTAGATGTGAGCATTTTATGTCCATTAAAAGTGCTGATAATAAATAGGTTGATAGAAGTAAAATTATGCTTGTTGGAGCTATTGTTGCTCAAAGTCAAATCATTTAGCAGTAAGTCGTGTATTTAAACTGTGACCATGTTTTCGGTTGGTATCAGTTGTCAGGCTTAGTGACGGAATCGGTCTAAACTAGAGGATACATTTTCTCAAGTGGGGGAAAGAAATGTTAAATCCTGACTGCAGGAAACGAAAAAACTCAGAAAAGAGTAAAACTTCATGAACTCAATCCTAGCTGCACTACGCTAACAAGAGGAAATAAAATTTGACTGAAGATAACAAAAAGCATGAAAAAATGGAGAAGGTAAGATGAAGAATATAAAAGATGTATATGTAGCTGAGATATATATACTGCAAGCACAAACCAGGTAGGGAATTAAAATGTATCTATGCTGGACTCTCCTAGAAAGCAAAATCCCCAATCATGTTGTTGAAACAATGGAGTCCTACTAAACTGAATGCTTAATGCATTCTTTTGTAAGTATATGTTAAAACTGTTCCTTTAGAGGTTAGATGTATATGTTTCCCAGGTCAGTATAGAGAATGACTTCTACAATGACCCCTTTCGTTATTATTATGAACAATGCCCATCAAAGTTCATACTTTCGGTAAACCTTATTTCTAGGTTCAGTCTAAAAGGTAGTTGCCTTGTTACTATTCAGCACCTAACTTAATGTGAAATTTTCCATGGTGGTCCAAAAGAATGCAATACTGTATAGGGTCTTTCTCTTAGTCCAATTTTCGGAAATCACTAACCTATTTGAACCGTTCAAATCAATGAGACTGCCTAAAATGTAACAGCATATGGTAAAGTATGATGTCCCTAAAGGTAAGATCATTATAACATAGCTCCTCATTTAGTAATTAAGAATGTTGCTTGTGCAAAATTTGGTGGAAACTGTTTCTTCCAACCTATTTACTTCATTATGATTGAACTGTAAGGGCGATTTAGATAGCAACTTTGTCATATGTTTTCATAATTATGTGTATTCCTATTTATGAACACTCACTTTTCTCAAGTCTCTATTATATGGTTACCTAGCTACTCTATGATCTTTCTTTCTTTATAGATAAAGTAAGAAAATTAAGATATGAATTCTGAACAGGTCCAAACTTGATAAGAGCCAGAAAACTGACTTTGATCAGTTGCCTTGTACAAAATAAATGACACATACAGCCAGAAAAGAAAATGGAAAAGCAACAGAATAAGAAAAAGAAAAGTATTAAGAAGTATTCCTGCATTGAAAGGAAAGATAAATTAAATTTCTTGATCTTTTTGGTAGAAATGATTGATAATTTTGGAAAAGGGATGAAAAGGGTAAGACTAATGGGCATCTGAATAATCTGATCATAAAACCAACAAAACTGGGTAAAAGAGAATTCCTAAGCAAGTAATAATAGTCAGACATCTAAATTATAGATTTTTCTCTTTCTTGATTTTTTTGTTAGAAATGATTGATAATTTTGGAAAAGGGCAATACTAATGGACTAATGGGCATCTGAAGAATCTCATGAAACCAACAAAACTGGGTAAAAGAGAAATATTGAATTCCTAAGCAAGTAATAATAGTCAGACATCTAAATTCTAGACTTTCCAAGAGATTTTTGTTTCACACCAAAAAATTATCTTAGAAAAATTCATTATCGACTCAACTAACTGAATTCAAAATTCAAATCACCAAGAAGAATTAATGAAATGAATTCTAGAAAGTACAAATTAAAATCTAACTAACCTGCATGTTGTTGTACCTATTGAAGGTCTTGTTGCAGATGGAGCAAGGAAACTGTGTCGGCCCTATGAGTATCTGAGCTGGTGTGGGAATCCAAAACCTACTCTCAGTGCTCAAAGGACAATCTTGAAAGCTCGTCTCCATAGATCTCTCTTCCTTACTGTTCAAGGACTTGGCTTTTGCAACAGAATCTCCTATGTCAGGCAATCCAATGTGCAAGGACACAGTAACTTTCTCTAACTTCTCATCTTTAATACCAAAATTCTGCTCTTTTACTTCAATCCCCTCTTCTTTAAGGGGCTTAGTCTCAATAAAAGTGCTTAGAAGAGGTAAACATTGCTTCTTTGGCTGAAGGAACTCTTCTTCATCTTCTTCTTGCTTCTGATACAAGAGTGGTATCTGTAAGCAGCTCAAGGTTGTGCCCTCACCTTGTCGAGTTATAGAAGAAGAAGAAGGAGAGGATGAAGGCTTAAGCCATTCAATGAAGGTTGGAGCTTGAAAGCAGATATCCATATCATCTACACGCTATTCCCTTAGGAACCATTCTGCAAAAGATCTTGAGTGATCTCCCCTCAGATGGTTATATTCAAGTCTAGCTCCATGTGAAAAAGCATGCACTTGTGGTTGATTTATAAAGGTAGTTTGGTTTGTCTTTTAATTAGGAGCATTTTTCATTATTTTTCTACTTTACTTTTGACACAGAGACACACAGAGAGAGATAGAGAGAGACAGATAGAAAGAGGGGCCTAGAGTAGTCTTTCTTTCTTGGCTACTTTCAAGGTATGGGACTGGGATTTTGGTTCTTGGGGTCATGGACACGTATCTACATTGACATTCTCCCATGGACGCGTATCTACATTGACATTCTCCCAATGACCGCAATAAGAAAAAATTCAAAACAATATAAATATATATATATACAAAAAGTAAAATCTTAAGCTTTATAATGACTAATTAATTAAGTGTGTTCTTTACCAAAAATTAAAAAAAAAATGTATGTATTATATTTATATATATGTATAGAACCTACTGTGCACTCTGTCTCTCTCTCTCTCTCTCTCTCTCTATATATATATATATATATACTGTGCACTCTCTCTCTCTCTCTCTCTCTCTCTCTCTCTATATATATATATATATATATAATCTACTGTGCACTTGGGCAGCTTATATACTAATATAAGCAGTGGAAAGACATTCATTCGCCTGAGTCATGGACGAGGATGGAAGTAGACTGAGTCGATTTTGAGTTGAAACTTCATCCCCCATCAGATGGAGTGGCCTACATCGAGACCATTGAAATGCTACACATCCCTTATCCTCCAGATGCTCTCGTGATCATCAATCTGAACCATTCAAAATCGCCCAGTCAATATGCATTCATGGGATGACTATGATCGTTCGAGCAGACAGCTAGCCAATCCAATGGTGACCCCATATTCACATCATGCAACGTCATTACGTAGTTTGGAGCTAGCCTTGACAAATTCCAAACTCCTTGCCGACAAGAGATCGTGAGCGGATATTCAGGAGAGATATCTCTTCTTCTTTGACACATTTGCTTTTGTGTATCTAGATGGATGTTTATTATTCTTCCCCACCATATACTCTTTCCCACTGTTTTCAAATATGCTCACTTCCTCTTGTTTTCAACTTTTCATACTGGTTAATGGAAGTTGGTGACAGAAATAGTACGTCTAATACCCAAAAAAAAGAGTAAAAAAGAAGAAAAGAAATCCAGTGTGAAGGATGTACACGACCTGGATCACTCTCATATTTCGATGCATACGAATCTGGATCAGATAGATCTTTATCGAATCGAAAAAAGTTCTATGTCAATATGTATGTGATTATTACAATTACACAGGGATGTCTACACTCAATTGACTTAAGGTTGTGGTATGGAACCCTAATAGCAAGCCTAGATCTCAAAGGAAAGTAGAAATGATGAGAGTGAGAGAATCCCAAGGACTGGATATCTCAAAATGTGTGAAGCATAAAGGGTAGGGAGGAGGAGTCTTCTATATATAAAAGATGCAACTCAACTCTTCCTAGGACTCTATCTCCTAATTCTATTAGGAGAGAGTTATTTACCTCCACACTTCTAACCAAGCATGGGCGTCCCATTAAGTGAGGACCCGAGTCGGCCCAAACAGGTTGAGCTAACCGATCGACCCATTTCTTGAATCCAACATCTCCCATTCGTCTATAGTGGGCACAAAGTGTGCATCTCTCTCATATACATCTTATCTTTCTGTCATGGATGCTAATCATACAGGTTGTTGAGCATGCGACCAACGAGCACAAAGTAACGGGCGAGCGACTCCATACCAAGTTCCATAAAATTGACATGGAGATACACTCTAAAAAATCTCTCATATGCCCCAGACTCATTTGGCCACATCGGATTGAGTATTTCTAATCCCTCATGAGCATAAGCTCAGATCTCTATACTCAACCACTAGATTCATGTTAATGTACTCATTTAAAATATTTCATATAGTCTACGTATATATCGGCTACATATAGATAAAAGATGTGAAACATCAAATGATAATTTTAAAACACGAGCACGTATCTCTATGAATCGTATCTCTATAAATGCGAAGCCAAATGGTCTTCCCCAAGCCTTGTGCCATTAGCATCGACCAAACCGCTTTCTCAGACAAACCCTCGTTCGATCGTATGATGCATGGCAATAGGAAAGTAAGCAATAGTAGAGATCATCAGATCTAACTTTACAACATGATCAAAGGTAATAAGGGTATAAGTTGATCCTAATCTAGGATCATCATGATCTCACACAACAAGGAAATAGAGATCTATTCACTTTCTCTCAAAGGAAACGTCACTAATAGCACATGTGGTATGCAAAGCATGCTACGATGGAACCCTGTACCCAACCAAGGGTATGTCAACCTCTAACACCGTACAAATCTTAGTCTAGTCGCAATCTATACGTCTAACCTGATCACAACTCTCAAGCGCCTTGATTAAGGTCTCACAACTGGCTCTATCAAGTATTATACGATTCCCTAAGGAATCTTATCCTGGCTCTCCCAGGGCGACATATAACTCTATAGAGTCCTCTAAATGCCCCCGATGACATAAATCCTCTTGATGTCTCATCCTGCTCGCAATGCATGCACCCGGGCTGGTCGTTGTGTGAGAAGCTGACCACTAGCCTGGTGACATATCATATCTATATCCTCATAATATGGAGGTAATGTGTGTAAAGTGTGCATGTAATATACAATCTGATGCCTCATGAAAAGATAAACTCTATTAAATTTTCACGCATTAAATATAAAGAAACATGAGATGTCTACATAATAAATGTAAATAAAACTGTACTATCTAACACAAATCATAATCTAGGCAATCCCATCTCTTTGGCATTAACATTAAAAGCTTGTCTAGCCATAGGTTTAGTCATGAGATCAACTACCATCTGCTGAGTAAAGATATGTAAGGGACACGTCTCGATGTGCAACTCTGTCTCTGATTGAATGATAGCGAATGTTGATGTGCTTCGTCCTGCCATAGTATTTGGGGTGCTTGGCGTAGGCCAATGATGCCATGCTATCACTCGTCCCTACGCCAGCTTTGAAGACTCCAAGATCCTCTAAGAATCACTTCAGCCATACGACCTCTTGGACGGCTGCACAACAAGCTATGTACTCTAAATCCATAGTGGACAACGCGATGCAGACTTGCTTCTTGCTACTCCAAGAGATGGCCACACCAATCAGAAAGAATGTGTATCCTAACGTCGACTCTCGACCGTCTAGATCACCTATCCAGTACGCATCACAGTAGCCTTGTAGTTGCAAATCTGCTCGCTCGAAGCAAAACATATAACTTTCTATCCCACGTAGATATCTAAGAATACGTTTCACTGCTTTCCAATGAATCTGCCTTGGGTTACTCTAATAACGATTGACTAAACGAACTGCGAAACTAATATCAGGTCAAGTATACATCATAGCATACATCAGACTACCAATATCATTAGCATAGGGAACGCGAGCCATCTATTCCTTATCTTCCTCTGTCTCTGGACAAAGACCAAGATGCACCATTATTGATAGGAGGGTCAACGGGTTTAGCATTGGGTATTCTGAAGTGCTCAAGTACATTCCTTATGTAAGTTTCCTAGGACAAAAAAAGAAGCCTCTTATCTGGATTCCTATGAATCTTAATACCTAGTACGTAATCTGCCTCACCCATATCCTTCATCTCAAAACTGAAGGAAAGTCACTCTTTAGTGACGACAATCATATCCTTGTCATTCTTCACGATCAAAATGTTTTCAGCATACAACTACAAGATAAGAAAGCTCCTACCATGATGTCTAGCATACACACAATGGTTTTCCTTGATCATCGTGAAGCCAAACTCTATAATGGCTCGATTCAATTGAAGATATCGTTGTATGGATGACTGTTTCAGGTCGTATAAGGAGCGTTTGAGTCTGCATACTCTACACTCTTGCTCCTCTGCCACGAAACCCTCAGGCTGATCTATAAATCTCCTCATCCAGTTCTTCATTGAGAAACACAATTTTGACATCCATCTGATAGAATTCCAAATCAAGGTGTGCGAAAATAGCTAGAATGAGGCGAATGGAGGAAAATCTCACAACTGGTGAGAATGTCTCCTTGTTGTCTATACCCTCTCTTTGGGTATAACCTTTCGCCATGAAATGAAATTTGTATCTCTGTACACTTCCATTTGCCTCGTGCTTGACCTTTAGAACCCACTTGTTTCCAATGGTCTTGCATTTAGGAGAAGGTCAACAAGTTCCCAAACATGGTCCTTCTCCATCGAAGTCATTTCATCTTGCATTGTAGTTATCCACTTCTGCGAAGCAAATGATAATAACGCCTCCTAGTATGAACATGGCTCATTATCATCGACCATGCCAGTCAAGAACAAATCACCCTTAATCTTAAAATGACAACGAGGAATATGTTCACGACTACTCCAACGCATGGGATTGTTTGAATCTGTGTCCTATGGGACATTCCTATTGGGCGGTAATCCACTCCCATTGTCCAAAACATCTATAGAATTTATAGGATCCTGTTGAGAACTTACATTCTCAATGGTGTTTGGATATGGGATGATTTCCGCTAATCCCAACTTCGGCTCATTCATCTCAAAGAGCTCTAAATTCATCTCTGATCTCTTCCTACTTGGGAAATCATCCTTGAAGAAATACACATCACGTGACACAATCTGTGTTAGTGTCACATTCCAAACTTAAGAAAATTCACGTGGGAACCCCTTAGGGTTGAGATACAACTCTCACCCCATATCCCTATGTGAGTGGCTAGCAATATCAACAAAAGAAGTCTGGAAAAAATAATATTGTTAAAGTAATTACATCCAAAACATTCATAACATCGGAAGAAAATATAAATTAAGTCTTCTGGTTTAAAATCAATCCCTATTACATAATCTAGAAATAACCCTATTACATAATCTACTAAAAATATAATCAAACAAGCCCTAAATATTTATCCTCTTCATCCTGATCACCATAATCCTTCTGTCCACTTGACTAAAGATCCTGAAATTTGGTTGCTCATACACGTCAGCTACACTTAGCTCAGCAGATAAACAAATATAAACAATGTTTAAGATTGAAGTAGGGTCAAAGCCACTTTCTAATGATCATGTCATAACAGTAAACAATAATATGATATATGTAATAATATGATATGTAACATAATATGATGTGTAATGCAACAAAGTGTAGTGCGATGCAATATGAATGCTGGTTCAGTTATTAATGAATGCATTGCATGCTCATGCAGAAATAAAAAGAAAGGGATGAGCACCAAGTGTGATCCATGCAAAGACATATGCTGTGCAACATTCATGCTGTTCAGAATTCGACTATTGTATCCCCCACACTTGATCAATCAATTACCAAGATGGAAGTCGTAATGAACCTTCCCCCCATACGGGTTCGCTTAAATAAGATATTCTATGTGCGCATTCATAGTTTCTAGGAGCTTTGACCTATAGAGGTCACAATTGCCCCTGTTATTTTTTATTATGGGAATAAAACGTGATCACAACCTCAGTAGGTCATACACTACCTGAATGCCAACATAATTTCACTCAGCATCCTTTATGTACATTACATGGTACGCTATCGAGATGAAAATACAATGGGGTATATTGGGATTGCCAAATCCCTCAACCAAAATAATCAATCCATCCGGGACTTCCTCACCATACTATGATATTCGAATCACAACTACTCTCAGTTAAGTCAGTACCTTCCACTGATGTGAAGGTCTGATAGTATGGTCAAGCACATGACCAGAATATGGTCATTAATGCAATCAGGCTATGCGGTGCATGTGTAGTGATTGTGCACATTAACTAAGCATACATTTAGTATACAATTGTGAAAATATATCTAAGTGATCATCATGAATTTATAAAACATGGTATATGCATCATGATATAAATATTCAACTCAATCATGTATGATGTATGATAAAATATATGGAATTCTCAATCAGTCATAGCAATCATCCAAACATGTCTTACAATAATTAACAATCAAAATCAAATAGGATGAATCAAGGTCCAAACAATTAAATAACATATACAACCCGGCAAACCTGGGCTGTCCGGCAGGCTAACTGGCACGCTAGTTGGTTTGCCGGCAGCCTAGGCAGAGGCTGAAAACAGACAACATTCAAAATTGATCCTACCGGTAGGCTAACCGGCACACCGGTTGGCCTCCAGCAGGTTAGGTAGGGACCAAATTTCACAGGTGCAGACAATTTTTAGCCACCGGCACGCCCACTGGCCACCGATGGGCTATGTAGAGGCTAAATTCACATGTTAAACAAAATATGACCACCGACAAGCTAACCAGCACGCCGATTGGTCTACCGGTGGGCAAGGCAGGGCTTTAAGCAACATGCAGGGTGTCCGGTGGGCTACCGGCACGCCAGTAGGTCTGCTGGATCCCACTTGGGTGAACCGGCAGACTAGCCGGCACACCAGTAAGCTACCGATTTGCCCAGAAAGAGTATTTTTCACACAATGTTTGTATGTCAAGTTATTTTTAGCAAATTTCTTCAATAGAGACTAATGTTTAAAATCCATTCCGAACAAAACCAAATCAAAATAATAATCAAATAGTCACCTTACCTTGCTTGGATTGATTAAGCTTAGAAAACTTAAGTCTTATGAAAAACAATTTGTAATTTGAGTTTGAATTTGATGTGCTATGTCATATTCAGAGAATATGACATATCACCTAATCCAAATCAAAAGTATAAAGTAATTAAAATTACTTGCAGTGCTCTAGCTCGTCGGATCTTCCTCTTCTTCAACCTTGTTCAAGTCTGAACTGTTCTTCCTAACCTTTCCAGCTCCAGCTATCAAGTTGGATTTATGATTAATGGTTTGGACGATCAAGACCATGTATATATAGATTTTAATCTTGTCTCCTAGTTAGTCAAGAGTTTTAATTTGTTTAGGATTAAGTTTCTAATTCTAGCCCTTATATTAGATTAGTTAATTTACAGCCTTTAGATGAGAGGTGTTCTAATTCTAGTGTGAGTTAATGATTA
>JAUPMG010000001.1:15388101-15398275 GCA_031762675.1 Pachysandra terminalis | reverse complement strand
TTACTGTTCTGTAATGATTGAAGCCCTTAAATGCTTCAAGATCTTCGAGGATCTTGACAAGACATATCTTTCTGGCCTTCCATTCCTGAAAGTCTAAGTTTTATTTCCCCCCTATGCTTTAAATGAATAATCTCGAATTCACTAATTTCGAGGAGTAACAAATGTCAGGGAATGTTCCCTCATAATTATTTTTTCATACTGATTATTTCGAATAACTATTTCGAAAGTTGATTTCGAATTATTCACGTGATTATCCTGAAAGATAACTAAAAATATGATTTTGGAATAATAAGTTGGACATTTCGAAATATCATTTCGAAACACCTAACTAAAACTTTTTCGAAATACAAGCGTATGTTAATAACCTCATATGAGATTTAACTTGTGATGACGAATTGGCCCTCTCGAGGTGGCTAACCTATAGATGACTAATTGGCCCTCTCGAGGTGGCTAACCTATCTTGTGGATATCTCGAAATGATTCTTACGAAATGGACATTTTTGAGATATACTATTTCTAGAAATATCTTTCTATTAAAAATGAACTTTTCGAGAAGATATTCAGAGTTTCAAGTATATGCTCTTTAGGATGTATATTTATATAACCATCTTTGTCAGATGTCATGTTGTGATTGGATTGAATCAATTTTCAAATTGGCTCATCATTAGTACCTTTGCTTGATGTTTGTAGAAGGAGAGGTCAATGAGGATGCTTCTCATAGTAATAGAGCTGCGGTTAAAGTTGCCAATAGATTCTGATCAATTTTGAAAATTTTAATAAGATGGTGAGACTGGCATACTTTCTTATAGAATGTTGAACCACCATAGGATGATTTATCCCAGATGAGCACATGGAGATCAATGTTTGGTAGGAGTAGGACTAGGAAAGATAAGAAATGAGGACACTTAACAGAGGATACTGATACAGTTGGTGATTTAACTTGAAGGACACATTGGTCTTCCTGAAGATGTACTCCAACGGTCTAACCTGGAATGGAGGATGGGGTTTGTGATGGCTGCTAACCCCAATTAGTTGGGAGAGGGCATCATTATTGATAACAATGATTAACACTGCAGTTTCCATAAACATCTGCAATTTCCATGTTATACTTTTTGGTGTTCCATTGTTGCTATCATGTATGCAGTCAAGCATTTACTTTGCTTGTGATGCAGGGATCTATTCTGTTCTTTACTCCCTTCTTTTCGAGGCTTATATTGCAACTTTGTTTGTCTCCTCAAGAATTCGTCACAGGCATGCTTACTGAACTTCATTTTACTGCAATTTGGTATTCTATACTTCTGCCGAGAGGATAGTTCTGTTCTTGAGTTTACAGGGACTTGGTTATTTGCAAGTTGTTAGTACTGTGTGATTTTACAGGTCTAGCTATCTTTTGCTGCATGCCAACAACATTGTCAAGTGGAGTGGCACTGACACAGGTGTGTTCATTTGATTTCTTTGTCATCAATTATATATAAATACATTAGTGTCTGAGTAGTGTGGTATATTGTGCCAATGCAGCTTGTTGGGGGTAACACTGCTCTTGCTCTTGCGATGACAGTGATTTCTAATCTGCTAGGCATTCTGATTGTAAGTGATATAAACCACACTTGGAGCTGTCTTTTCTAAATTTGTTCGAAGCAGGGATAGTGGCGATGGTATTTATGTTTCAAGTCATTTATTGATATTTTTGATAATCGGATTTTTCTTTTGGGGAATAGTTCATCTGTAGTAAATCTATTTTAATTTAAATAATCTTGCTCGAGGACCTAAATATGAGAACAAAAGGGATTCTGAAATTGTACCAGTTATCATGGAATTAATCTTATGACTCACCATGAAATTATGGGAAAGAGTGATGGGGCAAAGATTAAGAAATATAACTTGAGTGTAGAAAACCATTTTGGCTTTATGCTAGGAACGTTTACAATTGAGAATATCATTTCAATTAGACAGTTAACAGAGAGGTTTGGATAGAAGAGAAGTCAGAAGAGATCTTCATATGTTTTTTATATTGATATAGAGAAAGCGTATGATAGACAACCTAGAGATTTAATTTGGTGGGTTTTGGGTAGAAGAAGAATACCAATAAGATATAAGGACATGATTGAGGGAACATTGGGTATTGCGATAAATGAGTTTGCGTTAATGGTGGGTTTACATCAGGGGTCAGTTATTATTCCTTTTTTTTTATTTACTTATGAATTGTTAGCTCATAATCAAGAGGAGGTGCCTTGGTGTTATTTATAGATGTTTTAGTTTTTGTCGATTAAACTAAAGATGGAGTAAATGCAAAACTAGAATTATAAATGAATGCCTTGGAAAGTTGGAATCAAGAGTTTTCAAAATAAATCGAGTTAAGACTGAACATATGTAATCTATCTTTTTTTTTTTTGATCGATAACAGACATGATATTAATCAGAAAAAGAGCATATGTACACGATTCCAAAAGGAATCAAAACAAGTAAATACTAAAAGCTAAAGCAAAACATATGGAATCTATCTTTAACATAAACAATAGCATGGGTGAAGCAATGGTAAGAATCGTGAACTAGGAATTTTCCAAAGTAATCACTTATATTTTCTTGGATCAATTATCTATAAAAAGGAGGCTATTTCATATAGATGTAAAGTTGGATGGCTTGAGTTTAGAGGCACTTTTAAGCTGTTATGTGATTGATATATACCACTTAAACGGGAAAGAATTTTATAATACCGCTTTTAGGATTCCTATGATGTATGGAATTAATTGCTGGGAAAGAAAGATGCAACATATTCATAGGATGAATTTTGTTGAGATGGATGTGTAGAAAGACTGGGAAAGATAAGGTAAGGAATGATTTTAGTTGAGATGGATGTGCATAAAGATTAGAAAAGATAAGGTAAGGAATGGACATATCTGAGAGTGTAAAAGAGTAGCTCCACTAGGATATAATATAAAGACAAGTAGGTTAAGATAGTTTATGGAGGTGCCTGTTAGAAGGTGCTGAGAAGGGGGTGCACATCGAAGGATCTAAAAGCGGGAGTGGAAAACTATAAGGACTTGGATGGAGTTGGTTAACAATGATTTACATACACATAACTTGACCATAGATGGTTTTGACATTCGGGATGGCGGAAAAGAATTTGCGTTGCAGACCCCAACTAGTTGGGATGTAGCATTTTCTTGTTGTTGTTGATATGTTATGGGCCTTAATGAAATGGTGGATTTGACCCAAATCCTACCCCTATTAAATTTCTCATGGATAACATGGAATGTGTGTTGAGATAGTGTGTCCCAAGGTCTGGTTTCAGTATGTGTTGTATTCTAATCTACCCGTTTACTAACCAACCGCAAAATGAATTGCTATATGTTTTCACCTCTTTGAATAAATGGTGACTGATGTTATTTTTTTTCTTTGTTGTACAGATCTTTAGAAAAATTGCAAATGTAATATGTCATGGTTCCCCTTTTTCTAAGAGCCATTTAGAATGAGAATGTTCTTCCTCTATGAGTCTAGGAGATGCATTCACACAATCCTACAAGCATTATCATGCAAATAGAATTGGGTGGGATAAAATCCATTGAAGAAGTTTGGTTGCTTTAATCTCTAATAGAATAACTTTGCTTGTCCATGCACTTGATAATTTTCTCATATATTTTTAACCTCAAGGTGCTACAAAATCTGGCAACTTGAGGTTCCAACTCTACTTCTAGATAAGGTGCAGAAACGCTATGCGGAAGTAGCCTTGTAGATTGGGAGCTCAAATATAAGATCTTTTAAATTGAAAATATATGAAATAGATATGGAGAGGGCTTATTATGGGGTAGAATCTGAGCTCCTTAAGGTTAGTAGCGCCTTTAATAAGCAACTTCACTTCTAGATTAGGTTCCAACTCTAGGTCTAGATTATAGTATGCAAGCTAGAGTTGGAGAAGGCTTATGATTGGGTAGAATGAGAATTTTTACTCTTTGATTTGAAGGAATTTGGGGACAGATAGCGGAGATGGATTAGAGGGAGTATGAGAAATGTGCAGTTTTCTTTCATTGTCAATGGATGTGTATGAGATCACTTTTTATCATTTAGACTGCGACAAGGGGATCACCTGTCCCACTTTGTGTTTACCCTAGTGAATGATGCCCTTAGTACCATCTTTTGAGTGGCAAAGGATTAAGGGAGAGTAAAGGTTTAAGTATGTTAAGATAAAGGTTCAGTTTGCAAATGACACTGTTTTGTTCCTAGATGCCTTGGAGGCGCAGGTCTTTCAGGTGAGATGTATCCTTAGGTGTTTTGAGCTGGTATTAGGTCTAAAAATCAATCTAAACAGAGGCACTAACTCCAGGGATTGGATTAATAGGGACTAGTTAGGGATTCTTGCCCAGATGCTAGGATGTAGGATTGTGAAGTGCCCACATAGTTATCTGGGTCTCCCCTAGAGGCCAACTCTAGATTCTTACATTTCTGGGATCTAGTGCTTGAGAAATTCGAAAGGATGTTGGTCACTTGGAAGAGAAATCACTTGTCTTTTGGGGGTAGGACCATGTTGATTCAAACAGCTTTTACTAACTTACTGGTCTACTTTCTTTCTCTTTTCAAGTGCCCAAGTTGAGTGATAAGGAGCATTGAAAAATACCAGAGAGACTTTCCATGGGATGGATCGGGTTCCAAGAAGGATCAGGTCATCAATTAGGAAATGATGTGCATATTTAAGAAGAAAGGGGGAATAAATCTTGGTAAGAGTGTAGCTAGGAACCAGGTTCTTCTTGGGAGGGTTTTGGCAGTTCAGTGTAGAAAGAGAAAGTTTGTGTCGTATAGTCATCACGAGCAAGTATGGCCTACATGGAACAGGTGGGATGCTAATCCTAGAGCGAGGATGTTTGGCTCTTGTCTTTGGAAGACGATACTTTTATTGGGCCTAGAATTTTTCCCTTTGCTTCATTTCAGTTTTGGTTTGGGAGTTTACGATTACATTATTGGATAGACTTATGGTGGGCAGTGTTATTAAAGGCGGTCGCCTAGGTGACCGGGCGTTTTTTCAGAGGTCCAGGCGATGACTGCCTAGGCTGAGTGTGCCTAGGTTAGCGCCTGAAAACTTGGGCGACCGCCTAGGCCATAAGGCAACCGCCTAGTCGCCTAATTTGGCCGGGTGTTTGCTTGAGTTGTAAAATTGATTAATTGTAATTAATATTTCAAATTATTAATTTCTTTTATTCTAATTAGTTTATTATTTAAAGTTTACTTATGTTTTGTTTTTAACTGGTTAAATTAAAGATTTAAAGGTCTTCATTACACGAGACAATAAGCTTCTTTATGAGTTGAAGACTTAAGTTCAACATTTGAACCCTAGAGCTTGAACATGGGACAAACCGGGTTTGTTCTCTCTCTCTCTCTCTTCTCTTCTCTCTCTTATCCCTTCTCTTCTTTTTTTTTTCTTCCATATAAGCTGCGACAGTCTGGCAACTCTACAATTGCCGACTTCCAATTGCCAACCCCCTCTCTCTCTCTCTCTCTCCTTTTCCTCTCTCTCTAGACTATTCCCTTCCTCCTATTGCACTAACTGCCCCTGTTTGTTTTGGGTTATTCTGTTTCTGAATTTAATTTCTATGTCTAAATATTTGATTTGAGTTATGAAATTATTAATTATGTTACAATTATCAAAAACATAATTTATTATGTTTCCAACTGTCTGAATTATGAAATTATTGCTTATGAATTATAAAATCATTAAATTCTATTTCAAATATTGGCATATGCCATTTCTAGAAATGATATATATGGTATTTATTTATTATAGCTCTGCTTTTTTTCTTTTTTAAAATGTCGCCTAGGTGATGGCCAGGTCTATCGCCTGTGCTCGCCAAGGCGTTTTGATAACCTTGATGGTGGGGGAGCCGACCTTTGTTCCCCGCTTCCCCCATTTGTTCAGCTTTCCATCTTCAGGGATGCTAAGGTCATGGTTCAAAATATCGTATCAAGGTAGCATATCAGTCAAGCAAAAAATGGATACATATCGAGATACGTATTGGATACCTGTGGAAAAACTGTAAAAATTATGGATACAGTGTATACGCATGGAAAATGGTTGATACTTAAAACAACTCATTTAGATGCGAAGATAAGTTAAAAATATGATACACATGGAAAATGGTGGATACTTAAAACAAGACTCATTTTAGATGCGAAGATAAGTTAAAAATATGATAGATTATCTTGTATTTCATATCACCTATACATATAATATATATTAGTGTGGAAACATACCGGTACACGAGGAGGTGCATAGAAACCTAAACAAATAGGTATCTAGATCGTTACTTGATATTTGTAAATCGATATTATAGAACTCTTAAACATGTTTTAGACGTAAAAGGTATAACTTGGAATGGAAAAAATACTCTTACAAAGCATACCTTGAAAAGCTATGCATGAAGAAAAAAATTGCTTTTTAAGTGCCAAACATTAGATGTTTTCAATCAAATTAAGAAGATTTTAGGGTGACGAAATTGACTATATTTCAATGGGGTTCGATTTTTTGTTTTTTGTTTTTCATGCTTTTACATGTAAAAAAGTAGATGCATTACATGTATCGAGTATATCGGTCGAATACACTCGATATGTTGTAGCATATAGGCTGTATTGATCGTTATGGTCGATATGTTACGTGTATCGACTTATACAATGTAGAAATTAGTGTATCATAAAATACATGTGTATCGTGTCGACATTGTGAATACAAGATACTTATTACCGTATTGGTGGATGAGATAGGATATGTTGAACCATGGCTAAGGTAGCATACGTGTTATGATGGTCAGACAGAGGATAGTCTGGCATTTACCATTTAGATGTGACCTTAGGCCTGCTGAAAAAAGTAGAGTTTGTGCCTCTTAGTGCATCCATTCAGGAGGTGTATCTTGATCCTACTTGTCTTGACTGTCATGTGTGGACTATAGACCACATAGGTGTATGTTCCACCATTTCCTTTCTCTATACTCTCCATATAGAGTAGTTCTGTTCCTAAATTGGATTTCTTCTTCTGGTATATTTGGAAGTCCATCATACCTCCCTCAAATCAGGGAATTCACCTGGACCACAATGCATGATAAAATCAACACTCGGGACATCCTTCAAAGGAGTATGAAGTACCTTGCCATTTATAAAAAAAGTACCTTGCCATCTCCCCATAGATTTATGTGATGCGTATGAAGGATGGGGAGTCATTTGATCACCTTTTTGTGCATTGTATGTTTTTAGGAAAGTGTGGTATTCATTCGTGGGGATGGTTGGGGTTCATTTTGTGATGCCAGTTGAATTTTTTTCCTTACTAGAGAAGTGGAGGTTCCCAAGCATGTGTAAGAGCGGGTGATTGTTATATCGAATTTGCTTCCCTCTAGTCCATTTGGGCTGAGAGGAACGGGAGGATATTCCAGAATGAGAGTTGGTTGTCAGTTAGTGATCGAGTCCATCAGTGTTAGCTGTTTCTTTGTGTTGCACATACTCGAGTTTAGTGATCTCTCAATCTTACATGTTATTAGCGATTGGAGGAAGATTGTGTTTAGGGTAGTTGTCAAGTAAGCTAAGCTTAACTTAAGTTTTTAAATGTCGATGTTGCTGAGTTTGGCCAGTGACATGTCGCTGACAGGGGGAAAATGTTCCACATATTTGAGAAAAAGTGGGGAAATTCACCCCAAATGCATATTTTTTTAATGGAAACTTAGATTATGTCTAAATAATAACTAAATACACTAGAATACATCATAATATGTTGAAAACAACACATAAAACATAAATTGTAAAGTAAACGGTTAACATTGATTCATGATTCAACAAAGCATAATATAAATAACATGACATAATATAGATGACCATAAAAATAACAAAATGTTATAAGTTTATCTGATAAAGTAGATGTTCAAAGACCCCCAAGTCACAAATAGTCAAATACAATAATATCAAATATTCAAATCCACAATGAATGCCGTGAAGGCTCAGAATCATCGCCATCATCCCTGCGGTGATTACCCTAATATGTACTTTCCACAGTTACAATACTGTGCCCAACTCATAAGCTGATGATACCATTGCATATACTGATTAACATATCTGTGCTAATCATCAATACTCATCTACACCAGTATTCCCATGGGTGGATACTAGGGATAATTAGTACTCACAATAGTAACTATAACAGCAGGTGGATAGGGATATGTCTGTGGATCATATCCTGGGGGTGGGGGGGTATGGGTATCCCTCTCCACTAGAATCTACAGTACTGTAGCCGTATGAGGCGGTAGAATCCTCTATACATAACTCTGAGATGTCCCATATCCCCCTCCAATCGGAGCTCCAGTGCCAGGGAACTGTCCTCCATGTCCATATGGATCATATCCTTCAACATCAAGGTATGATCCTCCAGCTCCAGGGTAGTATCCTCCAATGTACTGTCCATGTCCTCCATGACAAGACTCGGCTGAAGATGAATTGCTGCCCACGTTCGATATCCATAGATCCGAAACTATTGGATATAGATGTCTCCTCATGTGATCCCAAATGCTTCTTCTCCTTCCCCTTGCGTGTATATAGGTTCTTGCGGGGCAGACGTTCACTCTGTCTCCGCTACCACGTGAGGAGCGAGCACCATGGCTCGAATCTTGTGTAGCATAATCAAACTGGGACTCCCCAATGAAAGGGCTCATAAGCCTTTGACTACCTGCCCCAACTCCACCTGCACTACCACCACCACCACCACCACCACCACCACCACTTGTGCCCCCCTGCCCCCTGTCATCATCATCACTACTATCACCACTATCATCATTGTCACTATTATCACCATCACTAGATTCACCACCTGCACTACCTGCTCCTTGAGGAATAAACCGTATAACCCTGTCAAATGAATCACCACTACGTGTGGGCTCTATCTCCTTCTCCACCACATGTTTGACATCAATGCCTATATCCGCAGCAGCCTGAGAAACCTCCGCTTGGGCTGACCATCAAGCTCGTCTAACTCAGAAGTCTTAACCCACTCATATAGTGGGTTCTCATCATCATCCCCCCATCAGTAACAAGCACATCCAATGGGTCTTCAGCCATTGCACTTTCCCTCTCTTTTTGTAGCTGCTTCATTCTTAACCTCATGTTGTAATGACAAAAGACTAGCTCCTGGAGCTTTTGCTACGCCAACCGATTTCTTTGTTTGGTATGAATGAGTGCAAATGTGCTCCAATTCCTCTCACATGTTGAAGAGGAAGCAGTCTGGGCTAGAATCCTCACGGCTAACTTTCAAAGCGTAGGAGCACTAATCCCGTACATAAGCCACCATTCACCTTGTAGAAGTTAATCGTATATTAGTATGAATGTGTGATGAATCAATAATAAAGTAAATAAGTAATTACTATTATACTTACATGTTATCATCTTGTTCCTTGAGTGGAAGGTAGCATCCTGACCAAATGTACCCAACGCGTTTCTAAACATGATTAACTGTGTAACAAAACCAATGTGTAAGACTAAGATTAGACCTTAAAGTTATTGACTTATTGTACACGAACCTCATTCTCAAGTCTCAACTCACCTCATTTCCGAAATCACCCTTCGTTTTTGAGTTGGGGTCTAATTTAGCGTAGACATCATATACAGCCTGTGTTAACTCTCCTTGTAATCCAAGCTTATGACTATAATGATACTTGGGGGTTCAGCCTCTAGGCTGCATTGGTTGTGAAATAAGGATTAGTAAATAATAATTAAATAAGCAATAACAGCAGTAAATGGTGATCTAGTGTCACTTATCAGTACTGTGAAGAGGATGCTCTAGTGTCTTATACCAATGGTGATCTATTATCTTATGGACCCATTTATAGGATTTTGGGCAGGCTGCTTTGATCTCCAGTGTTATTAAAGGCGAGCGCCTAGGCGCTATCTCAGAAGTCCAGGCGATTCCCGCCTAAGCTGATTACGCCTAGGCGACCGCCTGGTTACCTGGGCGCCTGCCTAGGCTACTAGGTGACCGCCTAGTCGCCTAATTTGTCCGGGCGGTCGCCTGGATATTAAATTGACTTAATATGATTTTTTTTATTCTAATTAATTTATTAATTTAAATTTAATTATATTTAATTTTTAACTATCATTAAAAAGATTAAAAAGCTTCTAAACAAATTAAAAGAGACAAAAGCAAAAAAAGCCCTATTCT
>JAUPMG010000001.1:15347936-15388001 GCA_031762675.1 Pachysandra terminalis | reverse complement strand
AACAACATTGTCAAGTGGAGTGGCACTGACACAGGTGTGTTCATTTGATTTCTTTTTCATCAATTCTATATAAATACATTAGTGTCTGAGAACTGTGGTATATTGTGCCAATGCAGCTTGTTGGAGGGAACACTGCTCTTGCTCTTGCGATGACAGTGATTTCTAATCTGCTAGGCATCCTGATTGTAAGTGATATAAACCACACTTGGAGCTGTCTTTTCAAAATTTGTTCGAAGCAGGGATAGTGGCGATGATATTGATGTTTCATGTCATTTATTGATATATTTGATAATCAGATTTTTCTTTGGGGAATAGTTCATCTGTGGTAAATCTATTTTAAATTAAATAATCTTGCTTGAGAACCTAAATATAAGAACAAAAGGGAATTCTGAAATTGTACCAGTTATCATGGACTTGATCTTATGACTCACCATGAAATTATGAGAAAGAGTGATGGGGCAAAGATTAAGAAATATAACTTAGAGTGTAGAAAACCATTTTTGCTTTATGCTAGGAAGGTTTACAATTGAAAATATCACTTCTATTAGACAGTTAACAGAGAGGTTTGGATAGAAGAGAAGTCAGAAGAGACCTTCATATGTTTTTTATATTGATATAGAGAAAGCTTATGATAGACTACCTAGAGATTTAATTTGGTGGGTTTTGGGTAGGAAAAGAGTACCAATAAGATATATAGATATCATTAAGGACATAATTGAGGGAACATTGGGTATTGCGATAAATGAGTTTGCGTTAATGGTGGGTTTACATCAGGGGTCAGTTATGACTCCTTTTCTTTTTTTGTTTTGTTTATTTACTTATGAATTGTCAGCTCATAATCAAGAGGAGATGCCTTGGTGTATGTTATTTATAGATGTTTTAGTTTTTGTCGATTAAACTAAAGATGGAGTAAATGTAAAACTAGAATTATAAATGGATCTTGGAAAGTTGGAATCAAGAGGTTTCATAATAAATCGAGTTAAGACTGAACATATGGAATCTATCTTTTTTTTTTTGATCAACAACAGACATATGATACTAACCAGAAAAAGAGCATATGTACACAATTCCAAAAGGAATCAAAACAAGCAAATACTAAAAGCTATAGCAAAACATATGGAATCTATCTTTAACACAAACAATAGCATGGGTGAAGCAATGGTAAGAATCGTGAACTAGGAATATTCCAAAGTAATCACTTATATTTTCTTGGATCAATTATCTATAAAAAGGAGGATATTGCATATAGATATAAAGTTGGATGGCTTGAATTTAGAGGCACTTTTAAGCTGTTATGTGATCGATATATACCACTTAAACGGGAAAGAATTTTATAATACCTCTTTTAGGATTCCTATGATGTATGGAATTGAATGTTGGGAAAGAAAGATGCAACATATTCATAGGATGAGCTTTGTTGAGATGGATGTGTAGAAAGACTGGGAAAGATTAGAACAGATAAGGTAAGGAATCGACATATCTGAGAGTGTAAGGAATGATTTTAGTTGAGATGGATTTGCAGAAAGATTAGAACAGATAAGGTAAGGAATCGACATATCTGAGAGTGTAAAAGAGTAGCACCACTAGGAGATAATATAAAGACAAGTAGGTTAAGATAGTTTATGGAGGTGCCTGTTAGAGGTGCTAAGAAGGGGGTGCATATCGAAGGATCTAAAAGGGGGAGTGAAAACCATAAGGACTTGGATGGAGTTGATAAACAATGATTTACATACGCATAACTTGATCATAGATGATTTTGACATTCGGGGACAGCGGAAAAGAATTTGTGTTGCCGACCCCAACTAGTTGGGATGTAGCATTTTTTTCTTCTTGTTGTTGATATGTTATGGGCCTTAATGAAATGGTGGATTTGACCCAAATCCTACCCCTATTAAATTTCTCATGGATAACATGGAATGTGTGTTGAGATAGTGTGTCCCAAGGTCTGGTTTCAGTATGTGTTGTATTCTAATCTACCCGTTTACTAACCAACCGCAAAATGAATTGCTATATGTCTCACCTCTTTGAATAAATGGCGACTAATGTTATTTTTTTTCTTTGCTATACAGCTCTTTAGAAAAAATTGCAAATGTAATATGTTAATGTTCCCCTTTTGGTAAGAGCCATTTAGAATGAGAATGTTCTTCCTCTATGAGTCTAGGAGATACATTCACATAATCCCACAAGCATTATCATGCAAATAGAACTGGGTGGCATAATCCCACAAGCATTATCATGCAAATAGAACTGGGTGGGATAAAATCCATTGAAGAAGTTTGGTTTCTTTAATCTCTAATAGAATAACTTTGCTTGTCCATGCAGTTGACAATTTTCTCATATATTTTTAACTTCAAGGTGCTACAAAATCTGGATAACTTGAGGTTCCAACTCTACTTCTAGATTAGGTGCAGAACGCTATGCGGAAGTAGCCTTGTAGATTGGGAGCTCAAATATAAGCTCTTCTAAGTTGAAAATATATGAAATAGATATGGAGAGGGCTTATGATGAAGTACAATCTGAGCTCCTTTAGGTTAGTAGCGCCTTTAGTACGCAACTCCACTTTTAGATTATAATATGCAAGCTAGATTTGGAGAAGGCTTATGATTGGGTAGGATGGGAATTTTTTCTCTTAGATTTGAGGGAATTTGGGGACAGATAGCGGAGATGGATTAGAGGGAGTATGAGAAATGTACAGTTTTCTTTCATTTGCAATGGATGTGTATGAGGTCACTTTCAATCCTTTAGACTGCGACAGGGGGATCACCTATCCCACTTTGTGTTTACCCTGGTGAATGATGCCCTTAGTACCTTCTTTTGAGTGGCAAAGGATTAGGGGAGAGTGAAGGGATTTTAAAGTATGGTAAGATAAAGGTTCAGATTGCAAATGACACTGTTTTGTTCCTAGATGCCTTGGAGGCGCAGGTCTTTCAGGTGAGATGTATCCTTAGGTGCTTCGAGCTGGTATTAGGTCTAAAAATCAATCTAAACAGAAGCACTATGTATTAGGTCTAAAAATCAATCTAAACAGAAGCACTATCTCTAGGGATTGGATTAATAGGGACCAGTTAGTGATTCTTGCCCAGATGCTAGGATGTAGGATTGTAAAGTGCCCACTTAGTTATCTGGGTTTCCCCCTAGAGGCCAACCCTAGATCCTTACATTTCTGGGATCCAGTGCTTGAGAAATTCGAAAGGATGTTGGTCACTTGGAAGAGAAACCACTTGTCTTTTGGGGATCGGATCATGTTGATTTAGACAGCTTTTACTAATTTACTGGTCTGCTTTCTTTCTCTTTTCAACTGCCGTAGTTGAGTTATACCAAAGAGACTTTCCATGGGATGGATCTGGTTCCAATAAGGATCAGGTCATCAATTAGGAAATGGTGTGCATATTTAAGAAGAAAGGGGGGAATAAATCTTGGTAAGAGTGTAGCTAGGAACCGGGTTCTTCTTGGTAGAGGGCTTTGGCAGTTCAGTGTAGAAAGAGAAAGTTTGTGGCGTATGTCATCATGAGCAAGTATGGTCTACATGGAACAGGTGGGATGCTAATCCTAGAGTGAGGATGTCTGGCTCTCGTCTTTGGAAGGCGATACTTTTATTGGGTCTGGAATTTTTCCCTTTGCATCATTTCAGTTTTGGTTTGGGTATTTACGATTACGTTATTGGATAGATTTATGGTGGGGGAGCCGACCTTTGTTCCCTGCTTCCCGCATTTGTTCAGCTTTCCATCTTCAGGGATGCTAAGGTCATGGTTCAAAATATCGTATCAAGGTAGCATATTGGTCAACCAAAAAACGGATACATATCGAGATACGTAGTGGATACGCGTGAAAACGCTGTAAAAATTGTGGATACGGTTTTTTGGTTAAGGAGAGAAAAAGAGTTGAACAATGAACCAATGGTTCGTTTTTCATGCTTTTACATGTAAAAAAGCAGATGCATTACATGTATCGAGTATATCGGTCGAATACACTCGATATATTGTAGCATATAGGTTGTATTGATCGTTATGGTTGATATGTTATGTGTATCGACTTATACAATGTAGAAATTAGTGTATCCTAAAATACACGTGTATCGTGTTGACATTGTGGATACAAGATACGTATGGGCGGATAAGATAAGATATTTTCAACCATGGCTAAGGTAGCATACGTGTTATGATGGTCAGACAGAGGACTAGTCTGGCATTTACCATTTAGATGTGACCTTAGGCCTGCTGAAAAAAGTAGAGTTTGTGCCTCTTATTGCGTCCATTCAGGAGGTGTATCTTGATCCTACTTGTCTTGACTGTCATGTGTGCTTCTTATGGTTTATTTGGAAACCCATCATACCTCCCTAAAATTAGGGAATTCACTTGGATCACAATGCTTGATAAAATCAACACCCACGACATCCTTCAAAGGAGTATGAAGTACCTTGCCATTTATTAAAAAAAAGTACCTTTCTATCTCCTCACAGATTTATGTGATGTGTATGAAGGATGGGGTGTCATTTGATCACCTTTTTGTGCATTGTATGTTTTCTAGGAAAGTGTGGTACTCATTCTTGGGGATGGTTGGGGTTCATTTTGTGATGCCAGTTGAATTTTGTTCCTTACTAGAGAAGTGGAGGTTCCTAAGCATGGGTAAGAGGGGGTGATTGTTATATCGGATTTGCTTCCCTCTGGTCCATTTGGACTGAGATGAATGTGAGGATATTCCAGAATGAGATAGGTGGTTGTCAGTTAGTGATCGAGTCCATCAGGGTCAGTTGCTTCTTTGTGTTGCACATACTTGAGTTTAGTGATCTCTCAGTCTTACATGTTATTATGGATGGAGGAAGATTGTGTTTAGGGTAGTTGTCAAGTAAGTTAGAGGCCCCCTCAATTGGGGTGCATTAAGCTTAACTCAAGGTTTTAAATGTCGATGTTGCTGGCCATGTCGCTGAGTCTGGCCAACGACATGTTGTTGACATGGGGGAAATGTCCCCCAGATTTGAGAAAAAGTGCGGAAATTCACCCCAAATGCATTTTTTTTAATGAAACCTCAGATTATGTCTAAATAATAACTAAATACACTAGAATACATCATAATATGTTGAAAACAACACATAAAGCATAAATTATAAAGTAAACGGTCAACATTCATTCATGATTCAACACAGCATAGGGACATGTCGTGACATTTAAAACACTGGGTTGAGAGACTTTGCACAAATCTAATGAAAATGATCACTTGGCCTCACTTTATCCCTGATTTGTTATTAAATTAAATCTAGACACTTCTCACTAGATTGGAAGTAATAAGAAAAATGAAGGAAAGCAAGATTTTCAACTAAAGCATATGTTTTTACTATTAGAGTGGTTTTAGCTGGATTAACGGGAATGACAATATGACTGCAGAGGGAGGGGTGAGGTCTAATTGGATGGTAGGAAATAAATTTAGTTTTGAGTTTAAAGGATTCTAGGCATTAAATTTTAAAAGCTTAGTTAGTAGTAGTAGTGGTAGTAGACACTTTTTGCGAAATGACGTAGCATCTAAAGCATGTAAGAGATAAGGCTGTGAACTTTATTGCTAAAATCTTATGATTTAGTGTGTGAATCTTATGATTCGATTCGATTTGATCCCAGGTCGATTTAAATCACTGAAAAATCGATTTATGTTATGATCGTACAATTTTTACATTGGATCTTATGGTTTATGATTTAGTCATACAATTAATATGATTTGATTGTGCAACACTAAAAAATGTTAGCTTCCTTTTCTAATGAAGAACTTCCCTTTTCCTGTTTAATCATTTGTAAAGAATATAGTTCTATAAAATGACTAAATTTACATACATAAAGAAATATAGTTTACTTGTCAAAAAAAAAAAAAAAACCATTTCCTAAGTATCCAAAAATCTACTTCTACTAAAATTGCTATGAAGCTTACAATCTATGATCCAAAATTACAATTCGATTCTACGTGGCGCCTAATGATTTTTTATTTGACTCCCGGTTTGATGACCTTGGTTGTGAACGTATCAGATTTGTGGGTTATGGTTCTAGAATTGTAGGTTAATAAAAATAAATAGATCTCATGATGATAAAGAATAAGGTGAATGATATTCTGGTCTGCGTCACCAGGTTTAATTGCTTGTGAGATGTGGCTTTCTGCCACATGGACTAATGACATGGCTAATCCAGATTTCAGACTATTCACCTGACAGGAGGTCATCTAGGTAGGCCACATGGATATTCAACCCACATTATCCTTGATAATACATATAATAAAGTTTGTTATGTGTAACCACATCCGTTGTATTTTTTAATATTTTTCAAGTTTTGCACAAGAAAGATGTTAGATCCGGGAGATGCCTCTTTGCCATGAATAAAATGTTTTTTGGGGCTGCAACTTAGCTTGTTAAATGAGATCAACTAGAAGTACAAGTGGAAAAGTGGGATTTTCCCAATTAGCTGCCATATGTAAAATCCTTGCCTCACTAGGTTCGCAATTCGAACGTTTCACCATGCAACCCAGCCTCAAAGAATAAGGAATAAATGAAGAATAAGGAATAAATGAAGAGGTGAGATAAGCACAAATAAGGCCTCGTTGGCTGCCATTTTGGGAATGCATTCCACGACTTGGAATGAGTTCCAGTTGGTGGAATGAGTTCTCAGAGATAAATGGTCATTTGTTTAGCAAAGAGAATGAGTTCTTCTAGAATGAGAATGAGAAAATACCCTTCATCACAGAATCACCTCCAACCCTGATTTTAGATTTTAGGAATGAGTTTTGAGTTTTTGCAGTGAAAAACGTGTAAATAAACTGAGCAGTGGCAAACTGGTAAATACACTATTTCTATTATAGATTATTTTGGAGTGTTATTATGACATTTAAAATGATATAAGTGTGCAACACTTATATGCGGTTATGGGGTTATATGAAAGTAATTATGATTAAAAGAAAAAATTAAAAAGTTTGGTCAGAACTCATTTTAATACATGTTAATCAAATATCTGTATTAGGCCAGAACTCATTTTGTTACATGCTAACCAAACGCGGCCAAGAAGCCTTCAAAATTAGTTCCTAGAATGAATTTAGGGAACTGGTTCCTGGAATGAATTTCCGATCCAAAATGACAGCCAAACGAGGCCTAAGCAACTATGGCAACAAGGAATAACTAATTGACTTAGTACAATATTAGGCGGAAGAGTCCACCACGAAAATAACCCCAAAGGAAGATTCAAGTTTCTTTGATCCAACTTCAATCTGTATCAAAAGAGTACAGATTGTTTTATGTAAAGGTCTTGATAATAATATCTTCCTTTTTTAGTTATTTATTGTAATCCTTTAGTAGAAAGCCATTTATTAAACTTAAATCACTCAATCATCTAATAATTACATAACCAAAGTAACTTCTCAAGAAAGGAACAATTGGAGTAAGGTAAAAGGGTAATCAGTGACTCCTAAGAATGTAATTCTTCTTGATATGAATGATTGCTGGTCCTAGCAGGATGGACTATAGCAGCATGGGCATTGGCCGGTTGGGATAGAATAAGCTGGTTTTATTGGGCCCATGAGGCTGTAAGATTTGGACTTGTTTTATAGGCTTTTGGGCACACGGTGTGACCGGCATTTCAACTGCACAAGTTAACCAACATAATGTTGATTGTGATTCTTTGAAAAGTTGTATCCCCTGTGGAAACAAAAGTAATGTTGTTTTTGCTTGCTTTTCCAGTGCTGTAAAAAGCAATTTTTCGTTTGTTTCTAAATGCTATATTCTATTTTGTGTGCATGGGGAATAGGAACTAAATAAATGTGATAATTTTTGATATTTTGATATTATTCCCTGATGATCTTTCATCTGGTAGTTTTGATGTTATTTTATTTTATTTTATTCAATAGATATTAGACTAATATCGGGAAAAGTAATACTAGTGTATAGCCAAATTCTATTACACCAATTCTAGAACTTATACCAACAATGTTAGAGAGTTCTTTACGGTTTATGCATGTTTGTTTTTCGTATGGTTTCTGATTTATATATTCATATATGTAAAACTTGTATGTGGATTAAAGCAGTTTTTGATTGTCAACAGTTAATGGAAATCATGTTAATACTAGGGGAATCAATTTGTTTTGACTTGTCTCCATTACTTAATTATCCATTGGTTATATAATGTGAAACATCACTTCAAAGCTCTCTCTCTCTCTCCCTGCCTCCTTCCCTCCCTCTATCTTTCAAACCCTTATGTAACTTCATTTACACCTGTATGATTCAATTTTCTTATGATATTTAAATCACTTCTAAGTTGAATCACAAGTTAGGCTAAAAGTTACATTTCTATTGTAGGTCCCTTTTTCCATTTCAAAGTTTATTGCTGATGGAGTTGGTGTATCTGTACCAACCAAGCAACTATTTAGAAGCCTTGTCATCACACTTTTGGTCCCTCTGATATTGGGGAAGGTATCAACTTCTTTCCTTCCATTGGAACTGAAATGATTCTGGTCGGACACTTCATCTGTTGTTTTTGATTATCCATATATTCTGGTAGAAGGGTTTCTTAACATAATTCAAGCAGTGGAGTAGTCTCACATTTTGGATTTCTGTTTCATATCAGTAAACAATGACTTGTTTTTCCTTTCTTCTGGATGGTAGAACAATTCGGCATCTAAAATGTGCAACTGTTTATACAAGCATTGACCTACATCCTCCTTTACAATGTTCTGAAGCTTAAGGAGAAGGGAGGATAGAAAATGAACTGCTTCATTTTTAGAATGGAAAAACGAAGCTAGGAAATCACTTGAATTCTTCTCATTGAAAATGAAACGTCAAAAGTAGTAGCATCACTAGAACTGAACATAGATTTGGGCATGGTCTCTAACGAGCATATATGTCCTATATTATTGGGCTGGGAAGCAGTAGAGATTTTATAAATTTATGAATCTAAATATCACTCTATATGGCCTTCAAATGTTTCCTTTGAAATGATGTCTTTGAAGTTGGCAAGAGGGTCCCCATTGTAGTTGTGGATTATTCCACTAGAAGCAATTTTACCTCCAATGATGGAATGATTGCTTTGAATTTCCCAATTTCTGATCTTCTTGATGTGAAGATTGGATTCCAATATATGTCCATTTGGAAGGTATAGTTGCTTAATTTGAGTTTAAGAACCGGTAATCATTTAATGCCCCCTTTGGAACAGGAAAAATAAGTATGGGACTTGATCAGTATTTCAGCTCCAACAAATTCTGATTTTTTTTACTCCATTCAGAAATGGGAAAGAATGCTGTAGTAATGTGAGTTTTTCAATTGTATGAACAGAAAAGTGTTTACTGATTTATTCTTTCTAACTATTGATCTTATGGTAGGAATAAGATTAATTTGTGATTATGGTGCTAAAGCAGGAGCTCAAAATTGTACCAAGTTTCTACACCTTATATAAGCAGTCCTTTGTGCTAAATCAATTGGTTGTTGAATTTTTTTTGCACTGTGTATTTTAATGTGCCAATCGTTTATAGGAAAAAAGATGGACTTGGAAAAAAAATGTACCATTACAGGCTTTGGGAAAGCATCCCTACTCTGGTATGTGTAGGTCAAGTGAAGGATTAAAGGACTAGGCTTTGCATATGTTTTTTCATTTTAAGTAATGCTTAATTTGGAGTCATATGTTTTAGTCTTTGTGTGAAGTTCTGGCGTGGTTAGGAGGCTGTATCTGTTCAAAGCATCTAAGTATGTGTGTAGAATCAGTTTTTGAATAAAATATTTTTTCATAAATCATCTAGTACTTGTCATAGTTTTAGAATCTGTTTTAATCTCTTATGTTAAAATTGTATGATTCATTGTTTCGTTTGGTCCCAGGACGATCCAAATCATATAAAAAAACCGGTTTTGGTTTAAATTGTATGGTTCATACATTGAATCTAATAGTAAATGATTGAATCATGCAATTCAACTCTGCAATGCTAAAAAAAGCTAGTTTCTTTTTTCACCGGAAACATCTTTCCTTTTTTTGTGTAGTACTTCTTTATATAAAATATAGTACTCTAAAATGACTATATAACATAAAGAAACATAGTCTACTTAACAACAAAAGAATGGCCCATTTTCCTAAGAGCAAGGTTTTGAATATCAATATCACTGGTTATATTGCTACACATGGAAAGGGGAAATACATTTGATATATTGAGGGAAATATCGATGTTGCCCAAAAAATTGGGCAAAAGGGGGGAAACATTGGGAAAGAGGTGGGAATTTGTATGAAGCTTTATAAGATGCTTACGTAGGCATGTTTATACTTAAATAATTCAAAACATTACGAAAAACAATGAGATTAACCAAGTAACGAGTGTATAAGGAAGCAAGGCAGCGTTATAGTGCATATTTAGTCATTAAAACACTCCAAGAATCATAGACAGAATATTTTAAATCAGAAAATAATAATGGATGAGTATACAAAACAAGTATACGATGACCTTTTTTTTTATATTTTAAATTTTTAAAATATAT
This sequence comes from Pachysandra terminalis, assembly GCA_031762675.1. NCBI lineage: Eukaryota > Viridiplantae > Streptophyta > Magnoliopsida > Buxales > Buxaceae > Pachysandra > Pachysandra terminalis. Next base: position 15,377,527 of record JAUPMG010000001.1, on the reverse strand, counting down.
TTTAATTAATAAAATATTGGATTTCTAGCAATCTTAAACATAAATGGTTAGCTAGTACTATTTGATTACTCCATCCAGGTTCTTTTGGGTCCTCCTCTCCCCTCTTAGAACCTTAATGATTTCTCTCTCACACGTTCTCACAGGTGCTACGTTGGGTCTTCGTTTTATATGCCCAAACCATCTTAATTGACTTTTCTTTATCTTATCTCCTAATTGAGCAACACCCAAACGATCTCGAATATGTTTGTTCCTCACCTTATCTTTCCTAGCCAATTCTTGTTGCCGACCCTAACTAGTTTGGATAAGGCATATGATGATGATGATGATGATCCATTCCAAAAGCTATATTCTAGTTTTTTTTTTCATATTCAATAGTTTTTAAAATTTTAATTATCAAGTAGAAATTAATTTTTAATATATAACATTATTCCAGCATTTGTTTGGTTAAGTTAGAATTTTACGATCCAATTATTTTATATACCAAACATCTTAAACTACCAAATTTTTTTTTTTTTTGAAAAATATAATTTTAATAAAATTTTACAAAAATAATTAAAATAAATAAGTTTGGAATCCAAATATTAATTTTTTTGGCTAACACGTAAATTGGCCTGTTATTATACACATATAACTATTAAAAATTCAAACATTACATATTAAGGTGGAAAACCAAATAAAAATAATTAAAATAAATAATTTTTGGAATCCAAATATTAACTTTTTTTTGGCAAATACGTAAATTGGCCTGTTATTATACACATATAACTATTAAAAATTCAAACATTACATATTAATGTGGAAAACCAAATAGCTTGATTTTTCCAAACTTGTCAGGGTTTCAATCTCTTAAATCTACAAATCCATATTGAGATGCATGTCAATCCATCATATATGTGAATTGCCATACATTTCCTTACAATTTAATGCTTAATGAACCAAAGGTAAAAAAAGTTCAAATGTACCTTCACTTATTTAATGAATGCAAAAGATTTCGTCAAGTATCCACCAAAACGACTTTGAAGAGTTAACAACTTTGCATAATTGATGATTTGGAACTGTCAAATTATTCCCCTATTCGACCTTCATAATGGTAGGAGAATGTTAGCAAAGGGGATATATCGCTTGATATTATGATATATTGCTATTATCGCAATATATTGCTCAATATTATGATATATTCCCTGATAAATTGTAAAATTATAGTTACACCCTGGATTTATATTGCCACCTAGGCAATGAGGATATATCGCACGATATATCAATATTTAAAACTATGCCTGAGAGATCCAAAACCTAAACCAAATCTTATTTCTACTAAAATTACTATGAATCTTACAGTATAGTGATTTATGAATCAATTCTAAGTGGCCCATAGCGAGTGTCATTTCAATTCATGGTTTGAGAACCTTGCTTTTGATATAAGCTTCAATACCCTAGGAGGTGGAATTAATTTGTCGAAGTTTTCGGAATTTCTATAACATTTATGCTAATTTAAGGAGGTTTGAGAAAACATTAGAAATATCAGATGAAACGTTATGAAATGCTAAAATAGGTATCAATACACACTTAGGACTCATTATATGACACAAGACAACTATAATGAAATGCTAAAAGAAGTATCAATACCCTATTTTGATCCACCAAAAATTCTTAAAACCTTCATATCTTCTTCTAGAAGCTTAACTTTTTTAATTTTCAGTTCACTTATTATGTTTGTGAATCCTGCCAAGTCAAAAGTTGTTTTGACAAAGATTTGGCAATATTTGATATGTTCTTCATAAAAAAAGTGCTAAAAGTAGTGACTAGTGAAAGTATGTTCTATTTTATTTATTTTTCCTTATTTTATGTTTTCTTTAGTTTATTTTGTTGCATTACAGTGTAAAGAAATGCACACAAATTCACGTATTTGATGGATTGACAGCTATTTCATTATGGATTTGTGTATTTGAGAGAATGGAACCCCAAAAAGTTTGGGGAGACCAACTTTTTGGTTGTTTGACCTAAATATTTAATGTTTAATTCCGTAATTGTCTAACAATTATTTGTGTATATTAGAAGTCTGTTCTACTCATTGGTCGAAAAAATTTAATTGGATTTACAGATATGTATTTTTAATTAGTTTATGAGAATTAATTAAAATTTATTTCATTAAAAAAAAAACAGACTTTTGGGGTTTCAGTTGTTTGATATATAAGCTAATTCAAACATCAACATCAACATCAACAAACATCAATAAAAATGCCTTCCCCTAACTAGTTGGGTTCAGCAACAAGAATCATGTACCTCCATCCCAATCTGTCAAATGTGACTGATTTGGTCAACATTGTTACTAAATAAGTGCTAGTGTATGATACATTAAAAATTTAATTTCTACTTGAAAATTGGAAAACAATTTAAAATATCTTAAACATGAAAAATTTCAAATAGACAGATTTGTAATGGCTAACTAGTCAGATAATTATTAGCAAATGGCATATATTTAAGGTTGTTGTATAATCATGATTTAAATAATAGAAAATAATTTTTGAAGTAAAAATCTAAGTTTATGATGGTATTGATTCACATTTTTTGAGTGTATGTTATCATGTATTTGGGTTGAAAATCTTCTACTGGATTTTGTTTTATTATTTCTGACTGTAAAACTTTCTGTTTATGTTTCATTGAATAATTTAATGACTAATCATGTAAGACAAGTGACCCCCTTACTAAGCTATGCATGCATTACTTGGTGAATATCATTGTTTTTGTAACTTTTTTGAGTTGTTTAGGTGTAAACACGTCTAAATAAGTGCCTAACAAAGTTCTATTGAAAATTTCCCTTTTTATCCAAGGTTTCTACAATTTTCCCAACTTTTTGGGCGACATGATATTGCCCTTGGTATATTGAGCAATATTTCCCCTGTTCCTTAGTGGCTATATATCTAGAGCCATCAATATTTGAAACCTTGCCTATATATTTGTAGATATGATTCATATATGTCAGCATCAAAGTAATGCTTTATCATAACGAGTTGGATTTGGTAACACATGTCTTGTTCCACCATTCCAACCTATTGAAAACCATATATTTGATTAGCTCATGAGCTTTCAAACTGTTAGCCTACTCAATAAATGTAGTTTTTGGTCTTCCATAGCCTTTTTTCAATTTTTCAACTTGCACCATCTTACTACTGGCAATATGAGTTCGATTACCATGTTATACTCTGAAGTTTTGGTTAAGCATGTTTTCTTTCTCCGTATCTTGAATGGGAAAGTGTAGAAATAAAAGAGTAAACTTGGGTGGGAAATTTTGAGTTTTCTTAAGATGTTTCTTGTATCCCCCAAAATTTCCCTTTTCGAAGGGCACCAGAATTTCCCTTACATCCAAAGGAGACAATTCGAACTATTCAACTTCACAATAGTTATATGCATGCCAATGTAGCCAAAATAGGGCTTTAGACATCACTAGCTTTCCATCACAATAATGCCAAACAGTCAACAGGTTGTACAATCACTGAGAGGAACTGTTGTATTACATTAGCAAAAGAGGAACACACAACCTGTTGACACCACTCACAGGGATATCTTCGCACTTACATTCAGCACACTGTTTTAAATATGAGAGTCATTACAACCTCTATCCACGTGTATGACCATAGCAGGGCCGCATCAACTATCACAAATTTGTAAACCGTAATGGTTGGTTCACAGCATGAGGAGAGGAAAACCTTTGACTTGAACAAAAAGATTCAGAACCCGACACTTAGATACTGGAAGAATGAGAGCTAGAAGATAGGAGAGTACAGAAGAGAGAGATTAAGCATGGGAAACCAGAGTAATATTAGTGCTTTGTTACCCTTTTGCAAGCTTTACCTGCAAGGACTAAAGGAGCAAGTAGAAAACAGAGGAGAGAAGACAGTTAAAGTGAAAGGAGTGCCTAATGTAAAATTCAAGGTCTACTTTCATTACTTATATTAAATGCTATTATAACCGAAAAGACCAAAATACTACAGTATATACATCGAATAACCGTAAACATTCCTGTTAAGGTATGCACAGCAAGCAGTTTTATGTTAAATGCTATTATAACCGAAAAGACCAAAATACTACAGTATATACATCGAATAACCGTAAACATTTCTGTTAAGGTATGCACAGCAAGCAGTTTTGATATCATTTCTTGATTTTATCCTTCATTCAAATCATGGCACGTGAATGGAGGAAACTCCAATGAACAGCACAAAAAGTGAAGTCCATACATCATCCAATTTGTGGATTTGCATGCAGAACTGATCCATGATATTTGTGCATGCATGCTTGTGATTTCTTTTTTTATTATTAAAGAATTTTATACTTTCAGGACTAATACATGCTTCTTATTATGCAGATCTGTCGAGATCTCTTTAATGGTGAGTGTTGTCTTAATCGTCATTTTCATTTGAAGCTGGTTGAAAGTCAGCTATCAAATACATCATGTTCAACTAGTTGAATTATGTGTATGTACGTCATGTACTAGTACTAGCTATACAATTATACATGTCCTGAAGATACGTCACCACATATTTGTGACATCTGGAACGTAACTCAAATTTTGCTTATGCGGATCAAATGAGGTTATGTTGCATGGGCTTCTTTAAATGAGTGAAGTACTTGCATCGGGCATGTATCAGATTTTACAACATTCTGGATTCTGGTGCTACTCCTAGTTCTATTTTTCTTTATTTGCTGTATCAATTAACATTTATATGGAGTATCCCTTTTACTCTCTCATAAGAAGCTTGTTGGTTGCAAACCAACATTAATGTTCATTTATTTCTTTGTCTTTGATTTATTAGAGAGTTCCTGAAAATATCAAATGATAATGCTTATTTCTATATGAAAATAACCAAGTTTTACTAAATAATCCAAGTATACTCCTGATATGGAATATGACACACTTTTTCTCTGTCAGATTCTTACACTCTAACCCTACTATAACTGTGTACTTCCATTGGGAAACAAAATTTCAAAATTTATAAAAGCATTCTAAGTCCATTTACCCGTTGTTAGAACTCTGATAAAGCCTGCATTGTAGGTGTGGCGGATTACGTGGATCAGAATCGTAAGCTTTTGTCAATGATCAGTGCAATCCTCCTCAGTCTTGTATGACTTGAAAACCTGTCTCCCTTTTCTTGCATTATAATCTTTCCATGGTAGTAAATATATATCAAGTGGTGCATCCAGTAGGATTGCAGGTTATAATGTATGTTTGTGATATACTGACATATTGAAAGGAAAAAAGTTTTCTAGGCTGACTTACTGTCTATTGGACTTTTACTGTTAGTAATGGCGACCTTGAAACTGTTTAATATATTTGTACATGTGTGTGTATTGGTGTTTTAAGCAAAAAAAAGTTGGTAGAGTTGGAGAGGGGTCTTCCACCACATTGTGGATGTGTTTTAGGGTGCATCTTCACATGTGAAGAAGAGTGATATTCAATAACACTTGGACCAAATTAGTCTTGCCTACTCATCTGCCAAAAGGAAATCTTATCACACCAGCGCTTTGTAAAATGGTGCAAATCACAGCAGAATTGTCTATAACATTGAATAGAACAATGCTAGCAATCTTAAAGTTTCTTTAAATCCATCAAGTGATATTTTTGCCCCTGACAGCAAATTCACTCTGTTTCTTTCTGTTTTGATACGTTTGAAGTTTTCAAATACTCGTGAAAAACAGTTGGATGGTTTTCATTTATTGTTTACTGCTGTTAACTTATCCAAAAAAAAGAAAAAATGTTTAACGCTGTTAAGATGGGAAACTTTCACTCTTTATATTCGAGAGGCAGCATCATTGCTCTGTATTACGTTGTTGAGGTTGACTAGTTTGTTTGTTTTTTCATGCCTTAGTCAATCAGTCTGCTTTTATTATTTCTTTATTGATTTCGTGGTTAATCCTGAGGATAATATGTTTATTTCGGTTCTGGAATAAGTGTTCAGTGTTATTCCAGGTTCCTTGGATACAAGTGAGCAGATCAAGAGCACTTCTGTTAATGGTCAAGCCAAAAGTATTTGTTGTAGCTATTGGAATGGGAACGTATGTTTTCCAACTCTTAATCACTCTACTCATTTTATGTTATTTTTGTTTAGAGCTATATTATTTCGAATTGTTTTAATAGTGGTTGGTATCACTTGCTATAGTGGTTTCATGGGCATGGCGAACAATCTTGAAAACACAAAAAGCCTGTGTCCTTTTTCAATAATAGTTCCAGTGTCCTGTAAACTGCTTCCATGTTATTGTTTTGTTCCCAAGTGAGTTGACCATTATTTGGGATGAAAATATTGTCTAGTATTGCTTGGCTTTTTCAGTGTCCAGATGTGATCCAAGGAGCTCTGATCAATCCTATCTCTGATCATATGGCAATGTTACTTCATTCATTTTATTCATTTCTTCCAAGTTGCCTCTTATGTTTGAGAATATGTTTCATAGTCAGATCTTGATTAAACTCTTTTAATGGTTGAAGGATGGGCATGTCAGATTCTTAAACTTTAGCTGAAGGCTTTGAAGTCATTGTGTATAAAGTAAAACAAGGAGTCAATGGGTCAGTTGGGAGAGAAGAAAAAGCATATTAGATCTTTGTTGACTAAGTTGGGGAACAAAATCGGAGTGTGGATCCATATCCTTTGATGGATTTTCTTGTATAGGATTTTTGAAGCTGGAGTTGGCCCATGTTATGAGGATGGAGGAGGTTACCATTTTAAATGTTGCTTTCATTGAAAATTTCACCACCTTGCCTGGGCAGTGAAATATCGGGAGATGGTTTCGTTTTGATGGACTATTTCACTAAACGGAGAGAAATGGGAAAAGCTTTGAATTTTTAATGAAACTTAAGGGATCACTAAGACTTACATAAATACAAAAAAATATCTTAAAATATAACAATAAAAAACTATGCATATTAATGAACAAGCATTTAGGGATCTAAAATACATGCTGTTTGTATGAACTGATATGAAATGTGAACTACTATCTACACCAAGTCAAAATGCATCTAAATATCATAAAACAACTGAAAATGTAATATCCAAATATGTGATCTAAATACATGATGATAATGAATATTACATCGACATAACGTTGACCCAGCTTAAGTCTCCATCCCTAGCCCCAGGGCAACCAAAGTATATCTGCTCCATGTGGTTACAATATTGATCCCAAGTCATGGTGTGATGGTACCAATCCATATACCCATGCATATACCTCTAGTATTCATCCTCCTTGATGTTCTCTAATATCCCATGGGTAGGTACTGAGGAAAATTATTAGTCACAGTCACTGTAACAGATGACACAGGCATGTGGAGTGGATATCCAAATCCATATGGATCATATCCTACTGGGTATGGTTTCTCTGGAAAGATCTCCTATCCATATGCATAACCTTCAGATTGTGCACCATAAGGCCCATAACAGGGTGCCAATTTTTGTACTTCAATCCTCAAAATACCGTGTGATTCATGTGAGATCTTGGTGACAGTGTTTAGATTTGAGTTTCTAACTCAAATCTGACAAAAGATCCAAAAAAATGGGTTTAGAGACTTAGGTGCAGGCATAGTTCAAAATATCATATCGAGGTAGCATATCAGTCAATCAATAAAAGATAGGTATCGAGATACATATCAGATACACATGTAAATGCTGTAAAGATTATGGATACAGTGCATACACATGGAAAATGGTAGATATGTAGAACAAGGCTCATATAGATGCTATGATAAGTTAACAATATGATAGATTAACATGTTTTTCATATTATACATCATAATAGGTATTAATGTGGAAACAAATCGGTATGCGAGAAGGCCAAATAAACTTAAAAAAATAGGCATCTATGGATTTTACTTGAAATTCATTGATCCATATAATATAATTCCAAAACATGCTTTTAGACATAAAAAGTATAGTTTACTTGAAATTCATTGTCTTCCAAGCACTAAAACGCTTTTGGCTAAGTAGTCACTTGGAGCCAACATAAAGTTAGATGTTGCTTACATAAACCAGAAAACTTAAGTGATTATAATGAAATGAAACAATACAAATTTGGTTTTTAGTAGGGGTTACAAAAAGCATTATTATCAGAATAGAATGTAACTTTTTTGAATTTTGGGGAATTCTTTCTAGGGTTTCAACATTTGGGCTCTTGTTATATCATCAAAGGTCAAGATCTGTGTGAGTGTGAGTGTGTGTGTGTGTGTGTGTGTTTTTGTGCGTGCCGGTGTGCATGCGGAAGTGTATGCTTCTTTGTTTTTTCATTTGCACTGAACTGCTAGCCTAATTTATTTTTTCGTGTTTATCTAGCATCCATTTTATGTTTTATTTTTAAAGACATACCTGTCATCTCTGTGCTTTTTGGTTGTTTTAATTGTTGAATTGCAATAACATATGCAAATTTTATTTTTTCTAAATGTAGTAAGGTACATTTTGGTTGCCCAGGTATTGTGTGGAAGCTAAGTACACTGCTAACAGCTTTTCTTCACCTGTTGCAGATTCATACACCTCATTCTTCTAGCTTTTAACATACTTGCTGCTCAGATATTCTCGGTTGTCTCTGGAGGTTGGCGATCAATTTTTTCCAAGAAAGAGAATGCCCGTGCTTTGGTAATTGTTGCAAGCCAGGTTAGCATATGATTTAATTCTGAGTTTTCAATTTCTCATTTGACAATGTCATGCATATTGGTAACTCTCTAGTTTTAGTAAGCATGATAAATTGGTAATTATTACGGATGGTGAAGGGGGTCAAGAGATTAAAGCAACTAATGAATGGGTTTCACCCAAGAGATATCTGGATAAAATAAGTCCAGTTAGGTGACTGTAACTTCCTGATCCATCATTCCTTTTTACACATTGGATGCTATGATAAAAATGACTGACAGATACGTAGACTGTTTTGTTACATTCTATTCAACAATGATCTATTTGGTACGGGCTCCTTTCTCACAATTTATTTGACTATTTGAGGCTTCATATGTTAAAATGCTTTTGTAGAAAACCCTGCCCGTAATGGTAGCAGTAGTGGAACAGCTTGGTGGTGCACTTGGTGAATCGGGTTTGCTGGTTCTTCCCTGCGTTGCAGCACATTTGAATCAGGTCATTCATCTGATTTCCAATTGTTCTCTTTGTTTCCAAATTTCAACATAAAATGCAAATCACCAATTGCAGCTTATATCAAATTGTGGTGTAGATCATCATTGATTCTTTTCTAGTGAATTTCTGGCTCCAAAAGGATCGTATATCTAACAATGTCAAGAAAGCATGAAGCATGTTAAACCATCTGAGGCAGCAGCATCCACAACACAACGCATAAGACAGCATCATTATAAAGGTTCTTTGATATTTTATCTGCCCTTGCCATGGTTATATGGAAATATATGGTGCATAAAGAGACGCGTTTCGTAGTGGGTTTCTGCTCCTTATTTGGGTTGGTCATTTGTTTTTCTCTGGAATTATCAAAAGGGAAATCAATGCAACTCCAAATTAGTTCACCTAGTAATTAGTGAAACTTTCTCATGCACTTCTAGATATGATCTGCCAGATGGTTCAAGCTACCAACATGATCAGACAATTGCAGTTGATTCGGTTGCTTCCAAATGTTTTTTTTTCTTTCAATGAAATAATCGCGAGAGAGGAACTTATTCATCAATGTCAGACGGGATGTTGGAAACTAGAAAATGGGGTGGGCACCTTCTGTACTGTTTAGTGAGACTGTAGCATGATATCAAAATGAATTTTTGGCTGGCTCAGTTCAATACAAAATAGGTCAGTATCACCCATCATTCTTGTGCTTTTGTTGTTTTGTGGCGAGGCATTATAACTCTTTTAAGTTATTGCTATTGTGCCTCCTATCATTCTGTTTTGGCATCCAAAAGGCTCATTTTTCTCCTGTCCTAAAATGTTTGCTCATACCATTTTGAGTGCAAAATGACTTGAGAGCTGCACGGGTAAACATTAACCTTATTTCTTTGCTATTTCCTTGAATTATTTATGGTGCCAAATATTACAGAATCCTCTGTTTTTCCCTTGGCTGCTTCTGCGAGCGTTAAGGACATACTATATTTTCACATGTAAACTAATCAAATTTCGACCTGAATTGAACTTGGATCTGGCTTAACCATTGTTGTTTCGTTGGATCCTCTCTCTCTCTCTTTCTCTCTTTCTCTCTCTCTCTCTCTTTGGGTGGGGCTTACTTCCTAGGCCAAGTGGGAGTAGTGACTAGCGTCTCTCTCTATCTGGGTGGGGCTTACCTCCTAGGCCCAGTGGGAGTAGTGATTAGCGTTCTAGGTCATTGGGCGGCCGGCAGGTTGCCATGAGTAAGAAGTTCTCCGTGCACTGGACACGTAGCTTACCGAATCTGTTGCGACACGGAAGGAATGCATTCTAAGAAAAAAAGGGTGGATGTATTAGAATCTGTTGCGACACGGATGTGAATGCATTCTACGAAAGAAAGGGTCGAGTCTAATATGTCGACTGTCGATTCAATATCCTTGTACGAGTCCACAATCACTACACGAGATGATCCTTGGTTTGGTGAGTTGATGTTGGCCTTAGGTGTAATAGGACTCCTAGTTACTGCAGGCGATCGTATACTGAGGTGCTCCTTGCCGGTTGTTGGAACGACGTGAGCCGGGAGCCGGGCCTCAATTCAGAAAGAGTCTCTCTCTTTCTCTCTGTTACTGCAGAGAGAATGGATTCTTTCCATCTATTTCCTCTTTCAGGTACTTGTTTCATTATTCGATGTTTGGTGTATTCTGATCAAGTGCATGCATGCCCGCTATGAGTTTTGTTAAGCCACTCGTCACTCTCACTGAGTAAAACTTTGTTGAAATAGCTGATCTAGTTCCTTTTCCGCTTTGTCAGGTGACTTTTATACAAAGCAAATTTCTCAAGGGAAAGATGACTTCTAGCTAAACATGGACAAAGTAATGGTGTACTGTACCATCGGATCTAGGAAGTATGGTGATCTTTTATTTACACGAATGTTGAGATGGATGTGTAGAAAGATTAGGAAAGACAAGGTGAAGAATGAATATATTCGAGGTTGTTTATGTGTGGTTCAACTAGTAGATAAGATAAATGAAAGTAGATTAATATGGTTTGGGCATTTAAATCGAAGACCTAAAGAAGCAATTGTGAGGTGAGAGAAATTATTGAAGGTTCTAAGATGAGGAGAAGCCCCAAAGGACCTGGATGGAGTTAATAAAAAAGGATTTGCATACTCATAATTTGATTAAATATATGATTTTTGACGAATTGAGATAAAGGAACATGATTCTTGTTGTCGATCTCAATTAGTTGGGATAAGACGAGATGATGATGAAAGATTTTTTAAATAAGCAATATGTTGCAGATGTAGATAAGTGCTCCATATAGTCATTTATCACAAAAAGTACTTATCCAAAAGCATAATCATGGCCAAATACAGCCTTGAACCCTAGTTGACATTGCTTCCCAAAAGGAGAAGTGGTTCCTATAGAATTGATTCTTATAAAGTATTTTGCAAAAACTGCTTCAATTGTAAAGAGCAGTTAGTAAATGCATATTTGAGAAATATTTTGTCCTAGCACTATTTTGCCACTGCTTCTTCAGAATTGATTTTATAAAGTGCTTCATGAAAACTGTTTCAAATGAAGTATACGTGGATTTCTTTATTTTTATGAAGTGCCTGAAATTCGGGCATTTATATCATGGACAGTAGTGAGAACATTTCTTGTGTTTTGAGGTAACTGCATCATCAGCTGTTCCAACCGCCGATGTCTGTCATGTCTCCACTTTTGAAATTTCAAATTTACTTTTAAATAGACGTAGTGGACATCGGCTGTTGGAACAGCAGATGGTGCAACTATTAAATGCTCTCGGCAGTAATCATCAGTAAATGGCTCTGAAGTATACGTGGATTTCATATGACATTACAAAAATAAAGATTTTTATCGGCCAAAACCAATGATAAAAGTCTATATACCAGTTGTAAAAGGCAACGCCAATGAAATTACCGTCTCTGATACTTTCAACTACGGTTGAGGGAATTGGATTTGAATGGAACATTTAGCAGTGGTTACTGCTCGCGACTAAATATAAGTTTAATTTTAAATTCAACCTTGCGGGGGCCAGCCGATAAAGATGAAACATTTAAAAAAAAATATAGGTGGTGGTGCTTGAGTGAGAAGAGGAGGAAGGGGTGAAGAGAAAGAAGAAAGAAGGAGAATAGTGAAAAAGGAAGAAAAAATGGAGAGAGAGAGATGGGGGGTGGGAGAGAAGAAGAAGAAGTGTAAGAGTAAAGGAACTAACGAATCGATCACGTATCTCTATAGTGGTGCTTGAGTGAGAAGAGGAGGAAGGGGTGAAGAGAAAGAAGATAGAAGAAAGGAGAAGAGTGAAAAATGGAAGAAAAAATGGAGAGAGAGAGAGGGAGGGAAAGAAGAAGTGTAAGAGTGAAGGAACTAACGAATCGATCGCGTACCTCTATATACGTATTCATATCTGCCGTGTAAGAACTTCATCACGAGCCATATGTTGTCTCATGTCTGTATGTGTAATTACTAGAATCACACAACTATGTTCACACTCGATCAACTAAGGGCTATCGTATGAAATCCTAGAAGCAAATCAAATCTTTAGGAGGAAGAAGAGTTGGAGAGAGAATTCTTTGATGGATCTCACGTATGATCACTTTTGTATGGGGAAGAGGAGGATTTTCTATGTATAGAAGACTCAATTCAACTTTTAGACAAACTCAATTTACTTATCCCCTTAGGATTAGGAGAGAGTCCCACATCAAGCCAGCTGCCTCATATGGACATATCCCAAGTAGTGACCTGGGTCAGTCCATCCTAGATTCCTAATAGGCCAATTGGGTTGAATCCCGCTATGGCCTAACTTGATATGACACCCGTAAAGGAATATAATGAGAGCGCACACACACACAAGCCAACTTGACTTCTATCCAAGTCATTGAATCCTGTCATGGACTCTAGGACGTCGCATATTCCGACCTTCACCATAAATGTACGCTAAATAAGCATATACATGGGAATAATCTTTCATGTATCATTCTCCCATTAATCTCAATCCCACAAGAAAAAGATAATAACAATGCTTTCTTAACGTTATATCACTGTCATGAATCACTCGTATATAGTAAATGGAATTCAGGTTTACAAGACAAATAAAGATTGAACTTCATTCTAGAGAGAGATTCTTTGATTGATAAAGGTTAAACTTCTTTCATAATTAATCCCATTATTTATCTCCTCGTCGTTATTCAATTGCAGTTAACAGAAGAAAAAAAAAATCAATCTAACATGCAATGCATTGTAAGCAAATCGATGGCAACAACCAAAGAATCTGAATTCCATCACAATTCCATGTACTAATGAAAAGACCCCAGATGAAACCTAGCAAGAAACAATCAGAAAATCTTCAAACGAAAATAATCAGCTACCCAAGAAACTCATAAAAGAACTTAACCCATAAAATATAAACCTTATTGGCATTGTAGCTGATTTTCATGGAAGATAATCATTGAAACAGAAAACCCCACTTACAGATATAGGTCTTGTGGTCCTTCCTCTGTCAATCATCTTCTTCTTCTTCTACCCTTTCCCCTTCTTTGGTTGAACAAAAAAGAAAACCCACTATGGTTAGGGTTTTAGGTTTCCCAAAGAAAAGAAAAACGATTTCCCCCCTTTTTGTTCTCTTCACTTTTAAACAAAGAAAATATCTTAACACTCCACTTGGCAAGATCCTCTTTTAATCGCTTAAGTGATAGCATGTGTGTGCATTATAGGGTTTATGGCACATTCCACTAATAGGAACATGGCTCCCATAATTAATTTACAAACAATATGTTGGACATATCGCAGGTCATCAGCCCAAATTGAATGGGCCGACTTGGTCGGCCCATCAAGTGGGCCAACCTGGTCGGCCCATCAAGTGGGCCAACCAATTCCCTTTAAAAGAAGGACATCCATACTAGGCATTATGTGAGCTGGCCTAATGTGGGTCCCCCCTCTATCTCTCCTAATCCTTATAGGATTAGAGACTTATAGTTAGAGTGGGATAGGTGTATAGGTTCCTCTATATAGGAACCTCCACTCCCTAGGGAATTAACATAGAAAACATTTAGCCCTATATTGGGCTTTGTCTCACTCTCATCATCTATACTTTCCTTTGTTCTAGGGTAGCTACTAAGGTTTTATACCAAGGCCATAGGTCGATTGAGTATGGGTATCCTTATGTGATTCTAGTAATTACATATACATCAATGTGAGATGTTATTCGGTTCGATAGAGATCTTCCGCTGCAGATTCAGGTTCATGTGCATTGAGGTACGTGATCTGAGTCGTCTATAACCTTCACAATAAAAACTCCTTAATAAAAGTGTGCTAATTTGTCTAAATGTGGGTTTCTAAAGTCTACCTCCCTTAAGGAATTTTGTCCTCAAAATTTACATACCTTAGCTAGTTAGTAGATGAGGATAAATTGCTTGATTTTTGACTCAGGCTCCCAAGTGGCTTTCGGACTTATTATGATGGCCACACTGAATCTTTATTAGAGGGATGATTTTGTTCCTCAACACATGCACTTTTTGATCTATGTCCTATAATGGTTGCTCCTCATATGACACCTCCTCACGGACCTGTAACAATTGCCAATCTATCACATGTGTCAGATCAGGTTCATACTTCTAAAGCATGGACACATGGAAGATATTATGGACAGTGGAAAGCTGAGGTGCTAATGCAATTTGGTAGGCAACCTCACCTACGATCTCTTGTATCTCAAACGGGCCAATAAATCTAGGGGCTAATTTTCCTTTCTTGACAAACCTCAGAACTCCTAGGATTGGAGAGACCTTCAAAAACACATTATCACCTATGGCAAATTCTAAGTTCCTTCTCCGTCTATCTGAATAACTTTTCTGCCTACTTTGAGCTTCCTGCAATCGGTCTTTGGTTAACTTAATTTTCTCGGTAGTTTCTTGTACTAACACGGGTCTGATAATTCCACTCTCGCCAACTTTGATAACAAACCAGTGATCTGCAAGGTCTATCGTAATGCTTCGTAGGGTGCCATACCAATGCTCGACTAGTAGCTATTATTGTAGGAAGACTCGACCAATGGCAGATGTTCCTCCCAACTTCATTTGAAGTCGAAGGCACATGCACATAGCATATCCTCCATGATCTGAGGGTGAAAAGTAGCACTGAAGTTGAGCTGGGTCCCAAGTGCTTTGTGGAGACTTACAAAACTAGAAAGTGAATTGAGAGTCCTTGTCAGACACAATGGACATTGGATCCCTATGAAGTCTTACAATCCCCTGTATATATAATCTATTCAAGTGATCCATAGAAGCAAAGGCTGAATAGGTAGGAAATGAACATTCTTGGTTAGCCTATCCACAATAACCCAAATAGTATCATGGTTATTTCAGGTCCTCGGCAATCCCATAACAAAATCCATGGTGACACACTCCCACTTCCATTTTGCCACTGGCAAGAGATGTAGTGTACTCACCGGTTTCTGGTGTTCAACCTTAACTTGCTGACAAGTCATACATCTTCACACATATAAGGCATTCTCTCTCTTCATATTCTTCCACCAATACTGTCGGTGGATATCTCGATACATCTTGGTACCCCCAAGATGAATGGAGTACCTAGACTTGTGTGCTTCATCGAGAATATCCCTTCTAATATCAGCATCACTAGGCACACTCTTCCTCTATATCTTATATTTCCATATGTATGCACAACCCAATCTAGCCTTGACTCATTTGTCACCATCAATTGTAACAACTGGTTCTGCTTCTGAAGTTCAATAATTCTATCCATCAGCATCGGTATCACCACCATATTAGAAAGAACGGGGTGAGGTCCCTGTGCCATAATCCGTACCTTCAAATCAGTTAGAACCTCAATCACCTCCCATCCTGAACTAGTAAGTGTGCTAAAAGACACAGTGGGATGCCAGTGCCTCAAATGTCGTGGTGGAAGGTACACTTTACGTTTTTCACACTCCATCTAGGATTTTGTTCGACTCTGGAGCATCGCATTCGTCTGCATCTTTTGTTGCCTTGCTGGGTTTGTTGCATGAGCCTATGATAGATTCTTGTGGGGACATCATACTAAGGATGATGTTCTCTCATGAAACTAATTACTATTGATACTTCCTTCTGGACTAAGATTACATTTGTATAGAGATTGAGATGTGAATTATATAGTCAATTATTCATTCATTTAAATTTTTTTTTTATCTCAGTAGTATTGTAATGACGAAGTGTTTTGGACGTCCTATCCACTGCATTGGCAGTTTGAAATTCTATGGATTGATGTCTATTTCCTTTGAAATGAAACAATTGGTTTTAGATTCTTCAATACTGCAATTGCAGGGATGTCGAGATCAGACTCCGATCATAAAGTCTAGGTCACATCTCGAATTGCAGGAATGTTGGCAAATGAAAATGGCCAATAAGCTGAGAGGCTAGTACTCCAATATATCTTAATTATTATCCGGTCTGTAGTATGATCTATCAATTCAGAGCAAGAGCTGAAACAAGATCTAAAAGATATATAGTCTGATCTGATGGGATACCAATTCATAGGTACAGCTCTCTTTACTGAAACTTGGTACTGACAGACAATACAAACGTAAGCGATTTACTACTCAAAAGAAAAAGAAAAGTAAATTACAAGCTTGCACCCACGCGGGTTGGTACCGGAAAGCTCTCACAAAGACTTTAGTTTTAACCCTAAAGAAAGAAAATAAGATACAGCACAGATGATGTAGGGAGAGAGCCGCTTATTCTATTTTGTTGTGATCATTTTTGGACAAACATGCACCGACTTATTATTACAAGCTCAATGATGTTTAAATAGACTGAGGTACATGGTGTGGGGTCTGGTCATCAGCTGCTTCTGTCTTGCTTTAACGTCTCCTAGCAGCTGTTTCCCTCTGCGAATTGAAGTAAACAGCAGAAACAGGAAGGCCAAGGTCATTTTCCTCTGCAAAATTTCGAGTACTGAAATGATCCCTTGAAGAAGGTGGAGCGACTGCCTGTCTGCATTTCTGCTTGAAGAGAACAAACACAAACCTGTGGATCCCTATATTAGGTCTCGGAATCTCATAGCTCACCACCTCCCTTCCTGTTTTAAATGAAAAACCCAAGTCGTGATCAGTTCAACTCTACTCTCTCTCTCTCTCTCTCTCTCTCTGGAGGAGAAGGAACCTACCTTCCCACCAAAAAAAAAAAGAAAAGACTAGGAACCTACCAAATGTGGCATCTGTTGTGCCTGGAATGTCTGTAATTATCCTGCAGTATTGTCATGTCAAATTGAAATTATGAGTACTATACATATGTAGCTATGATGTAAATTAATTTTTTTTTTCTAACCTTATCTCTTTTTAACTTTTGTTTTTACATCAATTCTCAAGGATCTAGAAACTGTGAAGATCTGTATTAATATGTATCATAGATCATAATAATGAATTGATGCATGTGTAGACTGTAGAGATCCTTTACGTGTATTGTGGTTTATCTTTTATGGATTTAGGCACAACATTTATCCCTAATTTTTCTGTTGATGGTAGTTTTGTTTTTTAATATATAGTTAATGTGAAGCTTTTATTTCATTTTTTCATTGTGGAAATTAAGAGTTTAGCTATACCAGTGTAGGTGCTCCTTCAGATATGGATCACTAGGGCCAGGGACATCTGGGTCTGTCATGACCTGCAACAGAGAGAAATAGAATCACAAACAAGATTTTACTCCAGAAGAATTTAGTATATCCCAGATTGCAAGTGATATAAGAGAAGAGAAAGGGTAAAAAAAGAAGAAAGACTGGGATTTAAATGAAAGATCATATACCAGTGTAAAGAATGTTCTCATATCACCTTCATGAACCTTAACCTTAGGTTTAGTAGTTACTGATGAAGGATAGAGCTCATGACCATTGAAGACTTGCTTGTTAGTGTTGTAAGTCACAGTCATCTTTATTGATTGAGAGAAAGGATCAAGAACATCTCCTATCACTCTCCCAACAGTGAGAGGGTCAGTCATTCTTGCCATGATTTGGACTTGGAAGTAAAGGGTTTAGGAGATTTGATAAGCCAATGATCTACCTGGATGTTTTTTCATTGGCCATGGAAGTATTAGCCTCATATTTATAGTCTTCAAAACCACTCTTGCTTTTTGTCCTTAGATCTTTGGAGGCTTCAGACAAGTGGAATAAAAATTATAAAACCTGGCACATCAAGAAAAAGCTTAGTGATGTGTTTTCTGCAGGAGAGAGAGAGAGAGAGAGAGAGAGAGAGAGAGAGTACAATGTGCAATTTATTCTTCAACACAACTTATGCAATTTATTCTTCAACACAACTTATTCTTCAACACAACTCACCATCTTTTTCACTAGCTTTCAGTTGTTTTTAATTTTCATATCTGATCTTAGTGACTAAATTTAATTTTCTTGTGAAACCCAAGATTAAATGAGGAAAAGAAGCATTGCATGTTGGGTCCCCACTAAGATGGTTGTCCTTCTTTTACTATTTTATAATGAAAAGTTAAACAGAAGAAACTCCTTGAGATCCTGCTACATCTTTTTCAGGAAGAAAAATGATTCTTGACTTTTGCATATAAGGTAATAAAAGGAGATATTCTTGAAATGGGTGTTGTTAGAACCTTCCCAAACTACTAAGGACATAAACTTACTGCATCTGGGGATTCTTTTTTTATTAGAGAGTGGCGATGTGGGGGTGTAATTCAGGGTATAAAGGAACTCCACCATGAAAGCACATTTACAAATAATGCTTGTCAGTGCTCTGAAGTCATTTCAGCTAAAGAGATTCATAAGAGTTGCTAATTTAGTACTGGGGAGAGTGGATTTCTATAAATGGAAGGTACAGTAGTTTTTTTTTGTTTTTTTTATTTTTTTTTTCTGAAATGTTTAATTGCTTTGAGTATCGTAATAGTATTTAGGGAAAATTACACTTTAACCCCCTAAGGTTTCTAACAATTATAGTTAGTCTCCCTTGAGGTTTTTGAAACTACAATAATACTTTTTTTTCAGAAACCTCAAGGGGTCGATCAATTAACGACACTGAGTCATTGATTGATATACCCTTATAAAGAAATGAATTACTTAAATAAAGTGGATAAACCTCGGTCTAAAATATCCCTCTTAGTCTCTTGACTAAAGAAAGTTCTTACTTTACCATTTCTTATCATTTTTACTATTGTAATATGTAAATCCTAATTTCCCATAAAAAACGATTCTCCATTTTCATTTTTACGGATCCATCTAAACGTGACGATGATCTTGTTGGCAAGTATTCCACCATTCTTCATAAATCGTTTGATGTGTTTTTCTCTTTTTCCTCTTTGTTGAATGATTCAAGTGTAACATTGGAGCATGACAATAATCTTGGATTTCAAATATATTGGTGTTAAGCCCTTTAATTGGGCTTGCAAGAGAGGGAGGAGACGAATCAACAAGATCACCGTCACGATTAGATGGATCCGTAAAGATAAAAATGGAGAATCGTTTTCAACGGTAGGTTAGAGTTTATGTATTACAGTAGTAAAAAT
Source organism: Pachysandra terminalis (assembly GCA_031762675.1). Lineage (NCBI taxonomy): Eukaryota > Viridiplantae > Streptophyta > Magnoliopsida > Buxales > Buxaceae > Pachysandra > Pachysandra terminalis. The sequence continues at coordinate 15,357,934 of JAUPMG010000001.1, read as the reverse complement.
GATAAATATGATAAAGTAAGACCCTTCTTTAGTCGAGAGACTAGGAGGGGTATTTTAGACCAAGGTTTATCCACTTTATCTAAAAGTCGTTCATTTCTTTATAAGGGATATAACAGTCAATGACTGTGTCGTTAGTTGACCGACCGCTTGAGGTTTCCGACGAAGGATATCACTGTAGTTTCAAAACCCTCAAAAGATCTAACTGAAATTATTAGAAACGTCGAAGAATCAAAGTGTAATTTTTCCTAATGTTTATTATATTTTATGCAAGCATCATCTTCAACAAAAATGCAAGATATATAGGAAAGTTAATTAGCAAAGACCGAAAGTGAAAAAGAAAAATGAGAATTTAATTATTGTGGTTAAATATATCTATTTTTGTGGTCAAGAATCCTGACCACTTGGGCTAAAAATAATAACCAGAATTTTATTTTCATCCGATGAAAATTTCTCTTTTCTTAAAGGAGACATCACTCTCTGCCTCTAACTGCAATTATAAACAAAATCTTGGCTTAAAAACCCATAATCTCATGATCATAATGACTACTAATTGGATCATATGATTTTATGTGAATACGTATCGTCTGCAATATTTGATGCAGCATTTCCTGCAGTAAGACTTGTGATTGGTCATTTTGTATAAAAAAATATCTTTGAAAGATCGTTATTTACTTGCTCTTTCTGATTCCCTAGCCTTTTAACATATTATTATTGATCGGATCAAGCAATAATAATAAACATAATAAAAACGAAGATCAAACAATGGTTCGGCAAAGCTTGCATCTACGAGAGAGCAAAAGTTTCCACTGTGTCAAAAAAACAAAGATTATAACTACTCTGTCAAGTATATTGGACAAACCCTCAATATTTAAATCTAGAAACTAGTGAATATGAGCCACCCATTACCTCGAACAATTATTCATTTTTAACTCCCTTTCAAAGATAGCTTCTTAAAATGCTGAGAACATTAATTTAGTATATTTCGTTCTTATAAAATTTGTTTGAAACAGCTATAGCTTGGGGATTAAGAATTCCAAATAAGAGTTCTGATCAAGTCTTGAAATCTGGCTTGGGCAAATTTATAAAAATTCAAGACCCATTATTTAATGGATTTCACTCGTGTAGTGTCCATACAAGGTATTAGAATGATCAGACAATTGTGAAACATCTGATTTCCATATTATCTACGTTTTGTAAATGTGTAGAAATTTTATTTATAATAGGGTATCATTTGAATGAGTTATGAACAATACTTTATATATATATATATATAGAAAAGTAGAATTGCTCCACACTCAAACGACCAGATTTCTGAATGGCAATCTAGGTAGAAAAATCAGATCTAAAGGAAGAAGAAGAGATTAAAAGAGAAAAGAGATTCTCTAAGGTTGGAGATAGCCAAAACGTGGAGTGCATAATGGGAGGAGGAGGAGTCTCCTAAATATAGAAGACTCAACTCTACTCCTAATAAGATGCGCTACATCGTCTGGCCCATGAAAGTTGGTCCAGAGGCTAGACCGTGATGATATGCTTGTATCCCGCGATGATTTGCTTGTATCTAGGATACAAGCACTTCATCGTAGGATACAAACGCTTCATGCAAGATACAAGCAAATCATCGTGGGATACAAGCGCGCTCCAAACTCTGGACTGGTCCCGTGCTCCAGACAATGTGGCTCCCTAATAAGACTCAATCTCCTTACTTGAATGAGAGAGTCTCTACACTCCTAACAAAGCATGGATATCCCATTAAGTGGGGATTCGGATTGGCCCAACCAAGCGGGCCAATCAGTCGCCTCAATATTCAAATCCAACAATTAGAATTGAGGCAATTTAAGGGTAAAATTGTAAATCATCTCTTGTTTGATTTCACGCAGTCTTAAATGTTGGGTGAGATTCTGTTGCGAGAATCCAAATGCATAAGGATCCGAAGATCTTTATTCTCGCTACGTCAGAGTTCCGCTTAACCGATTCCGCTGGATCACGACTCATTATTTGGTGCTTATTTGGGCTGTAACATTTCCGAATAACCTATCAAAAGGGGCATCCTAGTAGTTGAATAGGTGGGCAGTCAAAGGCCACATCATCTTTCCACGTGGTAAAAAAATTCCATCACCAAATTATCTTTCACATTTCAAATTCTAAACTATTTCCCCATAGTTTAAATTTTGGAAATTTCAACAATTTCGTAGGCTCTAGAAAACCGAAATTTTAGAAATTTCGGATATTTCTGTAAAATTTCGGACAAAAACTATTTTATGATTAAAATAATTGAACGGAATTAGGTTGTGAAATTTCGGACTGAAATTTCAAATATTTCACCGGAATAATTCCAGTTATTTTTTAAGTATTTTAATATAGGCTTAATTTCAAGTTTCTTTCTTCTTTTAAAGTTAATCAATAAAAAAAGAGATTTCTTTATTTAACTATATATATATGAACATTAATAATATGAAATGATACAAAATTTTAAAACTAATAAATACAATACTTATATTTCAACATCCAAAAAAATATATAAATTTACTTAACTATACTAGTAATAATACACGTGCGTTGCACGTGTATCAATGAATTGAATTCAAAAACATTTTAAATTAGGTTTAAGTAATAGATAATTAAAATGTATGAATAATTCTTTTGTTTTTTTTATTATAACACTATCTTATTTTTTAAAAATTTTGTTTTTAATTTTTTATTTGTTTGTGAATTTGTTTTCTTGTATATGTTCTTTTCCATACAAGTTTGCATTATTAGAGGATTGAAGAAAGAAAAATACTTTAAAAAAAGATTGAATATTACTTTTGTATTATTATGATTTGGTTTCCTGTACTTGTTCTGCTTTAGGTTAATAGTTTATTTCACCGTCTAGAGAATCACCTTTTCTCACATGCCCCACTGAAATTGTATAGGCGAACAATAATTGTAGGCAATGAACAATATTAGATCTATTTTTCCTTGAGATAATCAAGTTGTATAGAGTTAATGATCACTCGCATAATTATTCTTGTGGAACACAATTGACATAGCCATAATACAAACACCGGATGTTCCAAGGAACTAAATAGGCAAGGTAATTCTAAAGCAGTTGCTTGCTCACTCCTAAGTGCAAGAGTTTGAAGAAATATAATACTCGGTGAGTCCGAGGTCGAACCACAGAGAGCATGGTTATTCAAGAAAAAAGTGGGTTAAAGAACAAATATAATGGTGAAAAAATTACTGGTATTAAAAAGGAATAATTAAAGGATTAATTTAGTGATGAGACTGCTCAGGCATTGGGACAATTCCTTGAACCGGTATGAAATTCATTGTAACTCGGATAAAATATTATATATTTGATTGCTATGAAAACCTTTGATTCGGTTGAACTAAAATAATTCAGGAACATCTCGTAACCTTGGTTAACGACAAGACTAGAATAACTTTTTAGAAAACTCCATTCAATTTAATTCTAGATTCTTATTAGAAACCATGAGAAATTATTCTTAATAATAAAAAAAACATGATTGAACTCATAAAAAGTACGGAAGAACTCACACATCACAAGGAATCATAATAGATGAACAATCAAACATAATTTCATTAAAATTCAATAAGAATTACAATAAACATCCATACCATTACAAGAGAACATAGCCCCTAGCCTTTGCAAGAGATTAAGCTTCCATGAAAGAAGAAGAAAACATGTAGAAAATTACATAAAAATAATAGAAGAAGGATGTGTTGAAGGTTGGTTATTCTCCTCCATTTATAGAACTCAACGAACCAGACTTGATCACTTCTTCTCCCTTTGCCAAAAACACAGGATCAACCCTCCTCCAATTCATTCATGCTTTCCTTCCTCATTCGGCTTCTTGCCATGTCGAGTTCCTTGCTAATTCGGCACCTCTTGTTTCCTTGCCTCAAACGCCTCTTGCCAATTCGATTCTTGCATTGTTGCCAATTCCAATTCCTTCCTTTCCAATTTGGTTTGCTCCTCAAGAACACACCATCACCAACAACTCCTTCCTCCATGCCAATTCGGTTTGGTTTCCTTCCCAATCGATTCTTTCCAAAACCAAGAGAATGCCAAGGAGAATCCCAAAACGAATCAGACCTTGGGCTCTGGGCTGAACCGGCTTGGTTTGGTCGGGTCTGGTTCGGCTGGCCTTGGTCGGGTCGAGTTTATTCTTCTGTCTTTGATTTTATTCTTTTTGAACTTGATTGGACCCATCTGATCCGATCTGATCTTGGTCTAAATTCTCTTGACCAAAGTTTGTCACCAAAACTGTCTCTGCATCAATAAATTGAGTGTAAATGGGACAGTTAAAATATAATGCATTGGTGAAAGAGAATTGACAAATTGTATGTGTAATAAGGAGTTTAATATAAGAAAATGCCGGATAAGTCATGTGATTAAGAGTTTAATATGTAACAATTCATGACTTATCACACCCCCCAACTTACCTTTTGCTAGTCCCTAGCAAAACTAAAACAACAAACAAACCAAAAAGTTTCTAACTATACCACTTTCGCTGGTACTCTCGATTGCATTTTGCATATCCAACAAGCCTTTAAACCCCTAGATGTCCCTAGTGGATGAGGTATAGTCTCGTGAGGATTTACTAGAATGATAGATATAAACATTGAGTTACTTTGAAACATTGGTTATCAAAGAAAATAAAGTATCACAAAGAACAATGGTTAACATTCAGTGGTAAGCTTAAAAAGGACAATCTCCATGTTCACAATCTTAAGAAATCAAGAATGAGTCTAATCACTTATAATTAGATAGTGGAACATCACAAGTGCCTTTGGTGTAAAGTGAACTACCACACAATTATGGGGTTTCAAAATAATTCCATTATAAATGATTCAATACCCCTAAATTCAGTGGAATCCTTAATAAATGAAACAACCAAGTCATAACATTAATTAGAGTCCTTATTATATATTTGTTTCTTAAAATATGTGGGCTATGTAGTGTCTAGCTTCCCTAAACTTTCTAATTGACCTATGTATCAAATGTTGGATCAATAAATCTTGAACCAGATGGCTCAAAGGGCATTAGGTGTAAAGAACACCCCTATGGGCTTACTTACTCGAATCAAAAAGGCTACTAAGCTAAACTAGGCACACTATCAACCAATCCAGACTCCTCGCCTTTTGACGCAAGCACTCATTGCTTATTGAGGCAAGAGGCCCGGTTACTCAGCAAAAAACTCATAATAATCAATAATTAAGCACTTTTTCTTTTTATAAATGACCAAAAATAAACCATAATCTTATGCCAAGGTTATTCATCCACAAGTCAACCAGCAGAACTTAAGTCATCAAAAGCATCCGTAAATGGTTGCACATTTCATACCTCACAAACTATTAGTTTGTGTGCTTATGCTAAGTTCAAAGTGAAACAAGTGAAATCAAACTATCCAAGAATCAGTAATAAAGAGCAAAATTTAGATTTCTTAGTCAAATGATCATGTGTTTATATGTTTAAACTAATCAAAGAATATAAATCAAAGTTCAAAGTTCAACAAAATTTTCAATAATAACACATCTAATCAAAACAATTTAAGAAATTCAAGATTTCTCGCTTCTCTACCAGAAATAACCAAGGGTTCAACAATAATATCTTCTTTCCCAAATTCTAAAAGGTTGGGTAAGTCTGGCTCAGTTAGGTTTTTCGGTGGACTGCTTCGGCGGACCCTCGGTGCACCGAACATTCTCGGCGAGGTCCTCGGTGCACTGAGAATCCCTCGATGACATTTCCAGGGACTGGGACTGTGATTCTGAGATTCGGTATACTCTTTCGGTGCACCGAGATACAGCAGTGACCATACTGAAAGTTTTCAGTGAGCTTTTCGGCGGATCGAAAGGGTCGCCGAACATTGTTGTAGGCTCACTGAGAATTCTCGGTGACATTTCCAAGGACTGGCAATGTCACTCTGAGTTTCGGACATCTGCTCGGTGGACCGAGAAGGTCACCGAAACTGTAATTTAGACCGAAATTGTTGATTTAGTCTCATCACCCTCCCCCCCCAACTTGAATATGACATTGTCCTCAATGTTCAAGATATGCATATGAGTAAAACAATGAGGGAAATGCCACTAAATTGAAGTACAAAAGGGAAAGGAAGCACCTGATGAGATGATGAGTTTCTCAAAGTATATCATGCAGATTGGTCAGAAATCCCAAAAGAAAACAAAACAAAAACAAAGGAAAAATAGGAAATAAACTATGGTACAATGATTTACAAGGCACAATGAGGGCTAGTTAGCATTCCCATAAGTAGGGATCTCAAGAGACATGGTCTCTTGTTCCCGTACAACTTCTCCTAGGTTTGGTCTCAATCGCTATCCATTTACTTTTAAAACACGACCATCCCTAGGGTCCTCAATTACTACAGCCCAATGGTCAAACACTTCTTTCATTATGTAGGGGCCATCCCATCTTGTCCTTAACTTCCCTGAAAAGGTATGAAGCCTGGAATCATAAAGAAGGACTGTTTGTTTTTCCTCAAAAGTTTTCCAAACAATACTCTTATCATGGAATAGGTTCATCCTTTCTTTATAATTATGAGTGCTCATGTATGCTTCATTCCTAAGCTCCTCTAATTCACTCAATTGGAACTTTCTCAAATGACCGACATCCTATAGGTTAAGGTTAAAGGCTTTAATAGCACAATAAGCTTTATGTTCCATCTCTACTGGTAAGTGGCAAGGTTTACCATAGACAAGGCGATAGGGAGACATGCCTAAAGGTCCCTTATAAGCAGTACGGTAGGCCCAAAACACATCGACTAGTCGTAGAGACCAATCTTTACGGTTGGGGCTAACCATTTTTTCAAGGATTTGCTTAATCTCTCTATTAGCAAGCTCAACTTTCCCACAAGTTTGGGGATAGTACGAGGTGGACAACCGGTGAACTACTCCATACTTCTTCACAAGGGCCTCAAAAGGGCAGTTAAAAAAGTGCCTCCCATTATCACTAATTATGGCCTTAGGCATTCCAAATCGAGAGAAAATGTGTTCTCTCAAAAATTTTAACACTGTCCTATGGTCATTCTCCTTGCATGCTATGGCGTTGACCCATCTAGATACATAATCTATTGTCAATAGGATGTATAGATTACCAAAAGATTGGGAAAAAGGTCCCATGAATTCAATTCCCCAACAGTCAAAGACTTTTATCTCAAGGATATGGGACATTGGCATCATGTTCCTACGTGTAATCTGCCCCAACTTTTGGCACTCTAGACACCTTTTATAGAAGTGATAGGTGTCCTTAAACATTGTGGGCCAATAAAATACACTGCAATATTTTTGCAGCGGTTTTCTTACCAGAAAAATGGCCACTACAAGCTTCTGAATGGCAGAATCTTAAAACACTACGGGTCTCACTATTTGAGATACACCTTCTCAAAATTTGGTCAGGACAATATTTGAATAAATAAGGGTCATCCCAATAGTAATTCCTTACCTCAACAAAAAATGTGCGCCTGTCGTGAACACTCCAATATTCTGGAATGGAGCCTGTGTCAAGGTAATTCACTATGTGTGCATACCATGGTAGCTCCGTCATAGCAAAAAGTTGCTCATCCGGCAAGGAATCCCGAATAGGCATTTCTTTTGTATTATCCTCGAATGTAAGCCGGGATAAATGGTCCGCTACTACGTTCTCCACTCCCTTCTAATCTTTGATCTCAATGTTGAATTCTTGCAAAAGCAAAATCCAACGTATTAATCATGCCCTTGCTTCCTTCTTGGAAAGAAGGTATTTAAGGGCGGCATGATGTGTAAAAATAGTAATGGAAGTACCCATCAAATATGAACAGAATTTATCCAAAGCAAATAGTACTGCTAGCAACTCTTTTCTGTGGTTGTGTAATTCATTTGTGCACTATTTAGAGTTCGACTAGCATAGTAAACAACATGAGGCTTTCTTATCTTTCTTTTGTCCTAGGACTGCCCCACTACATAATCACTTGCATCACACATGATCTCAAATGGTAGAGTCCAATTCGGGTCTTGCATTATGGGAGCGGACGTAAGCATATGAATTAGCTTTTTAAAGGCTACTTCACACTCTTTCGTCAATTCAAAAGTGGACTCTTAAGTAAAAGATTACAAAGGGGTTTAGCTATAGAACTAAAATCCTTTATTAATCTCCTATAGAATCCTGCATGCCCTAAAAAGGACACTATATGTCCTAGAACAATTCCTTTAGAAGACACTATATGTCCTAGAAGACACTATATGTCCTAGAACAATTTCGGAAGTGACATTGAAATGGTACTTCTCCCAATGAAGGACCAAGCATTTTTCTTCACAACGGGCTAAACCAGTTTTAAATTTCCAAGACAGTCAATAAAAGAGTCACCAAAGACAGACAGGTCATCCATGAACACTTCCATAAATTTCTCAACCATATCACTAAAAATGCTACCATACATCTTTGGAAAGTGGCTAGTGCATTGCAAAACCCAAATGACATTCTTCGGAAAGCGAAGGTACCAAAGGGGCACGTGAAAGTGGTATTTCCCTGATCTTCTAAGGCAATCTCTATCTGGTAATAGCCTGAATAGCCATCTAGGAAGCAATAATAGGCATGACCAGCTACCCTCTCTAATATTTGGTCAATGAATGGTAGTAGGAAGTGGTATTTCCTAGTTGCAGCATTTAGCTTCCTATAATCTATACACGTTCTCCAACCGGTAACTAAACGGGTTAGGATCATCTCATTTTCAACATGTTTTACCACAGTTATTCTAAACTTTTTAGGAACCACCTGAGTTGGGCTAACCCATTTACTGTCAGAAATGGGGTATATGATACCCGCATCTAATAACTTTATCACTTCATTTTTTACTACTTCCTTCATTTTAGGGTTAAGCCTACATTGTGGTTCTCTGGAAGTCTTACAATCATCCTCTAGGTATATCCTGTGTGTGCAAATCAATGGGCTGATACCCTTGATGTTAGTTATATTTCAACCTATGGATGATTTGTGGTCTCTCAAAACAATTCCTGTTCTTTATTCACTACAGGAAAGGTCTCACCCGGGCCTAGAAATGCATACTTAAAACTACTTGGCAGCAGTTTAAGTTCCAAGGGTGGTGTTTCTTCGCTTGAGGGTATGATATTTTTCTCACTTTTTAGCAACTCCTTAAAGCGAGGTTTCCATCCTTCATTGGTTACCATCACTTGTTCTTCTCCCAACACCTGTGAAGAATCCAACAAAGAATTTATTTCGGAATTATTTTCTAAATCATTACTAATAGTAAAAAGAGTTTCTAAAAGATCATAAAACAGTTTTTATCAAACTGTTCTTGAACCACTGTCTCAATTATGTTCACATATTCGCACTCCTCATCTTCCCATTGTTGTCTCATCACATTGAATATGTTGAGCTCGGCAGTCATGGAGCCAAATGTGATCGTCATCCTCTCATTCCTGCAACTAACTAAGGCATTAGCTATAGCAAGGAAAGGTCTACCAAAAATAATAGGAATGTTAGCACTAGGATGTAAAACAGGCTCAGTATCCAAAATAATGAAATCAACAGGATAATAAAAATTTTCAATTTTTACAAGTACATCCTCCACTAGTCTCCTTGGTGTCTTTACTGATCGGTCAGCTAACTGTAAAGTTACTGGCGTGGGTCTCAATTCACCAAGTCCCAATTGTTGATACACAGTAAAGGGGAGTAAACTAACACTTGCCCCAAGATCAAGTAATGCACGCTCAATCGTGTAATTTACAATAGTACAAGAGATTGTAGAACAACCCAGATCCTTGTACTTTGGTGGGACCTTATGTTGGATGATTGCACTTACCTGTTCCGCTAGGAATGCAGTCTTCTTCAAATGATGTTTCCTCCTCACAGTACACAATTCCTTGATTACCTTAGAATAGGTAGGCATCTGCTTAATGATATGGAATAAAGGCAAGTTAATCCTAACCTGATGCAAATGCTCTAAGATTTCTCTTGTGACATCCAAATTCTTAGGTAACTT
>JAUPMG010000001.1:15319401-15332368 GCA_031762675.1 Pachysandra terminalis | reverse complement strand
AAGATATCGGCTGCATCAGCTCGGGCTCATACCAGAAAACTAAAGCAGAAAAGCTCTTTCCAACTTCCCTCAGGTGGTGGTGGTGGGGATTCTTATTCTTTCTGTGTTTCATTTGTTTCATTGGTGATGGGTTTTTATAGTCCTTTAATGTTGGATCAAGTTCTTAGCTTTCACTTCCTTGTTTAAAGCTTAGTTTTTGCTTGTGGGTTTTTCTTTTTTCTTTTTTTTTTTCCTTTGTTTTTTTGATCTTTTCTTTCTTCTGTATTTTGATTTTATGTTCTAAGCAATTTTGGGATTGATTGATAAAAACTTCACCCTATTTTCAGGTCTTTTAGAGAAAATGAACCATTTCATGTTGTTTTTGTATTTGTCTGAAACTTTAATCTTTGTTTCATGGTAACTATGAGTATTGAATCTATTGATATTATGTAAAATTGATATATTATCAGTATTTCTAGCAATGTTATGGGTTTTGACCTAATTTTCATGCTCTTTGAGAAAATGGGTGTGCATATTTTCATCTTATCTATACAATTGAAGATAATATATATGTAGTGTGATGTATTAGCAACATTAATGCCCATATAATCACTCCATGTTTATGTCATGCAGTTTTAAAATTTATACTTCTTTTATTTTAATGTTACCCACAATTTAATTCTTTATTGTGGTCTAAGCAATGGATTCCCTCGAACAAGTTGAAAGTAATTTCCTGTTTACAAGCTTTAATGTTGAATTGCCCACTAATTTTCTTTCAAATTTATGGTACTGAATTCAATTGAAATGCAAAATATCCAGGGATGTTCAAGAAGCTATCAGTGGTCTTGTTGATTGGATTTTTGGCCTGGGCTTATAATGCTATCCATCCTCGGCCGCCCAAGATCTGTGGCTCTCAGGATGGTCCTCCTGTTACATCACCTAGAATAAAGCTTAAGGATGGAAGGCATTTGGCTTACAAAGAGCATGGTGTCCCGAAAGATGCTGCCAAGTATAAGATTATCTATGTTCATGGCTTTGACTCTTGCAGGCATGATGAGCCCATAGTGGACAATCTGTCATCGGTAATTATTTGTTTGATTTCTTTTTTGGTTTCTTTTTACATTTTTTCTTAATGGAATCCAGATTTTATTTGTTTTTCCAGGGTTTTGCAGAAGAACTAGGGGTCTATTTGGTGTCTATTGACAGAGCTGGCTATGGAGAGAGTGATCCAAATCCTAAACGAACCGTGAAGAGTACAGCTTCAGATATAGAAGAACTTGCTGATCAGTTGGAACTAGGATCCAAATTTTATGTAATTGGGTTTTCCATGGGAGGACAAGTAATTTGGAGCTGCCTCAAGTATATTCCTCATAGGTAGGGTGTTCCCAACTTGGTATTCTCCTTTGCAGTAATGGATTTATGCAGAACTTCATAAGTTTGTGTCCTTTCTTTGAATCTGATTTTAATTTATCTCAAGTGATATATTTCGAATCTTGACAGGCTAGCAGGAGCAACACTACTCGCTCCAGTTATCAACTACTGGTGGAGTGGCTTTCCTGCCAACTTATCTAAGGAAGCATACTACCAACAATTGCCACAGGACCAATGGACACTTCGGGTTGCTCACTACACTCCATGGCTCACATACTGGTGGAACACTCAGAATTGGTTTCCTGCTTCTAGTGTTGCAACTCATAGCCCTGCTCTTCTTTCTCACCAAGATAAGGAGCTCATCCCCAAGATAGTTCAAAAACGTGCACATACGGTATTTATTCTTTCCTTTCCAAGATTTCATTGAATAAATGCTTTCCCTACTAAAATTATAAGTTGTTATATAAGAGTAATAGACTCCATCCCCATCCTTTTTGGTGTTCCCTATTTTACATTGACACTTTCCTCAGCCTGCCGAATCCCGTATCCATAAGTACGGACACAGATTCGGACACCGACAAGCCATGGACACGCCCCACTTCCCTTAGTTTGCAAAATCACCTGTCCATACGTATGGACACAGATTCGGACACCGATACGCCATGGACACGCCCCACTTCCCTTAGTTTGCAAAATCACCTGTCCATACGTATGGACACAAATTCGGATACCGACATGCCATGGACATGCGGCATGCCCATGCTGTGTCCAAAGAAGAAGAGAAGAAGAAGAAGCGCCATGGATAAACAAATGAAAATTTAAATATATAGTCGTGTCCAAAGAAGAAATTATTTAAAAAAATAAAATTTAAATATATAGCCGTGTCCTCGAATCCTATTTTATATGGTTTGCCGAATCTGACATCTCGTGCACATGTCGGACTCTGACACACACACGTATCTGTACCTATGCAACATAGGGTATTCCCTAGCCCTTTTAGATCCTTCAACTTGCATCATCTCACACCTTCTCACAATTGCATCCATAGACCTCTGTTTTACATGCCCAAATAATGTCAACTGATTTCCCTTCATTTTATTTCCCATTGGGGCTATTTCTAAACTCTTTTCGATAAATTGGTATTTCCCTTCAAAGATTGGAATAAGGAGTTTGGGGACCTAAGCATTAGGAAAAGAGATCTTATTGGTGTGATTGGCCAGCTTGATAAAGCGGAGCAGTCTAAAGGCTTTTCTAGTGAGGAGTTTGAGGAAAGGAAGTCGGCTAAAGATCAATTTGAAGTCCTTTTGAGACAAGAAGAGATAAGTTGGGAGACAAAAATCTAGGGCGACCTGGCTTAAGAAGGGTGATGAGAACACTAGATTTTTTTTCACAAAGTAGCAAATGGTCGTGCCAAGATTAACACTCAGGTGGGGCTCCAGATTGATGGGACATTTGTTGAGGACACTGATAGGATAGTGGAGGTGATTTCGGAGTTTTATTCCGGGCTTTATACGTTAGATCAGGAGCTTTGTTTTGATGATTATCGGAGGACCAAGCGGGGTGGGTGGAAAGACCTTTTGAGCTCCAAGAGGTTAAAGATGTGATTTGGGGTTTAGGTAAAGACAAAGCCCCGGGGCCTGACGGGTTTTCAATTGCTTTCTTTCAACAATGTTGGGATACGGTGAAAGCTGAATTGTTGGGCGTTTTTGAGGAGTTTCACGCGGGAGGGATTATCAATAAGTCGTTTAACGCCACCTTTATTGCTCTCATTCCAAAAAAAGTCGGGGCAAGGGAATTGAAGGACTTCAGACCTATTAGCTTGACCACTAGTCTTTACAAGATTATTGCTAAAGTGCTTTCTTCCTGCCTAAAGATGGTGGTTGGCAATTTGGTGACTCAGAACCAAAGTGCGTTTATTGCAGGCAGGCAAATTCTAGACAGTGTCCTTATTGCCAATGAGGTGGTGGATGAATGGAAGAACGGTAAAATAGGTTTGGTTATGAAGCTTGATTTGGAAAAGGCGTATGATCGCTTGGAATGGCACTTCCTTGATAAGGTATTGGAATGGAAAGGCTTTGGTGCTAGATGGAGGAGGTGGATTGTTGGGTGTGTCAGTAATGTGTTCTCGTTTCTTTGGAATGGAGGTGTGTTTGGTCAAGTTGTCCCATCCCGGGGGTTGAGATAGGGGGACCCGTTGTCACCTTTGCTTTTACTTTGGTAGCTGATGTGCTAAGTAGGTTTCTGGTAAAAGGGGAGGAGTTAGGTTTGATTTCGGGATTTCCGATTGGTAGCGATAATGTGTGTATCTCTCATGTGCAGTATGCGGATGACACCTTATTGTTTCTACAAGCGGATGAGGTTCAAACATATTGGATCAAGTCCATTGTTAGGTGCTTTGAGATGGTGTCGGGTCTTAAGGTGAACTTGGAGAAGAGTAGTTTAGCTGGGTTGAACACGTCTCCTGAGAGGGTGGAAGTGTTTGCCGCGATCTTAGGTTGTGTGGGGGGGTGGCCTTTGTCATATCTAGGTCTGCCTTTGGGTGGGAACCCTAAGGCGATTAGCTTCTGGGACCCAGTGGTTTCTAGGATGGAGAAGAGATTAGCTTCGTGGAAGAAAGGATATTTGTCGCTTGGGGGTAGGATTACTTTAATTAAAGCAACGCTGGCAAATATTCCTGTCTACTATCTTTCCATGTTTAGAGCTCCTGATAGAGTGATAAAGTTGCTGGAAAAATTGCAGAGAGACTTCTTGTGGGAGGGGGGGAGTCAGAAGAAGTGTCACCCTGTCAGATGGGAGATAGTGTGTAGGTCGAGAGAGGAGGGTGGTCTTAACTTGGGGAATATCGCTTGGCATAATATGGCTCTTCTTGGGAAATGGCTTTGGAGGTTTTGTAGGGAGAGAGAGGCTCTTTGGCAAAAAGTCATTCACAACAAATATGGTGAGCAAAATAATGGTTGGAACAATATGTGGAGAGAGGTATCCTCTGTCATTCCTACGTCATGTTCGGTTCTATGTTGGAGATGGTCTTCAGGTCAGATTTTGGCATGATTTGTGGTGGGGGGAGTCTATTTTGGCAGTTCGTTATCCTCGTCTTTTTAGAGTGGTTTCTAGTCGAGATGCACTTGTCTCGGAGGTTTTGTCTTGGTCTGCCTTGGATCTTTGTTGGAACCTTAATTTTCGTCGCGATCTGAGAAGCTCTGAGTTAGTCGAGGTTGAGTCCTTACTTGTTGACCTTGAGGGTGTTTTCTTTGGTCCTCAGTTTAGGGATTAACGGATCTGGAGTGTTTGTAGTAGTGGGTCCTTCTCGATTCAGTCTTTCTTCTCACTTCTACGTCCACAGTTGCCATCTCTTCCTCTTTCCCCTATCGGTATGTGTGGAGACCGTTTGTTCCTCCTAGGGTGAAGGCTTTTGTTTGGTCAGCTATCTTATATAAGATCAACACTTGTGACCTTTTGCAAAGAAGGTGGCTGTCTCGCGTGTTATCGCCTCATATGTGTGTTATGTGCAGAAAAGATGGGGAATCTTGTGGATCACTTGTTCATTCACTGCTCGTTGGCTTCGGAGGTGTGGTCCTTTTTTGTTAGCGGCTTGGGATTTTCATGGGTCATGCCAGTGGGAGTTGGTGACTTACTAGTATGGTGGTGGTTCCCGGGCTTGGGATTGAGGGGTCAGCTGTTGTTTCAGGGGATGTGGCATGCGATCCTTTGGATTCTGTGGGGGGAACGGAATTCGAGGATTTTTTAGGAGAGGAGTAGATTGACAGGGATCATTATTGATGCGGTTTTGTCATTGGTCTGCTCTTGGATGGTAGTTCTGCCAGCTTTCAAAGGGATATCTATGTCGAACCTTTTGACGAGCTGGTCTAGTTTTGCCCTTACATCCCCTCGGGTTCAGACTGTAGTGAGTTGGTGCTCTCCCCCGTCGGTTGGTTTTTTGAAAGTTAATTTTGATGGGGTTTCATCAGGTAATCCAGGGGCATCTAGGATCGGTGGGGTGTTTAGAAATCATGGTGGTCATATTGTACGTGTTTTTTCGTCCCGGTGGGAGAGGGCGATTCTACGAGGGCGGAGTTGTTGGCCCTTCTCATGTGTTGTAGGGAGGCGGTCAGAGTGGGTTATTCCTAGGTGATGATTGAGGGCGATTCGTCATCAGTGATTTCTTGGATGTCGGGGCTGATATCTTGCCCTTGGAGATTTATACATTAGTCAGGACGGCCAGATCTTTGGGTGGGAGGATCCATGCATCCTTTGCCCATATCCCAAGATCTGGTAATGGGACGGTGGATCGGCTAGCTAGAGATGGCATTGCCGTGGCAGAGATGTTTGTGGGATTACCTACAAATGAGATGCTTGACGTTAGTGTTTGATAGGCGGTTGGTTTTGTGTTCTCTGGGCTTGGAGTTCCTGCTTGTCGCAGTAGTTTTCGTTTTTTTTTTGTTGTTTTGTGGAGTGTTTTTTCCTGTTGTTTCTTTGGCTTGGTGCTCTCCTTGTGCGCTGGGTCTACTGACTCTTTTCTTGTGTATTCTCTTCACTTCCTTTTTATATCTATATATATATATATATATATATTCCCTGTTGGTTATTCATCAAAAAAGAAAAAAAAATTGGTCCTTACCTTATCGTCCAGTAAATGAACACAAATTTTATCAAAGGATTGAATGAGATAGTTCTTGCCTATGATTACGTTGGTCATTATCATAACAGCGGGAGGGAAAAATATGGCATTGGATGTTTTGATTAAGAAAGTCTCTTCCTATACATATGGTACTTGTTATATATGTATTGTATGTGGATGTGCTTAGATATACTGTGAGATGAAGAAGGTATTCTCTTGCCTTACAAATGTGAGATTGCTGCATACATGGCAATATTAGCTAGCTAGGTCATCACTTATATGTTTCCTTCAAAAGTTCAGTGGTGGATGTGTGGCAATTGAGCAAAATACAATGGTGCTTGTGAGAAACAAGGAGAAGCAAGGGTGGAACTAGGATTTTCTGTAGGAGTGTATACACGGTGCGGCTCCTCTATGCTTAGCATCACCTATGTTGTTTGTTCTAGGCACATAGAAAACCACAATTGTGCAACACATCTCATTGAGTGTTCTTAGGTCTTTTCATGTATTCAAATTTAGGCATACAGGTACAATTGTACCCTTTTTATCTATAGAAAACAAAACACTCTTGAACTTACCCACAGACAATATATATAACTCATAAGATTGAGGATCCTAAACCGACGTGAATGGTGAATAAATGACGTCATTTTTCTTATACTTTTGATTGTTACCTGTACAATTGTGATCATTCACCTTTTGTTGCTATTCTTAGTCCAAGCATGATGAACAACGAAAAAAATAAAAAATAGAAAAACGTATACTTTTACAAGCAGTTCATGTTTTCCTTAAAGGTAAATTGATACTACTATATTTTTCAAAGCCTTTTTTTTTGTTACTTTTTTAAATTACGATTTAAGAGTGTGTATAAATTGAATTGTATGTTCTTGATCAAAATTTGTAAGCCAAATTAAATAAGGACAAGTTGAAAGCATATTGTCTTTCTCTCAAGGGGTCTCACAACAGGTCATTATTATCTTTTAGTGTTATTTTAGTGACTTCTGAGTCATTCATATATATATATAAGTTGTCCTGTGAGTCTGCATAGACTGTCGCAAAATTAGAGGGGACGTTATTAAAGACTAAAAAAATAGAGAGGTCTTGCATAAATATAAAAAAAAAAAAACACATTTTCTTTTTCTAATTTAAAAAAATCATATTTATTCTTGGTAGGCCTTGTTTAAGGAAAATGAAATGCTCGAGAACTAGGTGCATTGGTCACAAGAACCCCTGCACTGCTACTTACAGAGGGGCAGTGAACTGGTCATCTGGAAAGTAGTGGTTGGGGAGTAAGGAGACCCTCTTTCTCTGTCATGAAATCTCATTGAAATTGGGTTGTCTTTATGCTTGAATACACACATATCATTTTCTTTCTCTTTTGCTTTCTTTCTTTCATTTCCTTTTCTCTTTTTTATTTTCAAGTTTTCCAAACTTGAATTCTCGTACTTACTATGACTTTAAAAGCATTTGTTGACTAAGATAACCGAAATTTTTGGCAGATGTGATTCTTGGATGCAATCTTGCTTTCTTTGTTAAAACAGTAGTGGAGCCCAAGTTTGATTAAAATCATTTCTTGGCATATTTTTTCCTTCCATCATGCTGGTTCTACTATTCTGAGTTGCTCTTTACTATTTATGTCTGACGAGTTCATACATTTAATTTTATGATTTTTACTCGGTTAACACGCTGTGACTTATAGAGGGTCTAGTGTATGCAGTTATGCACAAAGATGTGCACTAATCTATGTTGAATAGGTACGGGTATGTGTCTTGGAAAAAAATGGATTACACGGCTGCATTTTTAATTTTTAAAAAATTTATTTGAAATTCTTGAAGGATACAGCTGTATTTTTATTTTTTCACATTATATTTGAATATCTGCTACATTATATTCAAAGATCCTTCCCTTGCAACGTGGTTGGTCTTCTTTTTCAACACAGCTACCAGTCGTGTCCTGCCATATCAGTGTCCGAATCTGTGTCCACATGTATGGACAGGCGATTCGTCAACCTGATAGCCGTGTCCATGTAACATAGGCACGGACAAATACGTGTATAAGCACTAATTCTAGCCATGTCTGTTTCTGCACCAATCATTATTTTTTCTTTTGGCCTCAACAGGCACAGGTAAGACAACAAGGTGAATTCGAGTCCCTCCACCGTGACTTGATGATTGGATTTGGTTCGTGGGAATTTGATCCAATGGATCTCGAGAATCCATTTCCAAATGAAGAAGGTTCTGTCCACCTATGGCACGGAGACGAAGATGGGATTGTGCCCGTGACATTGCAACGCTACATTGCTGGAAAGCTTCCATGGATTCACTATCATGAGATACGAGGGGCCGGTCACATGTTTCCATATGCTGATGGGAAGGCCGATGCTATTCTAAAGGCACTTCTACTAGGAGAGAAGTATCCAAAACAGACTTGAAAGGCTAGGTCAGCTTATCTCCTCTTGTGTTTTCTACATGTCTTTTGTTACCCAGTTTTGAATTTTCTTTTGGTTACTTCCAATCTTTTAATAAAGTGTTCAGTCATGATAGCTTTAATAGTCTGTTGTATGACAGTAGTTCAAGGGATGGAAGATTTTGACAATGTTGTTGTATGAGAAAAATGTTTTAAATGATAATTAGTCAAATTTTCTGTTCTGGGATTGAAACTTTTGGAAGTGAATCTGATCTTGTGACAGTTTTGGAGGGTAAGCTGGACTCAGCTTGGTTGTATTGCAATATGTCAACCGATTGAATAATGGGTTTGAGCCAAAACAATAACCATATAACTCAGGTCTAGACCTAGTCCCTTGATTTCTTTCACTCAGGTTTCAGAAAGTGTTTGAAAGTTCCCTTGTATCAAAACATAATCTGAGGAGTTTGGTCTCATAGACAAATAGAAGAATTCTAGGGCCAACACAGGAGGTCTACCCGAGCCGAGCCTGAGCCAAAAAAAAAAGCTCATTATTTTAACGAGCTTGAGCTGAGCTTAGGTAGGCTCGGCTTGGTTAAAGCTCGGCTCGGTCTTATATATCATATATAAATTTATATATCATAGGTATCATATATATAAATATATATATATAAAATACTAATTATTAAATATAGAATTAATTAGTGGCATGCTTAAGTCAAAGTAATTAAAAAATCATAATTAATTTAATTGAATTAGTGCTGAATTCACAAAAAAAAAGAATTATTGCTGAATTATTTTTTTCCATGCTTTTACGAGCCGACCTTCACGAGCCAAGCCGAGCTTTCACGAGCCGAGCCAAGCTTTTCACGAGCCGAGCCTGAGCGTTGAAAAAATAGCGAGCCTAAGCCGAGCTTGAGCCCGGAATTTTTTACCGAGCTTGAACTGAGCCCGAGCCTTGTCCAGATTTTATGAGCCCAAGCCGAGCTGGGAAAAGCTCGGCTCGGCTCGTTTACACCCCTACATAATACCGAATCAGACGGTTAAAGCCTAAACTTTTTTGTTTTATCTAAGCATGAGTTTTTTGAATCAGGATATATCCTTGTATGTCTTCTCTCACTTCAACATAGAAATGCAGAAGGGACAGCCATATCAACCAAGAAGTTAATTTTCGACTTATGTCGGCAATTAGGTGAGTCTCATTGATTAGTTATTAGTCCCTTTCAAATAAATTTTTTTTTTTTTGGTGAGATGCCGGTTAGAAATCAGCCTCAGTAGTTAACATGCAACCATTGAAAATATCCCCTAGATACAGCAGGCAAAGCCTGCAGGAAATAACTAAACCTATCTTAGCCTAATCTTAATTAGGACTTACCTATACGCCTCCAGGAGGGTGGGCGGCTGTTGAAGGGACCAGCAAGCCAGAGGAATTGGGATGGGCTGAGACGACCAACACGAACAGGCTCTGGCTCGATCGAAGCCTAGACGGTCGTGCAGCTCCTTCCTTTATTATGATGAGGGATCCGGGATGATTACCATCAGGTCTTTACCACTGTCCCAAGATAATGTATCCAGAGAGAGAAAGAGAAGTATCAAATTTATAATAATAAAGGCTAACCCACCAAAAAGAAATGGTAACCAATTCTTCTTATTCAGAGGGTCAAGTCAATGATCCCAATTTGAGGATGCTTCCAACATTGAGAAAGATCATCTTTCAGTTTGATGGGATGATCTTACCCGTTTAAGTAATCTTTTGGAGGATTGTTGGGGTCTTCTAAACCGGGTAATACCAATCGGATGGTTGTGATCAAGAAGGTAGAGATGGAGTAACGAAATCTTCTATGTTCTTTCCGTGTACTATCATCACGTTAGATATACATGTGTGGTATAATTGTTTTAGATTAAATGGCTTCCCACATGTATTAAATATACGAGTTGTTTAGAATAGATTGTTTGATTTGAAAAACTTTCTATGGTTCTGTTTCTTTATATTACAAGTATAATAGTTTTAGTACTCTTAATAAAAAAATCAGAGTGGCGCAGCGGAAGCGTGGTGGGCCCATAACCCACAGGTCCCAGGATCGAAACCTGGCTCTGATATAAATAGATAATTTTTTTCCACTATATTTTTTTTTGGCGCAAGGCGTGACCTTGCACGGAATATGTCCGTTCTCTAGGCTCGTACCCAAACATATCCAAAGAATTTTTTTTCCTTTCTACTCGCAGGTTTTGCAGGTGCTTCTCTAGTATTGCCTGTAGCGGCATATTTTCTTTGCCAATTCATCAACAGAAGCCTTCAAGAAAGAGCTTGTACAGGACTCAAATGGCTCCCTTCAGTTGCAAGGATAGATAGATATTAGTAATCCATTCCCTCACAATTAGAGTTCTGTTTCATTTTTGGCAATCCTAGGAAAATATGGTGATATCGTATTTTGTGCATCGCCCGTCTTGACCCGGGCAAAGGAGAGCTAAGCACGTTTGGAAGCCAGTTTAAAATTTTGCTAAGGAGAAGCTATCAATAAGGAGAAGCTGCTGAGAGCAACTTCTCCCAAGCTCTTATGCGTTAAGTTATTTCACAACTTTGGTAATATTTTTAAAATACCTATTTTACCCTTAAACTTTCATAAGTACTTAAATAAATGTTATTTCTAAACTTTAATAATATTTTAATAATACCTATTTTACTCCTAAATTTTCATAAGCACTTAAATAAATGTATTTACCAAACGCTACTTTATTGTTGCTTTCAATAAGTGCTCTCATTGAGCACCTTATCTAATGAGTGCTTATCCGTAAGCACAAGCTGGGCCAAACACAGCCTAAATCTCTTACAGGTTCCTCATGGTGGTCATAAGTTTTTGTTGGAGAGAAATTTATGAAAGGTCATGTTAAGGGCTCCTTTTCTTGGAAACAGAATCACTCTTTACAGTGTAAGCCTGGTTCCTAGGAACAAATATTTGAGGGTTAGTTTATGTGATAACTTGGAAGCTTCATTAGGGTAGCCATAGATTTAATAGTTAAAACTAATTATGTTCTTAGCTGAACTCACCGTGAACAATAAAGACTTACCCAAATTAATACAATACATAACAGGTAAAGGTGTAAAAGGATTTCTGCTTTGCCGTTTAGTTTTTGTTAGAAAATGTTGTATTGATTAATTAATAGAACTGATAAATAAATATGAAATAAAAATCCAAACAAATACTCACATAATAATATATGTGATGATTCTCAGTAACAGGAACACAACAACAAAGATCAGACCTGTAATAACAGTAGAACATAAAACTTATCTGATTAGTGTTGATCGAGGCACGGAAGAATCCGTTGTCCTTAAGAATCGATTTCGCCCAACTCGAAAATTCCTTAGTGTAAATGGCAATTGGTGATCGATCTCTAGGATATAACGATTTAGATTCAGTATGTATGCACTCACAATACTGGAGTCTCGAACTTATCAAAATGCCCAGGAGAAATTCTCAGAAGATAGAGTTCAAATCAAAACAAGAGAGAATAGGAAGAGTTTTTCGTGTCTCTGAAGACTTCTCACAGGTCTCGATTTATAGAGATCCTGCAACGCTCCACTAAGGGACACGTCCCTTAGTGGGCCTAAAAAATCTCTCTTTGATTAAGAAAAGTTACCGTTTTAAAACGGCTATAAACTCAAATTAAAACAGCTATAATATAATAAAGACTTAATTATAAGTTTATTGAAACTGTCTAAAACGATAAAATAAATGTAGATAGGGGCGGGTCAACCACATGTCTAATGACATACCATACCACAACCGGATGGATGACGACAACGGCGCGCGTGCGCGTGTGAAAGGCAACCCCTGACAACCCCAGCAATATCTCACCATCACACTCTCCTTTGTTGGGTCTCCAACCCATCAAGTTTCAATCCGTATATACATATACAAGGATAAAGGTACGGCTTTCCATTGTGGGATTAATTTTCCTACAAACACAAGTCAAAATATTGGATGATAGATTTGAAATTTCATGAAAAAGCAAAAGACAAAATTTGAAACTTTCAAATCATAAAAGATAATTCAAGAATAAGCAAAATACTTGTTTGATAAGCCCAAATATGTCACGCCCCAAAACTTGTGGCACGAATCCCTTTGTGAGCGGCACAAATCTCGAGGTGTGACATTCGGGATTCATTTCTGGACCGCGGATCGCCATATCATAACCAAGATAATGATGAAATAAAAATAAATACTTTATTCATATCAGAGTGCAGAAGCAAACTATAACTAACGTAAAAGAAATAGTCACAAAAATTCACTAATGGCACTCAGCTGGGCCAATTATTACAACATCAATAATAACCATAAACCAAAGTTTGAATGCGAGT
Source organism: Pachysandra terminalis (assembly GCA_031762675.1). Taxonomy (NCBI): domain Eukaryota; kingdom Viridiplantae; phylum Streptophyta; class Magnoliopsida; order Buxales; family Buxaceae; genus Pachysandra; species Pachysandra terminalis. The sequence continues at coordinate 15,319,640 of JAUPMG010000001.1, read as the reverse complement.
AAAACAAATAAATCATAATAGTAACGAGACTCACAGTCTCCAAATCATTAGCTCAACCTGCAACATGAAACGTTACAGTGAGCTTGGAATGCCCACATAAGTTCAGAACCATCTTACCTTGTCAAAACATCAGCTCAAATACATAATCAAGATAAAAGCAAAAGATAGGTAAAATACAATATGCAGATTCAGTTATGATATGTTTATGGTATGAATGACATTCACATGATCTAATGTTA
>JAUPMG010000001.1:15303198-15319301 GCA_031762675.1 Pachysandra terminalis | reverse complement strand
TTTTTTAAAAATTCTACTGCTAGATTATTATTACTTGCATTGTCTAATGTTATACTTATAATTTTATCTTGTATTTCATACTCCCTAAGGACATTTTCTATGCTTATACCTATGTTTCGTCCAGTATGACAGTACTCAAGCACAGAGAAAGAAATAATTCTTTTTTGCACAATCCAATTATAATCTATATAATGAATAGTTATAGTTATGTAACTGAAATCTTGGCAAGATGTCCAAATATCTGAAGTAATAGCAATCTTACCCGAGATAGTCTTAAATGATTGTTTTAATTTTTCTTTTTCATTTTTAAATATTTTAATAGCATTTCTTTTAGCAGTATTACGAGAAATCTTCCTAAATTCTTTCGTAAAAGTATCATTAATATATTCTTCAAAATACTTATCTTCAAAAAATGTAAATGGTTGATCACTTTTAATAATATATTTTACTAAATTATTTCTTGTTTTTTGTGGATTATATGTAATTAAGGAAAAGCTACTATCAAATTGGCTAAAAATTAATTGAGATTGTGTGGGATTTTTTTTTCCATTATTTTTTGGCAAGTATGTTATAATGTGTCTTTTTAGGTGGTTAATACCACATTTACTAGCAGAAGTTAACTTAGTATTGCACAATATACACATGGCCATTTCTTTTAGTTTGCCATTAATTAAAATTTGAACATCCTTGAAATATTTCCAAACCTCAGATCTACGATTTCTTTTTTTATGAGACTTAGGAATGTTAGGTTGAGAAGGTCCGGTATCATTTGGTACCGGCTCCTGGGGTGATTCATTTACTTCTTGGGATGCATTGTCATCCTCAGCCATAGGGATTTCAATCATATTATAACTAGGAAATGGGGAATGATTCATTGTCCTATTATATGCCTCCGTACCTAACATTTTTCTAAGATCCATTAATTTATAAAAGGATTTAAATATATATATATATGTAAGTTGTGATAATAATTAGTATAAGAAATGTAGAAGAAGAGAATTACAATATATATATAGTAGACTTATATATAAAAGAAAGACTAATTTAAAATAAGAATACCTATTTGTAGAAAATTGCAGAACTTCACAACCTTTGAGACTTTCAGATGTTCTAGACAACTTTGTAGAGCTTTAGATGTAAAAATTTCAATCCTTGAAAGTGCACAATTGAAAAATGTAGATTGTGTAGAAGAGAATTGAGAATGAAAGTGTGATTATTTGTAGGCCTTAATGTAGTCAAAATGACAAAATGTATTAAAAAACTAGTCGTTTTATGATTGTTATTGGGGTTATTTTGGCCATTTTATAGAAAACAATTAATTTCCGGCCAAAACTAGCCGTTTTCGGTCAAAAACAACTACTTTTGGCCGAAAAATGGCAGACCAGACCAGAGCGGGCAGCGCGCGTGCTTGGGCCGTGCCTAAGCATGCTTGTGCCTCGTGTCGGGCCGTGTGCGTGCCATGCGCATGTTGGGCTCGTGTTCGTGCCAGGTTTGTGCTTCAGTGCGGGCCGTGCCGTGCCGCGAGCTGGAAACCCACGCCCAACACGGCATGACCATTGGCTCGTGTTGAGCTGGGCTTAGGCACGCACGGGCTGTGCTGGGCTTCAGGGGCACACGAGTTTCACTACATAATGTACTGAAACTTGTTCCCTGATTGGAGCTCATTCCACAGCTATGGAACTCATTTCCAAACGAAGCCTAACAGGCCTAGGGGCTAGGAATATCTTTGATAACAGGTCTCCAATTGAAGAGATTCATCCATGGATTGTAACTTCCCATTAATATTCGGAAAGTTATTTTCTGGATATTTCTCGGATTTGGTAATATTCTTCGGCATTTTAATAGTTTCCTTCGAAATACACGCGAGGACAATATTAGGGTAGTAGGCTAGTAGCAAGTGGAGAGAAAAAGAGACGGGTGAAAATAAATTTTTTTTTACAGGATTTTGTTCATGTTAGGAAATTATTTTCTTAAAAAAAAAAATTGGCCAAAAAAACATAAAAAAAAAAAATTAAACAAAAAATCTTGGAAATTTTTCTTTTCCAGAGTTTTCATGCAAGACAAAGCTGCGTTTGGCCAGGTTAGTGCTATTGGATAAGCACTGACTGGACAAGTAGCTCAATGGGAGAACTTATCCACAACAACAATAAACTACTTACGTAAAGAAAATAGCGTTTAGTCAATACATTTATTTAAGTGCGTATGAAAGTTTAGGGATAAAATAGCTATTATAAAAATATTATTAAAGTTTAAAAATAGCTTCTATTGAAGTACTTATGAAAGTTTAGGGGTAAAATGAGTATTATAAAAATATTACTAAAGTTTAGAAATAGCTTCTAGTATCAGCGAAGCTGTTGAGAAGCCGTTTTCAACAGCTTCGCTTTATGTGTAGCCTTCCTCTACTGCTTATGGGTAAGCACTTACCCAATTAGGAGTTACCAAACGCACTTTTAATTTTAAAAAGTGTTTCAATGAGCTATGAGCTGAAATAAGCACTTATATAAGCCAGGTAAAATGCAGCCAAAACATAGCCTTAACAGGCATGGTAGAGCTATAACAGATATTAGTATCGAGTCCATCCCACACCTTGTATTCACAATACAAACCCAATTTTTACAATCATTAATAGAAACAAAAGTGAACTATCACATACATCTTTTGAACCAAAGACACAAACAACTTTCCTGCACTAAAAAGGACCTTATCAAAAAGATTGCAGATCACATGAAAGACTCTTTAACAAGCTGCATCAACAGATAAGTTTATTACAAGTAGTCTTAAGTTCTTAACAAGAAAGCATAGATTCTTCTGTTTTTGGTACCTAAAATGATGCCAATCAACCATCTAAAATTCCTCACAGAATAACAAGATGAACATTCAACAAACAAAAAGTATAAACTCCATGTTTAACATGGATCAGAATAGTTCCAACTAAAAATTATTATTACCTTGCTTACGACGTTCAGAGAATGTCAGCAGAAACCCAAATTATTTAAACGATAAAAAAAATATACATAAATACAAATACAACACGTCATGCAATCTACGAACTTTTAAAAGGAAAAAATAAACAGGACCATTTCAAAGTGGCAACGAGTACAATGTAAAGACCACATGATAGAACTACTTAGGCACATGGAGTCATTTGACAAACCAATGATAAGAACAGCTTGAATACAAGAAAAGCTCCTCCCAGATATAACTTACTTGGGAAGCCCAGACTTAGGATGGAGAAGAGCTTGACTTTCGTCAGCAAGCAACACTGGACCTCTCCCAGGTCTTGTGCAGATGAAATAACTAACATCACCCTTATATTTCTGAGTTGGATTGTCATCGTTGATTTCTGGGGGTGGCTGCAAAGCTTCCACATCTTTCATTGACTCAAAACCAGCATCTTTTAGTATTGATTTATCTCCAAGTACGTAACTGAAAAAAAAAAAAAAAAACCATCAGAACAATCATCCTTATGAAAGACATCTTTGTTTTCTCATTTCTTTTATAGAACTACTTGCCAATTAAAAGATCAATGTTATATCAAAATCTTCATTGCAACAGGCCTATATCAGAACACACAATACCTATTCAGTTCAGTATCCAGATGTGGAGGAAAGTAGAAGAGAAGCCTCTGCAGTAAAAGGGTAGCAACTTTTCTATTACGTGCAATCAGAACTGCATTAGGCCCCGCATCAAAAGTGTAAGCCACCTGTAAAGAATTATAAATTAGAAAGGTCATCCAAATTATGAAGGGGAGCAAGGCCAGCTCGTACTGCAGATAATTCAATTTAAGAGTATGTTTGGAACCACTAAAAATTTTGGTTAGTGGGATATAATGCTCTTCATTTCTTTTCAATTTTCAGAAAATATAAAAGCACCTAAAGAAGATATAATTAAGCAGGGCCAAGCACCAGTAGGGTTGTAAACGAGCCGAGGCTCGGTTCGCATGAGCCGAGCTTGAGCCCAATATTTAAGCTCGCGAGCTGAGGCCGAGCCCAAAAAAAGGCTCATTATTTTAACGAGCCTGAGTCGAGCTTAGGTAGGCTCAGCTCGGTTTAATATATGATATATAAATTTCTGTATATAGATATAAATAATATTAAGCATTAAATATAAAGTTAAAGGTGGTGGTTGTCTTAAATATTAAATACAAAACATTAAATTAAGTTTAGTTTTTTTTTAAATACAAAGTTAGTGGCAGACAAAGTATTAAATAAGGTTTGTTGTTTTTAAATACAAAATTAATGGCAGTCTCATATATTAAATACAAAGCATTTAATTAGCTACTTTTTTCAGCTTTTCACGAGCCGAGCCGAGCTTTTTCAGAGTCGAGCCTGAGCCTTAAAAAAAATAGCTAGCTTGAGACAAGCCCATGGTTTTAAATTTCGCCTGCATGCCGGCGAAATTTCGCCAAAAATGAAGTTGGTGGTACGAAATGGGGGTGTAATTCGCAGAATTCCCCCTTTACACCATCTCGGTGAAATGTGGCGAAATCTGGCAACATTTCGCCGAGATGGTATAATTTCGGCGAAATATTGATTTTTTTTTTTTTTTGCGCTTATGTTATGTAATTGAATTCTCCCTTCCCAAAAATTTGAAAATAAAAGGGATGCAAACCCCTGATTTCTTCTGATTCTGCAATTCTTCCGTTCTTGAGCCGACTTGAGATAACTCTATTTTTTCATGTTTTACATATAAAAAGCTAATCAAATGACTTCAAATCATTATTTGATGTTTAACAACACCCAATCTGTCAATGCATGTTGTTACTTTGATTTTAGTTTTTATACTATAATATATAATTATATTTAGATATACATTCATGGTTTCAAATTATGTGATATTTTGGCTTTAGGATACCATTTATGGAGTTATTTGACATTTAGACCTTTTTTATTTTAATTTTCATTCTTATATAAATGACTAATTGTATAACCATGCATTTGTCTTTGCATAGTTTAGGCTTGTTAGGTGTACTTTAACTTCAATCCCCATTTAAAACCTTAAAAAACAAAAAATTTATCAAAAAACAAAATTTCTCCAACCTGGCAAAATTTTACACCATGCCGGCGACATTTCGCCAGACTTGTCTGGCGAAATGTAAAGCGAAACAAGTATTTAGAACCTTCGCCAAGCCTGAGCCCGGAATTTTTTACCGAGCCTTGTCCATATTTTATGAGCCCGAGCCAAGTTGGGCAAAGCTCGGCTCGGCTCGGCTCGGCTCGTTTACAGCCCTAAGCACCATGTCACAATCCCGAGTGTAGCTAAATAAATGGATAGGTGCATTCAATGGCATTGAGCATATTCTTTCTAGTGGAGATTGGGACTTTACTAAGGCCTCATTTGACTATCATTCTGGATCAGGAACTATTTCCCTAAATTCATTCTTGGAACTAATTTTGAAGGCTTCTCGGTTGCATTTGGTAAGCATGTAACAAAATGAGTTCTGACCTAATATAGATGTTTGGTCAATATGTACTAAAATGAGTTCTGGCCAAATTTTCTAATTTTTTTCCTTTAATTATAATTATTTTCATAAAATCCTATAGCCACACAAAATCTTTGCACAATTATATCCTTTTAAATGTGATATAACTCTCCAAAATAATCTGTAATAGAAAGAGTATATTTACAAGTTTGTCAGTGCTCACTTTCTTTCTATTACAGATTAGATGAAGGGTATTTTCTCATTCTCGTTTTGGGGGATCTAATTCCGCCTTTGTTAACCAATCGACCACTTATCTGGGAGACTGGGAGAACTCATATCACCGACTTGAACTCATTCCAAGTCTCGGAATGAATTCCCAAAATGCAACCAAACGAGGCCTGCGCATGAAGGATACAAGTCCAATGGAAACAGTCTCACATGGATATAATTTACTTGGAACGGTTAAAACTAATAAGGGGAAAGATCTCTTCAGGCAAGGGAGAGAATATTCCAGCTATTATTGATCTCACATACTTTGACCTTGAGAGTGCTAACTAATACAGGAACAACTGATGCAATCAAACTATCTGATGGTTCCAAGACGATAACCTTGAGATAACGTATTCAATTTGCACAAGAAAGGTCCATTCGAAAGATGGAAGAAACAGAAGATTTATGTGAGGAAAACAAAAAAAGCAATAGTAGGCCCAGAAATGACTCACGTCTCTTGGTTAGTATCCATCCTCAAGACAGTTGTCAGTTGATTAATTAAAGTAATAAATATCTAATCGAATACGGGAACAACTGATCACTGATGCTATCAAACTATATGATGGTTCAGAGACAATAACCTTGAGACAGGGTATTCAATTCGCAAAAGAAAGGTCCATTCAAAGGATGGAAGAAACAAACGATTTATGTGAGGAAAACAGAAAAGCAATTGTAGGCCCAGAAATGAGTCACGTCTCTTGGTCAATATCCATCCTCAAGACAGTTGGCCTTTAATTAATTACAGTAATAAATATCTAATTGATTGTACAATGAAATTTATGGCATTTTGATTATGCTAGATTATTCAACTGAACCTAGCCTGAAACGAGCCAACCCTTACCTGGCTCAGCTCAGGCTCTTATGTTATCTGAAAAATCTCTTTAGGCTTAGTTATATAGCTCAAGAGCCACTTGTCTGAGGTAAGGTTTAACCCATGACAATCCAAGCTCGGAAGCTAACCAAACTAGCTTGGCTTGTTGACAGCCTTACTGATTAGAAATTACAATGCAGTATTAGCATCATAACTTTGTCAAATTATCATATCAGAAATAGCTCTGCATCAATATTTTAGCTGATTTATGAAAGAAAATATGAATTAAATTCCTAAATAATATTTTTAAAAAGCCATACCTGTGGTGTCCCTTCGGAACGGTTCCATTTCTCAACGCAGTTAATTATCCTGAAACATCATTGTTGTTCAAGATTAGAGGTATCAAACCCTAAGAAATAAAACAAAATTCCAAGAATTTTTTTTTTATTATTTTTTATCAATAATAATTAGATTTCATTGCAAAAACATGAGGTTACAAGAGCAAATACAAAAGGAAAGAAGTAAAATTAGAAAGACCAGGAAACAAGACTTGCCTATGGGATGTATCATTCATGTAGAATATGGGGGGACATGTATCCAAGCAGACTGCATGAAACTGATTACTGTCCGCACAGGTTAACTTAGCAAAAGATGAAAAATCACGACTTTGAATCACTTCTTCCATATGCAATATGCGCTTTGGTACTACTTCCTATTACAGTCCAAAAAACATAAAATTAGAAGAAAAAAAAAAGAAAGAAATAGTCAGCATTAAAATCCAGAACTAAGATTTCCAACCTCAGACAAATTCATTGAAAATTACACTGCAATGAAAACACTCTTATGAAAACTGGCCAGTGACAATTTTGAAAGCATTACCAAGAATTGTTTCTTACGAATCTAAAGTATGTAATATCCAGAACACAGAATATTGTGAACCAAACCAAATATCTGAAAGATAAATTGTACAAGTAATTAAAATTTAATGGACCAATAAGTACCTTTGACCTATACTGCAAAAGAGGACTTGTTTCCACGCTCTCACGCATTCCTGTTGTGCTACTTGTTTCCTTTTGTCGCGAACTAACCTGAAAGTAACAAATGAGGCTTGGGTTTAAAGAAATCTATGAGATGCAAGATGTAGCATTTTATAGCAGATATCTACTCAAAGATGTAAAGCTGTAGAAGGTTATAGTTCAACAGTCGGTAGATCATGATTGCCAGATCAGTAATTGTATTTTTATCAGTCATGTTAGCAGCATAACCCAAGAGATTTGATATATTAGGGCAACAAACAAAATCAGAGCCCATTAGATATAAATATGTCCAAAGAAATAAGGTTCTAAATTTTTTGAAGGAAAAACAGAATAGGAATAATTAAAGCTAGTCAGCTAAATAGAATACACGAGGTAAAAATCCATAAGTCGCAATTGCAAGAAAATATATTTACATTCTCTTTTTTTTTTTTTTTAAATTTAAGTCACTTAACATACTTGTAACCTGGATTCACTATAAGATAAGATGATGAGAAGAAAAATCCAGACATAAAAATTAACTAACAAGACTCTCAAGATATAATAATTTACTAAGAGACAGGTGACTTCTCTATACTATTTATTTCACGAATGAATCAACAAAATTATGAATCTTAACAAATCAAGACTTTGCGTATACGAGTCTCCAAGCGTGTTGCACACATGCTTCCCATAAACAATCCCAGTTTCACCATCTTTGTTTTATATTCTTGAAATTTGATTTATGCTTTATGGACTCACCTCATATCATGGTTCAAGCATTAAAAAATCTCAAAACCATAATTATGAATTCAACAATGGTCTCGGCACACAGAAGAAGAGAATGGAAACAAACAACTTAGTGATGGAAAATAGAAGAATGAATGATAAGTGGAAGAAGATGTACTAAAGAGAGCACCCACTGTAGCATACTAGGGAGAAATACACTTACTCACAAGACCAGTGAGTAAAAGTCTTTCAACTAATACAGGACATAAATTTAAGTAAAATACATACCACAGCAATGATAATAACAAGGTCATCCCAATGCTTTTCATTTGCAAGTTGAACAGCTATACTGTCACTTCCATTTGCATCCTTGACACAACAAAATACAAAAATCAGAACTAGGCCAGACTGATTAAAATGCTACTAAACATATAACTCGTGCATTCATGAAAGATGGCACCACAGATAAACCTCAGAAATAAACCTTACATTTCCCATGATCCACTTTACAAATCCACCATACAGACTCCGACAAGCACTGCCTGATCCTTGCCTATATACACATAACAAATTTTAGAAATCACTTCCAATTTTTACCTGCATACCATTATATAGAGAAAACTAAATGGGCTGGGCATAAAAATAAGAGAAAGAAGACATTGTAGTGATCTATAGAAGAAATGAAGCACACTTTCAAAATGCAACAAAAGAAAAAGGATAGACTAAAGGGTACCATGCTGTAAAACAATTCTATAACCGCATATTACATACAAGCACAAAAGTAAAGACTCGTGGAGTGGAGCATGAAAAAAATGTGGGCATACATAGTGTCATTCAGACATAGGCTAACAAGTAACATCATAAAATGAAAATGCATGTTAATTCATAAAGACAAACCTTGCAATTGCTGAAAGTTTTCCCTGATCTTCTTTCACATTCATTAGCTTCGCAAGGGCAAAGACTGCAAATAACAATGTAACAACTAGTTATACTCAGTGTTGGAAAGTCCATTTAAGAAAACAAAAAAAGAACAAAACTAGTTGTTCTCCTGTCAGGTAGTTGATCATTTAGCCCACAACCTATCGATCAAAAGCTAGTTGACATAAGGGCATATCTTAAGCAGAATTTAGCAGACGCAACTACATTATGATCATCAAATTGGCAAGGGGAAACAAGTACCCTGAGATGTATCAATGATGGAGTTTGTAAAATGACATGCAAACATATGTCGGAAACATAAAATGTGCAAGGTGAAATATTATCGGGGAATTGCTTAAAAAAGTGACTTTCACACGAAAAACATAATCAATGTGCATATTCTTCTAACAGATAACTTTGAAAACCTTTTAACAAGAGTGAACTTTGATATTAGGTGGAAAGCACTACCTCCTTGAAGCAGGCTATACGGATACCCAGTATACCTTTACCACAAAAAGAATGAAAAATTTAAATAAAAAAAAAGGATAGCCAGTACACCCAATAGAGTGAATAACAAGTTACCGAAGCCTGTATCAGAGTAATGGAGCATCAAGAATCAGCATATAAACCAAACCAAATCCAATTAGAGCCAATAGGTGGCTCCTTACCATTTCTATTCACAGACTGACAAACACAAAGGTAAAAATCAAATATTGATCTACTAATTTGTGTGACAAAGATCTATGGGTGGTCATTGTTAAAAAAAGATCTTAGAGAGTATTGTACTATTTAAGAGCATAAAATCAAATTAACAAAAAAAAAAAAAATAGAAAGTAAGTATTAATAAACTCATTGAGTACATGGTATTAATAAACTCCTTGAGTACATAATCTTACCGAGACAGGCAAACCCAGCAGCAGAAGAAGCCAATCCAGCTGCAGTTGGGAAGTTGTTGTACGAAGCAATGTGTACATGTAATTTCTCCCATTCTTGTTTCTGAATCCGAATACCCTTCTCCTCATCCTCCACATCGCTTGCACGACACCGGATCTCTCGTAGACAGTTCTGAAATCTACCTCCAGAGAGGGAAATCTCCTACACTAACCAGCAAAGTAACAATAGTCCTGATATCTACTTCCACGTAGATTAAATCCTCTATACTGACCAGCAAAGCTAACAACGGCAAAAATAATTCAACTCTACAGTATCAAATCTGATTGAGCCATGAAGATTACCTTCCCATTGAGCCACATCCGATCTTGCTCGAAGCTGGGACTAACAGCAACAGTGGTAGTCGTGCATAGATGATCTGGATCAAGCGTAACACTGATGCTATCATTTACAGGAAGAATTAGGGTTTCATCCCTCTTCCCCCAATACTTGATGACTGCAATGTTAGTAGGAGTCTGCGCTGTCACCATTAATATCCAGTTCTGCAACTTATCCGCCATTTTTCCAGGACCACAAGAGAATCAAAAAACCTAAAACCGAATTTATCCTCCCAAACGAAGCTCGGGTTACAAGATTTACAGAGACGAACGCTGATATTAGCTGAGAAACGCGAATTTCTATCGACCAAGTGGAAACTGAAACAGAATACTCACGAAGAAGAAAACGGATTCGATCCCTCTTCGATCACGACTTCGAAACAAGAAAATGAGTATTTTTATAAAGGATTTGAAGGTCTTGAATCAGAAAAAACCGAATCCAACCAAATGCAGAGAAAAATTGAAAAGATATCGTTTCGGATTCCAAAATCTTGGAGCTGATCGGCACTGGAGATAACGAACAGTGGGGAAGTGAAAGACCCAACGAAGATTTCAATCAAATTACGAAAAAACCCAAAAAAAAAAATTAAAAAATCGCAGTTTCAAACAAAATTATTTTGGCCTTGACAGAGAAAAACGTATAAAAAGAGGAGACGCTAGACAGTACAAATCAACGCAGCTTTATCTGTTGAAAATGACAAGTGGGCCCTACTAAGTTGTAAGGCCCACTTTTCGTACTGGGCTTTAGAATTTCCTTGGACCAACTTCTATGGAAGCCCACTAAATTCTCCATCAGTCTTTTACACTGCATTAAACCAAATTAATTTGAAAATTATTAACCTAGATAGCTAATTGGATCTTGGTAGAAAAGTTTTCATTTTTACCTCTTAAAATGTGGAATAAAATCCTATAGAGGCTTTTGTTATCACATTAAGACTGATGTTACCCTGGTTGGCAAGCTTTTTTGTTAGCTCAATTGGCAGGCTCTCCAGTTCAAGAACTGGAAGCCCGTGGGGTCATGTATCTGGGGTTTACCCTGTCTCCCCTAAGTGGGGTTGGGGTTCCACATCACCCAAAAAAAAAAAAAAAAGATTGATGTTTGTAGTTTGTTCAATTTTTTTAGCTTGTTATACGAGTGCAAGATTTACTATTCGATACTAAGACGGAGTTTTAGCTTAAAATTTTAAATCAAATTTAATTTCTTATCAAATGACATACAACTTTTGATTATATCAATCAACAGTTATTAGATACCACAACAATAACAACAAAAAGCCTCATTCCAACCAGTGGAATTGGTAACATGAATCCTATGCTACCATCCTGATCCCTAAGTTGTATCGCCTTTGAGTTGCAAGTCATCGTTAGGAAGAGAATGAATAATGAGCGCATCACTCACGAGGGACTTATAGTAGAATATCGTTATGTGGTGATAGACTCAACGGAAAACATGTTCACTTGGTTTTTTCTTTTTTTGATGTCCATCTCTTTTAAAGATAAAACCATATCTATTAAAAATCAAATAAATTTTTTTTTATATGACAATATAAAATAAACTAACCAAAATCTAAAGTGTGGAGTATCCTTCTTTAAAAGACAAATGACTCACTCTTAAATCAAAACAATTGAATATATCAAACTTTAGATTTTGATAAAAGAATGTAATGGGCCTAAAGGCCCAATGGGCCCATGGATCATCAAGTCAAGCATAATTGAAAAACTAACAACCCCAAAAAATAAAACAAGGTTGCTGAAAAAGGAACCTATTGAGTACAAATCTGGTTGGTGGGGCCATTATTGTAATTATAAGACTACTTAGATTTTCGTGTAAGCATCTATGGAATCCGTGCACTGTGCACACAAAAGATGCCAATAACAGAATAAGCATGTTTCACGTGTGCCCAAAACGAAATTCGTTGATGGAACGTTATTCTTTTTGTTTCTACAGTCCGATAGCAAAATCTGAAAGATAATCCACAAATGATTTGTATCGTCAGATCAAGATTGAGGAATCCTAACCGATTGATTATGTGACTTTTTTTCAGATGGACAGATATATTATTTGTGGGGGAGATCATCCAAACATCTTTTAATAAGGCTAATCTAACGTTTTCTTTGAAATTCAATGGCAACGTGAAGGCCACAAACTGTTGGTGGAACCACTTTTAATATTGATCTAACTTATGCTTACTGTATTATCTATAAAATAGTACAATATATATATATATATATATATTGATCTTTATTTAACGAGCATAAACCAAGCTTGGTTGGTTGAAGTTCGACTTGATTATTTTATTATATTATACGTTTATAATTTTATATTATTTATAAAATAAAATAATAATATTAAGTTTTAAAAATAGATATTATAATTAATAATTTTTATTCTATTTTAATTCTATATATCTCCAATTAATGGACTTCATAGCTTTGTAACTAACAAGCTTTTGGGCTCATGTGGTTCAATAATATTATTAGTCCGACACCCAAGCTTTTTTTATTTTTTTTTGGTTTCCAAAGGTATCCCCAGGCTTCGCCCAGGACTATTCCTCCAAGGTATGGTCGGGCGCCGAAGCAGGGACCTCTCCCAACAAGGTTTGCTACATCCACAAGGACTCGATACCGAGACCACATGCTTAAGCGACCCGATTCCCTTCCACTCGAGCCAACCTACGTTGGTTGACCCCCAAGCTTTTACTAGCTGAGCTAGGGAAATCATAGCAGAACCTGAGCCCAAAAAGTTTTTATGAGTTGAACTTGGGGTGGCAACGGGTCGTGCTTACGCCCCATTATAACATTATTTATGTTGGCCCAAGTCCAGTCAGGCCTGACTTTTGGGCTCAAAGATGTAAGCCCAAGCCTAAGCCTGATGTATTTAAAATACATCAAGTCTGAGCCCGGTTCAGTCTGATTCTATAAATTAAAATGTGTTATTTTTAAACTAAAAACAATAAATGTGTCACTATTTTGTTGCTACTAAGATTTGAACCTAAGTTTGCACAAGGAGATTGTGAGCCTCTGACTACTAAACTATAGCTACAAAATAATGATAGATTTAAGTAAAAATTATATATTACTTGTTAACGACGGGCTAGGACGAGCCGGGCTAATTTAATATAAACCTGAGTCCTACCCCAAAAATTGAACGGGCCTTAAATTTTAGCCTTGCCCGACCCTACGGGCCACTTACCCTTGCCCAAGCTCGCCCAATCATAAGACCAGGCTGATCGGGTCGGGCAGGTCACCCTGCCCATTTCCACCCCTTGGTTGAACTTGAGCGTTGGGGGCAACTAGGTCGGCTCGTTTATAGTCCTCTAAATATTTTTCTACATCCATCAACTTAAAAGCATTAATTAAATTATCTAAATTGCACTAAATTCATTTGAAAGTGTTGAACCGTGGAAAAATGATTTCGCAATTTATTTTTTTCAAACCGAATCTACTAAAATACTTGATAGGTTCGAACAGGTTGACGTCTCAGGTCAAATTTTGTTGTCTATTTGATGGTGCTATTATAGTAGTACCATTGTTATACGTGATATTCACTTTGTAAGTAATGGTATGCCACAATCAAAAGTGGTGGTGGTGGTGGTGGTAGTGGTGGTGTACCGCTGCTAGAAGTGATGGTGGCAACGATAGTGTGGTGGTGATGAATATGTTGGAAGTGATGGTGTGCCACCATCAAAGGTGGTGGTGGCGGTGGTGGGATAGTGGTAATGTACGTTACTACTGGAAATGATAGTGGTGGCTATGGTATGGTAGTAGTACCATTGGTATACATGATATTCATGTTGTAAATAATGGTATGCCACCACCAAAAGTGGTGGTAGTGGTGCAACCACCAAAGTTGGTGGTAGTAGTAATGGTGCACTGCTTCTATAAGTGATGGTAGCAATGATAATGTGGTGGTGATGAACATGTTGTAAGTGACAATGTGCTACCATCAAAGGTGAGTGGCGGTGGTGGTGCCACCACCCAATGTGGTGGAGATGGTGGTGGCGTACGTTACCACTGGAAATGTTAGCGATGATAGTGATGATAAGGTATTGGTACCATTGTTATACATGCTATTCGTGTTCTAAATAATGGTATGCCACCATCAAAAGTGGTGGTGGTGGAGGTGCAATCACCAGAGTTGGTGGTGGTAGTGGTGATGCACAGTGATGGTAGAAATGATAATATGATGGTGATAAACATATTGTAAGTGACGGTGTGCCACCATCAAAGGTGATGGTAGTGGTCCTGTCATCACCCAAGGTGGTGGAGATGGTGATGACGTACATTACCGCTGGTAATGATGGCGCTGACAGTGATGATATTATAGTAGTACGATTGTTATATGTGATATTCATGTTGTAAATAATAGTATGCCACCACAAAAAGTGGTGGTGCAACCACCAGAGTTGGTGGTGGTGCACCGCTGCTAGAAGTGATAGTGGCAACAATAATGTGATGGCACCATCCCATTACACAATCAATGATTTTTTGGACCTTAGCTCTTAGCTCTCAGGCTTCGTCAGAGTTTCCGGATCAATCAATGTGGGAGTTCGATTTCTCGTTAGTTCGAACATCTTCCTTCTCTCAAGTTGTTGCCTAAGACAAGTGCCAACCTCACGGTGAGATGATGAACATCGTGAATGGCAAGAATGGCAAAAGGATTTTGGGAGGCGATTTAGTCAAAGATTCGTTAGCTAGGGTCGAGATGTAGGGGGAGTCTTCTCAGCTCCATGTTGAGGTCCAAAAGGTGGTGGGGGATTTGTTGCAGGCTGGTTATTCTGTGGACAAGGTGAGTGAAGCGTTCAAATCTCTGGCTAATTCCATAGCAATCGGGGCTCCGATCCTAAGCTTAGCTATCGTGGGGCTTTGCTGAATCATAAGGCCGTGAAGTCGTTCGACCGTCCGGGTTTGGAGTGTGGCGAGAATGGCAAGATTAGGATTAAGGTGGAGCATAAGATTTTTTACTTTTGAAGCAGTAAGAATCCAAAATTGTTGTTTGTGCTTGACGCTTGCGCTCAAGCACTTGGCGGCGGGATTAACGGAGTTTCGTCTTGTGCTTTCTCTGAAACACGTTTTGAGATCTTGTCTCCTGGAGGTCCTATTAAAATCAATATTTCCTTGCCATCAATTCCACCGCGGCATAATCCGTCCATGGTGGTAGCGGGTCCTGTTTGCGAGGAGGGGTGGATGCTGGAGCTTTCAGGGGTTCCGGAACATCTCCAGTCCTGGTTGTTGGTTAATGCCATTGGAGGCTTACTCAGAGGTCTAAGGTGTGGTGATGGTGACGATCAGAAATTTCTTCTCTCGGATGCGGTTTGCTGTTGGAGAACAGAGGGCGTGTCGTATTCCCCGATCACTATGGCTATTTGATCATAGCGCTTGGTTTGAAGGCTTCATCGTGATTGTGGGATCGTTGGTGGGTTGCGGCGAAGGGGAGAAGGTTGCAGAGGTGGTGGAGGAGGGTGGAGAGGATGGAGATGAGGTGGCATCTGTTTATCCACGTGGTTGCATGCCATTGAATAGAAGTTCTTTGGAGACAAAGCCTGCTGTGGAAGGTCAAAGTGACGACGGTGTTGGTAAATTAAAGCTGTTTTTGTCAGGGTTAGGGAGAGAGGAGCTGGGAGTCAGCAGGAATTCAAATATATTTCCTTTTTCAGGAGTACATGTGTCTG
>JAUPMG010000001.1:15288916-15301095 GCA_031762675.1 Pachysandra terminalis | reverse complement strand
CATGAAAAAATAAATATGAGCTTTCTTCACAGACTAGTGAGTTTTTCATCTTCACAATATGCAAACTTTAACACTTGGACTGAAATATCTTAAGATCAGATTTAGATTGATCAGTGATTTGAACCCAGTGTGTGTGTGTGTGATAAGCATACAATATTCTTTAAGAATCCATCCATATTTCCAACTTTATATTTCAAATCATCTTTTTGAAAGATCTGTTGAAGCATTTCCTTGATCCCCATCTTTTTATTTGATCAGTTGGTAGCTTTCACACTTATCACTAAGGTAGCTTTTTTCTCATAGTAGATCTCCCTCTACATATTGGTAATACATAGGACCAGATTACTCAAGGATAGCTTCACAAAATAGTGTAGGCAGCTCTTTCCAATGAAGATTTTCTCATGGTAGATCTTCCTCTATATATTGGTAATACATAGGCCCAGATTACTCATGGATAGCATCACACACAGGCCAGATTACTCATGGATAGCATCACACACGTATCAAGGTTGAGATTATCAACAAAATCTTTCAAAAAAAATTTCTTAACTGAAGTTGTACATACTTCAAGTATTTAGTCCAGAATATTACTGCATTGTGCTCAGATCTTATGGTTCATTGAAAGTCAATTTCAATCCGAAAATCAGCATTTTTCAGTTTTGAATGTTAAAATTCAAATATTGTAAATATGAAGAGCATGCCAAATGATGAAAAGATTGCTTATGCCTAAATGCAGATCCTAGAATGCAATGCAAAATGATAAAATAATTACATAGTGCAGATCCCTAAGTTTTTTCTCAGGGAGTCAAATCTCAATGAATCAAGAGCTTTGGTAAAATTATCTACAGGTTGTTTCTTTGTTGCAACATATTTTAGAACAATGGTACTATTTTCAACCAACTCTTCCTGCATAGCACTAACCCAATACTCATCTAGTAACGATTCTTTAACATTTTTGGGTTCAATTTGAGAAATGAAACGCACATACCTGACCAGTCAGCATCACTGACCATGTCCTGGTGGTTTACCTTTGACTTGCCTCTGGTACGGATCCCATCATCTAGACTCCCAATGATCTTATTAGTGGGATGATTCTTCTGGGTTCGGGAAGAGGTCCTCGAGTAGTTGGATCTGCAATATCAAAAGAAACAGAATCAGATTCTGTAGGTTCTGTACCGAAAATTATTTCAACATCACCATATGTTGCAGACTCTGTTACAGAATCAGTTGTAACAGTTTCCTCTGTTTCAGAACATGTTGGAACTGTTTCAGAAGTCTCATGAACAGTGACTTCCTCCTGCATTTTCCGAACTTCAGCTTCCTTCATGAGACTTGTTATGGCTTCCTCCTTGGAGTAATATGCAAAATCTTTACAGTCATCAACCACAATATTAATGGATTCCAAAATAGTTTGGGTTCTCATATTGTAAACCTTGTAGGCATGATTATTTGTGAAAAATCTAAGAAATACTCCCTCATGACTTTTGGCATCAAATTTTCCCAATTGCTCACAGTCATTCAGAATGTAACAAGTACAACCAAACACATGAAAATAGCTGAGATTGGGTTTCTTACCTTTCCAAATTTCATTAGGTGTTTCAGTTGTGCCTGGTCTAAGATAAACCCTATTGACTGTATAGCATGCAGTGTTAACTGCCTCAACCCAAAGTCTCATAGAGAGTCTTTTAGAGTTTAGCATAACTCGGGCCTTTTCTTGAAGGGTCCTATTTTTCCTTTCAACTACCCCATTCTGTTGGGGTGTTTTAGGGGCTGAAAACTCATGGGCTATGCCATGCTTGTTGCAAAATTTTGGAAAGATAGTGTTTTCAAACTCTCTTCCATGATCATTTCTTATTCGTACTATTTTGTCAATGTTACATCACTTTTCATTCTGTAGTTTAAGACAGTTTTGTGATCACCTCAAAGGTGTTTGACTTTTCTCTAATAAGGTTAACCCAAGTGAATCTAGACAAATCATCAGCACATACAAGCACATACATTTTTCCAGATACACTTTCTACCTGTATTAAACCCATAAGATCCATGTGAAGTAGCTCTAGTACATTTGTTGTAGAAATCTGTTTCAGCACCTTAGGAGCAGATTTATGTTGTTTACCAATCTGATATGATCCGCAAATTCCAGGTTGTTTTTTGTCAAGCTTCGACACTCCTCGAACAATACCTATATTTACAATCTTAATTAGATTCTTATAGTTCAAATGTCTAAGTTTTTGATGCCATACTTCAGTTTCATCTAGAGAGATTTTATGGCAAGTGTGGTTGTAACAAGATGTAACAGTTGTCGGGAGATCTGGATCCCTTCAGAACACATGTTTCAGTCTTGTCAAAGACTAGACATTTGTTCTTTGTGAACCTTACAAACAAATTCTGATTACATAGTTGGTTAATGCTTATCAAATTTGGTTTTAGTCCTTCCACATGAAGCACATTCTTTAGTCTTGGAAAGCCTTCCACATCTAGTGTTCCTTTGCCAAGGACTTGTCCTTTCATACCATCACCAAAAGTCACTTGACCTGAAGAGGAACTTCGATGCTCTGCAAGAATGTCTCCGTTCCTTGTCATATGCTTAGAACATTCACTATCAAAATACCATGAATTAGTAGCACAAGTTCTTAAAGAAGCATATGCAACAAAACATCTAAGATCAAACTTTCTTACCCAAAGTTTTCTAGAAACAATAGGTTTTAAGTCAATCTTCAATTTGGATGTCCTTCTTGGGATATTGACACTCATGCCTTTCTTAATTGCATTCAAGTATTTGAAGCATCTAGGTCAAATGTGATCAGGCATGTTGCAATATTGACAAATAGGAACAAATCTCTTTGGCTTATTTCTAAAAAATGAAGGATCAGTTTTCTTACCAGACACGATGGGTGGTTCTGATGTTGAAGATGGTTGCACAAATGTCATCTTTGAAGAAAAGCCTTCTCTTATGAAACCAATCCCATTATGATCACCATTAACCTTTCCAAGAGATAGTAAGTGATTGAGCTTTTCTGTACCGGAGTTCAGCATCAGAAGATTTTTATGAGTTATTTCTAACTTGATTTTGAGTTTCTGTACTTCCTGTTCCTTTTTAGCAGCACGAACTTCGAGGTTTGTTGCAGTCCTCTTTAGAATCTCCTTTTCTTTGAGGAGTTCGGCCACTTGGTCTTCTAATGATTTGTTTACTTATTAGACCAAGATTTATTTCCCATACATCTTCTTGTACATTTTCTGAATGGTCTCAGTGTTCAGAACATCATCATCGCTGCTGTAATTTGTCTCAGAATCAGAATGTTCACTTTCTGTATAACATGTTTCAGTAGTTGTTGCAACATCTGTTGTACCAGTAGTAGTTTGTTACAGCTTTCTGCTTGTGAATGCAACATGGTTGCTGATGTGTTTATCATCTCATTGACTTTCATCAGATCCATCACCCGTCCAGGTGATGTTCAATGATTTTCCCTTCTTCTTAAGGGTATTTGCACATTCCGATTGGATATGCCCAAAACCCTCGCACTCACGACACAGTATCCCTTTGCTTTTCTTCTTTAATTCAGTGGGATTAGAATCTGACCTGTTCCTTTGTGCATTATTGAATCTACCAGATTTTGTAGGGGGATCCCTCCTGTTTATCTTTTTCAAAAACTTACCAAAATTCTTGGTTAGTAAAGCAAGATATTCATTCAAATCATCAGTTTCATCAAACTCACCTTCTTTAGTGGGGGAATGGACCTCCGCTTGGAAAACAATGCTTTTCTCATTCTTTCTTGGCTTGATATTCATCTCGAAGGTTTGTAAAGAACCCATTAGTTCATCTAGCCTCATGTTGTTTACATCACGAGCTTCTTCAATTGTTGTGACATTGTGTGAAAATCTCTCAGTTAGTGACCTTAGAGTTTTTCTCACAAGTTTTGAGTCGGAGTATTTTTCTCCAAGTGCAAATGCTTCGTTGGCTATATCACATAGCTTTGAGTTGAAGTCAGCAATCTGTTCATCGTCATGCATCCTTAGATCTTCGAACCGGGATGCCAACATCTGGAGTTTTGATTGCTTGACAGCAATGGTGCCCTCATGAGCAGTCTGTAAGACATCTCATGCTTTCTTAGCAGATATACATGTTGAGATCAATTTGAATTGGTTTGCATTGACACCGTTGAAAATGGCATTTAAAGGCTTTGAGTTGTTGTTTGCCAAACGATCTTTTTCTCCCGACCACATTTCCTCTGGTTTGATAATGACATTCTTTTTTGCATCTGTTGTGGTGGGAGGAGTTCACCCAATTAGTATTGCACGCTAGGCCTTTTCATCAATGACTTTGATGAAAGCTCTCATTCTAGCTTTCCAGTATGAATAGTTTATTCTATCTAGTAGCGGTGGACGTTAGACTGAGCCTCCTTCTCCCATAGAATGCATTGCCTACAAAAACACAGATCTTTTTCTCGGATCTCACTAAACTTGTTTTTGACCCGCTCTGATACCAATTGTTAGATCTAGCTTTAACAATTAATCAAATTATTGTAGATTATTAGATTAATTGAAAAATATCTAAAGCATAATAAGATAAGAACAAAGGCAATTTTTACAAGGTTCGGTAAACACCTACTCCTCGGGGTCACGCCCAGGCATTGAACAATCCACTAAGATATCAAGATTACAAACACCAATCGGACTTACACAAAATAAAGACTCCCTCTTAATTTATGTCGCTGTCGTGTAGAATCATCTTCTGGACTTGTTTAGCGAGCACCACTCGTCTTTAATGTCTGCATAGTTGAACTCCCTTCAACTCTGCAGACTGTCTTCTCCTGAAGACTTCAAATTTTTCTCCCAAAGAACGTATCGTCTTCTCCCGAAGACTCCAAATTCTTCTCCCGAATAACGATTAACATGAACCCTAAAAAATATTGTTCTTGAACACCAGAGAAGTAGCTGGACACGCATATGTCCAGATCTTTATAAAGAGCACATAGAGTATCTGCTTCAAATCTCGGATTGGTATTGAACTTGCGATGTTGTAACAATTGTTGCAACACCTTATTGCAACAGGTAAAAAACGTGAGATTTGACATATGTACAGATTAGATCATAATCTCTTCAAAATCTCATGTAAATCTTTTTAATCTTAATCAAGAAGCTTCACAGAATATTCCATTACAGATAACCACATCTAACCATTGATTAGCAACAATATTAAGAAGAAATTCTTGTGTCGTTGATCTCTTGCTTAAACCAGAATATTTTCCATAATATTTCCTGCATCACAATAACTGTTCAGATTTGCGAGATCTTCTGAGATTAGAAGCTATCTCTCTAGTGCCCAGCTGTACCATCTTGCATATCTCACACAATCTCTTTACGCAATCTGCATGCTCCTTATTTTAGTCTCTAGAATATTTACACACAAGTTGTAAATCCTCTTTAGAGAATCTTGCTTAAAAAAATAACAACAGATTAGAAAGAGATCTGAGCATATTCACATGATTTTAGCAAGCCTAATCAAATCTAACAAAATTTAGAAGTATCAACTCTAATTGGAAGTTTTCACTTTTGATTAGAAGTCTCTACAAAACTAGAAAATCACTCAATTTGACCAGCTGTGAGATGACGCTAGATTCTTCTAGAATCAACAAGGATTCTGAGTTTGCATTACACGTGATGCTGTATTATGTTTTTCATAAACAGAATCTTCATCCCTTATTTTAGAAACTCCTCAAGCTTTTTGAAGAAGCTTCCATATCTATTTGAAGAAGTATCCATATCTTCAATCAAAACAAATTCTCCAACCCAAAAATCGGCAACTCCACTATCAATTCAGATTTCCATGTTTGGAAAATTCAAAACCCGTCTAATTAGGTTGGGAAACAGTCTACCTTAATTAGAAGATATTCTTTAATTTGAACATGTACCCAGCTGTAGAAACATATCAGAAAAATCTAGATTTCTCTCCAAAAACAATTAGAGACGAAATTTTTGAATTAGAGAACTCTTGATTTAGAAACCTCTTGAATTAAAAACCTCTTCATTTAGAAACCTCTTGAATTAGAACTTCTTGAATTAGAAATCACAACTAAATTTAGAAGTCACTCAATATTACACAATTGACCAGTTGTGGAATGTCTCCAAAATCTTCTAGAATCAACTTGAATTCTGAATTTGCATTACACTTGAATTTCATTACAATGAATGCCAAAATATCTAACAAAAAAAAAAAGTAATTATGTCTCCAGAATGAGAAAATTTTTACTTTTACCTATATCTTAGCTCTTTAAGGAATAAACCTCCTCTTCATCATTCCAATCTCTCTAGGACTCAAACCAAATGCCTTCTCCAAAAGCTCCTCCTTTATCCCAGACCCGAAAACTGCAGATGGGATCCTCTGCAATCCCGGGTTCTGGCTATTAAAGCTCCCGAAAATCGTCGCCGGGGTATCTCCAACATTCATCTGGAAGTGAACTAGACCCCTTGGGAACACCATTACCTCTCCCTTCTCTATTACTTTGGCAAAAACCCGATTACCCGAATCCACAAAACCAGAATAGACTCTTCCTTCTACCACATAAGCGATTTCAGTTGCTCTTGGATGAAAGTGCGGCACGTTGATGCCGCCGGCATCCAGATCAGCTCGGACAAATGACATGCCTAGTGTGTTAAGGCCCGGAAAGAGAGCCGGGTTCACGGTTATGGCCGAGAAACCTGTTTCGTGGAAGTTCCCAGCAGATTTGATGCCGGAGAAGACGAAGTCGTCCGTGGTGGCTTCCGACGAGTTCTTGCATGGGAGGATATTGAACCGAGAGGTTCTTATGGTGCCGGATTTTGTACTGGGTATGCAGAAATCTTGAACCGGGTCCGGGTCGGCAGCCATGACCATATTACAAAGGAAGAAAATAACAACTAACATAACAGTCATTTCTGAAGACAAGTTCCTACACTCCATTATGTCAAGAAAAAGAACTTGGAGAGGTATATTTATAGGAAGAAATAGTATGAAATTACTGAAATGTTTCCAATGCGCACCATTAGAATAACAATAATAGAAGGGTGTTTTAGTGATTTCATTGAAAGTTAGTCTATTTGGGAATGAGGATGATTTTGAATTTAAATATTACCAATTGCTTTGGAGTAAAGGGAAAAGGATTGAAGATAATGGGATGAGATATTCTTTGTTAGCTTTGTTGAGTGTGAGCCAGTGATGACCACAAGAAAAAAAGGAGAAGAAAAAGTGGATGAAATGGTATTGATTATTTCACATGCTTAGACATGAAGAAGAATCATTTGAGAGAATGCTAAATACTAAAGACAACCCAAATTAACAACCCCAATTAAACCAAAAAAAAACAATGACAACCCAAATAATTCAACAAAGAAAACTAAGTAATGTATCATATACAGATCTATACTATTAATGGATAGGGCGTATCGGAAAGCGTACTAATTTATTTTTAATTTTTTTTAAATATGATAAAGTATTTAATATAATTAGGGACAATGCTGTTTTTGGTTTATTTTAGGAGACGACAGTTAAGTTTTCAAAATAACCGTTTCCACCTCTTTCAATTATAAAAAAAAAAAAGAACGTTGCATAAAACAGTTAACACATTCTAGATGTGTATCAACGTGTAATACTGCACGTACCACCTTCTAAACATTATTATGACATTACAGGTTAATTGCAATACAAAGTAAAGGATTACTACATTATACTCGGTGTTTAGTAGGGGTGTAATTTGGTTGATTTAGTGGTCAAACCAAAACCAAACTGAATTACATTGCCTTAAACCGAAAATCGAACCAAACCAAAATAAAAATTGATTTATAAAACCAAAAATCAACTGAACTACAATGAATAAAACTAAAAACCAAACCAAACCAAAAAATTCAGTTTTTAGGTTAGGTTTGTCAAAATTAATATTGGTTTCTATAAAACACACAACATATATATATATATATATATATATATTTTGGTTTTTTCGGTTCAGTTTAGTTGAAGCTTTAACTGTAAGCCAAACTAAATTAATTTGGCCTTTTGTTTTCTAAACCATATTCATACCATAATTGTGAAAAAAAACCAAACCAAACCAACTTTTTTAGGTTTGGTTTGTCATATTTTCGGTTTAGACCAAAACAATTGACACTCCTAATATTTCGTACCACTAATGGGTCAATCCCTATTATCAATAACTCCCATTCAAGCGGTTGTCATCATGTATTACTGGTTATTATAACATGAAGAAAAAAAACACATTTTAAAGTGATGTCGGCTATCATTGAACTTCTCAATTGTAATTGTTTACAAAGCGAATTGTTCTCGTGGGTATCTCCCGCTTGCTGTCATTGCCAACCCACTTTAAAACTACAGGTAATCTAAGGTGGCCTTTGGCCCGGCTTGAGCTGATCTAAGGTGGCCTTTGGCCCGGCTTGTGCTTATGGATCAGCACTTATTGGATAAGTGGTTCAATGGGAGCATTGTCCACAGCAACAATAAATGCTAATTTAAATGAAATTGTATTTGGTAAAAATATTTATTTAAGTGCTTATGAAAGTTTAGGGGTAAAATAAGTATTATAAAAATATTATTAAAGTTTAAAATAAATTTTATTTAAGTGCTTATAAAAGTTTAGGGGTAAAATAGGTATTTTAAAAATAATACTGAAGTTGTGAAATAGCTTAACGCATAAGAGCTTGGGAGAAGCTGCTCTCAACAACTTCTCCTTATGGGTAGCTTTCCTCTACTGCTTATGGATACACTTATCCATAAGCCCAGTCAAACACGTTTTTAAATTTAATAAGTACTTATATATATATGGTATAAGCTATAATAAGTGCTTATAGAAGCAATGGCAAACGCCACCTAAATCTCTATACCTTTTTTTTTCCATACATTAACTTGATTATAGAATGAAAAAGGGTTTTCAAACAGAGAAAATAATTATTTATCACCATCCAATCAAATAACTTCGGATGGAGAAAAGGAGTGTTAATCAAGTAATGGGGTACCCCATATCCCCCTCCCTCTTTTTATTTTTTTATTTTTTTATTTTTTATTTTTTATTTGTATTTTTATTTTAATAATAGGGTTTGCTTTCAACTTTATTGAACAGATAATAATTCTCTTAACTCCAAGTTTATAAAAATGAGACCCAGTGAAATAGAGATTTGATTAGGAATAAGCTTGTCAACAAGTTGAGCTAGCTTGCTTAGGCTCAGTTGGCTCAAATAGGCCAAGCTTGAATTCAATAGTTAGGCTCAGCCATCTAAGCTCTCAGAGATTGAGCCGAGTTTGGCTGTATTTGTTAATTAACAGATATTAACAACATTATTAGATTAGGCCGGGCCAAAGATCAAAAAATATTAATGAGCCTAATTGAGTCTAAACTATTGAAATATTTTAACATGCTTGAGCCAAGTCTGAGCCTTATTTAAGGCTAATTATTTACAAACTTGAACCGAGCTGAGCAAAGTTCGTCAAGCTTGGCTCATTTATAGCCCTAATTAGGACCCATTATACACATAATTATGTGTGGGTATTTATTAAATTTTTGTTCTTTTCTCATCTGATTTGTTGTTAATTCTATAAAGGTTAAGGTTAAGGTTTTAGAGAGAGAAGGTGTTCTCATCATGGAGAGAATTCCATATAGTGGGGATTAAGGATTATCCATTTGTAAACAGGCTTTTTTGGTATATATATATATATATATATATATATATATATATATGTTCTTTTTGCTCCGTGTTTAAGGATGTGCTCTCAGGGTTTAGATCATATCCTGTTTGCTTTAAGGATTTAGAGTATTTTTGTGAGGAAGTTTGGATAGCTTTGTGGTTATACGTCTTGGTGTTTGTTCTTGTTAAGGATGTACTTTCTGAGCTTCGAAGATATGATCCTTGTGAAAGTGGTAGTCTGGCTTCCTTCTTAGGACCGATGCTTTAAAACTAGCGAGTAATTCGCAAATCTCAGTCGAGTTACTTGGATAAGTGGTTCTGCTGGTTAACTCGTCCTAAAAATTAGAGGCAATTAACTAGCTTAGTCATCAGAAAATTTGGACGAGTAACTAGTAAAACTTGTATAAGTTTTCTGTTGACTCAACCGATTAACTAGGTTATAGACTAAATTAACCTTTTAAATAATCTCTAATTTCACACTAACACTTATCTATTAAAACAATTTAAAAAAAAAAAAAAAAAAAAAAATTAACTTAATAATCGTAGGACTCTTTACATTCTTAACATTAACTGTTAGATTTTTGTGTTGGGTCGACTCGGTTGGCTAGCGTGGTTGGGCTGACCCGACCTTCCTGGAAGTTGTAGACGACCCGAATCACGTACCTCGATGCACACAAACTCGAATCTGCAGCGGAAGATCTTTATTAAACCGGATAACATCCCACGTCAGAATATGTGATTACTAGAACCACATACAATGAATCCACACTCAATTGACTTAGGGATTTGTATGGAACGCTAATAACAAAACCAAATCTCTGTAGGAAGAAGAGATGAAGAGAAAAGAAAGTTCTCTAGAGGTGGATATCCAAAAACGAGAATAGTAACTTTTTGGGAAAAATTACCTTTAGATGCTTATTTTAAAGTTTTAGACTTTCCGCTACTTCAAAGTTTCCTCATCAATTGAAGGTGGTGGAGATTTATTGTTGGTTCCGTCTTGCAAATGTCGATGTTTATGAGGAGCTAGATCATTATCTTAAGAAGCCTTGTAAGTACAGATACAACAACCCATTTGACTGTGATGTAGATCATAGAGGCTTCTTTCAATCTATTTCCCTAAAACGAACTACATTGGTTGGGATTTGATAAAAGAGAGTGGTTCAGGTAGAAAATTTGTAGAAACAGGGGAGGAATGTTGTTTTGTGGAGACTAATGAAACTGGGGAAACCAAGAAGTTCTGCCCTCTAAGGTTGATGAGGATAACCTTGTTGAAATTTGTCACTAATATACCCAACCCAATGGGGGTATGAGGGTATGGGGGTATAGGGATATAGGGATATACCCAACCCTATAGGGGTACGGGGGGTATAGGGGCATAATAGTAGTTTCACTTCTATTATGTTTAGCCATAATTACATGATATTTATTCATGCTTTTGGGGTTTGGGGTTTCATCATTGTAACACATTATTTTGAGCTTTGGAGAATAGTAGAACATGGTGTGCATCCGTGGATGTAGGCACTATTTACCGAACCACGTAAATCTTCCTTGTATGCTTGTTTTTTTCTTCATCGTTTTCTCTTTCTTTCTTAACAACTGGTATCAGAGCTATTGGTTGAGTAGCAGCAATGGCTGAAGAAGGAAATGAGAGAATCAAAGAGTTCAATGGTTTGAACTTCGGATTCTGGAAGATGCAAATTGAGGATATTCTATATCAGAATGATCTTTTTTGTCCTCTAGGAGGACTGTCAAAGAAGCCTGAGAACGTGTCAGTTGACGATTGGGGAATTCTGGACAAGAAACCGTATGTACGACTAGATTATCTGTGGCTTTTAATATCTTTAATGAGAAAACTGCAGCAGATTTAATGGCAACTCTATAAAAAATGTATGAAAAACCATCTGCATCGAACAAGGTTTTTCTGATGAAAAGATTATTCAATATGAGGATGTCGAAAGGTGGTGGTGTAGCTGAGCACTTAAACGAGTTCAACACTGTCACGAATCAGTTGGAATAATTTTTTAGGATAAAGTCAGGGCTCTATTGATTTTGTCAGAATTACCAGATTGTTGGGACAATCTAATAATGGCAGTGAGCAACTCGTCTGGTTCAGGTACTTTGAAGTATGATGATGTCGTGGGTGTTCTTATAAGGCCTTGTTTGGCTCCCATTCTGAATCAGGAACTCATTCTAGGAATTCATTTTGAAGGTTTCTTGATTGTGTTTGGTTAGCATGTTACAAAATGAATTTCAACGTAAAATAGATGTTTGGTTAACATTTACTAGAATGAGTTTTGCACACCTACATCCTTTCAAAGGTGGTGGTAGTGCGGGTGGTGATGGTGGGGTGGTTATGGTGGGGTGGTGGTCATGGTGTGGGGTGGTGGTGATGATTGATAAGTCATGAAGTACCACATATTATATCCTTAATTGCATGACTTATCTGGTATTTTCTCATATTAAACTTTTCATTTTACATAGAATTTACCAATTCTTTATTACCATTGCTTTAT
>JAUPMG010000001.1:15271359-15283472 GCA_031762675.1 Pachysandra terminalis | reverse complement strand
TCAACACCACAGGGCGCTCACAGGACTTCTGCTCACAGAAGATCCCAGCCCCTCAAATGATAATAAGGAATTAGTTGAGAAATATAAATAAATAGAAAGCAATACTTGAAAAAAATATTAGAAGGAAAATTTGTAAGATAAAAAAAATGTTGCACATAACACACAAAATATAACTGATTGAGATCTAATTGATTGATCTTGGATCTCGTCTACCATCTTTCTGAGATGGTGTTTCAAAAATTGGCCTGTTGATTATACAAGTCGAGAGTTGATGAGATGGTGTTTTCTTGATTATTCACGAACTCATGGATTGCCAGACTGGCCTAAAATGTGATTCGTGAAAGGAGGCCCACACCAGGTCTTCCCACTGCATTTTCTTTTCCTTTGATGGTGAGAAAAATTTTCCATTCTTTGTATTTTGTGGGTTTATTTGTTTGTTTTCTAGTTTGTTTTTGTGGTCAAGATAGAATTCATTGGCGTGCATTGTAAATTGCTTGAGAATGCAGTCTTTAATAGGTTTGTTTACATGCATACAAAGGTCTTACCACCTAGAAGGAAAATGGGTGCTCTATGTTTAATATGCGTTTGTGGTGTCTTGATCATGTCTCGTCTGCATTAAGAGACAAGACGACCATAATTGTTTTCTCTACCTTTTTGAGGGGTACTTAATTAGGTCCTTTTAGTACAAGACTGGGGATGTGATTACAATAATACCTGTCTTGTATCTCTCTGGAAAATAAAAACATCATGGAAGTATTTATGTGGTGCTCATTAATTTATTGAAACAAAGGATCAACTCCACACTATTGATCGGGATCAAACAAACACTAAAAATAAACACAGTGAAACAAAGATTAAAACAATGCACACACATATACATGACACATATACATGGTTCGACAGAGAGAAGTTCTTCTCAATATCTCAAAAACGAGAATTACAACTTATATTCCTACCCGATATAGAGGGAAAATCCCCAATATACCCTTACCGTACAGCGATGGGCTCTGCCCCTGCACCCCCTAATTGCATGATACTAACATGGCATGAGTTACCCGTGACCCAATGTGGAACCTCTCCCCATGGCTCTCCGCTCCATGGGGCCCTTCAGGTCCCTCGCCGTTGGATCTAGAGAATAGTGAATATGAGCGACCGACTATCTCTAACAAACTTCAGCAGGCTCTTCCTTCCGACATTTATAAGTTGAAGGCCCAATAGTGTCCAATTGCATTATGTGACACTCGCATGCATGCAGGGTTGAATATGGTTGAATTCTTAGTTTGATTTTCTATTATGTTTTCTTGTGTTTGATATATCATGGTCATTCTTAATCTTACTCCTTTATGCTATGAGCTGAACGCTTCATCTTCTTATGCTTTTCATTTTCTTCATTGATGGGTTTGGAGCTCACTACAAACTATCAATATAAGTTGCATCCAAAAGATATCAGAAACATTTTTTTCAAGTATGTAGACAATTACATATAATGTTGTAAGTTGATTATAGAGCCTAGAATAAAAAAATTTCCTCATAGATCCTCGATAGAGGCAATTCTGGTCTTAGATATGGATATATAGCATAAATGCAGTACTTGGCTTGTATTAGTCAACAAATTGGAACCCTGTATTACTGTTCTTGTATTCGAATCGATTTGTCTTACTGTAGGCCTATACGGTGGAACTCGAAGCAGAACTAAACCAGCTTAAAGAGGAGAATGCTCGTTTGAAGCAATCACTGGTAAGGGGAAACTTCCAAAAACAGATTTACAGTAAAAAGAAAAAAAAAAATTATTATTCCTTTATTAAGGGTGTTGATTAGATAAGTATTTTTGACAGAAGCTTTATTTTTCATTCTTAAATTGTAACAGAAAGAAGCTGAAAGGCTAAGGAAGCAGCAGGTAATTTCATTAGATTTCCCTTTGGAGGTTGGAAGAAGGCATAGCTACTAAAAAAGTGGTTCCTAGCTCCTCCTATATTACACAATTTAATTAGTTTCTTTCAATTTTCTTCTATTTACGTAATTAATTTTGTTTGCTATATATGGTTTTGATACGTTTTCAGTTAACGGAAGAAACAAAAGAAAAGCCTCCAACAAGGCAAGAAAGAAGCGATGAAAAGTTGAAATCAACAAGGAGGACTTTGAGCACACCTTAACAGAGGTATGGTAGTGAAAGGCGAAATGCATAATGTAGATAGGGGACTATTACAGACAGTTAGTTTTAGTTATTTGTCTAAATATATAGTTAAATGGGTTTGCATTTTGTATTTTTCTTTTATTTAATAATTTTATCTTATGTTTTTAATGAACGAGTTCTTTGGTAATGCTTTACATCCTTCGTGAGAATAAAGATTAATGCCTTTTTGCCTCTGAACAAAATATTGATTTTCATGCAAGAGACTAACTAGCGAGATTGAATAGCCCAATAGAAATTTTCTTCAGATCCATATATGATGTAGAAAGGATGATCCATCTACTTCTCAAATGGGATTTTATCGGCATTCCTAAGAAAGGAGGATTTGGCTTGGAAAGGCTGGAACACATGAACATTGGGTTTCTGTGTTAAGTTGGGATTGCTCGCTCATCTAAACTTTAAGGTTAATTTCTTACAGTCCAAGCCAAGCATGATGGCACTTATCGTCTGGGGAAAGCATTTTTAAGATAACTGTCGAGCAAGGTCACGAAATGGTGAATTGGGAATGAGAGAGCAATCTATGAGTGGTTTGATACATAATTAGAAAAGGAGAAAGACTATTAGAGGATATAGATCAAGGTCTGATAATTGAACTTTGTAGGATCTTGTATATGTAGATATCCTCTCCTTGTAAGATGAATTGGGGACTTGCAACTTTTATATACGTAGAAGAAACAATCGAGTGGTTCAAGGTGTTAAAGACAATATTTTGAAATCTAAACCTTTCCTGTTCTTTTATGGTAGACGACCAATGTCATTCAAACAACAATGGAGTCTTGTTATAGATAGAAAACAATGGAATCTTGTTAGAGATAGTGGGTAGCTCATATTCACTTGTCTTTTTAGATTTAATGAAGAGGGAATGCTCAAAATGGAAGAAGAAAAAGAAAGAGAAAAAGGACTGGTTAGAGTGACAGAGAAATCTTCCAACATTGCAAATGTAGCAGAGAATAACTCAGATTAGAGTGACGGAGATATGGTTTTGATTTTATCAGGTTATAATCGTTTCATAGATTCATGGTTCTAATCGTTTCACGGATTCATGGATCATAGATTATGGATTCTCCTATCACATGTGCCCACAAAAGGACTGATTTGATACCTACAGGTTGGGAAATAATGGTAATATTCTGATGGGTAATGATGCTTCATGCAAGGTCGTTGGAATAGGCACAATTAAGATTAAAATGTTTGATGGTGTTGTGAGGACGCTGGGTGATATGAGGCATGTCCCAGGTTTGAAGAAGAATTTAATTTCATTGGGTATCTTAGACTCTAATGGTTGTAAATATAAAACAGAAGGTTGAGTTATAAAGGCTACCAAGGATGCCATAGTTATGATGAAGGGTCAGAAGATTGCAAAAAATATTTATAAGTTGTTAGGGACTATAGTTGTAGATGCAGTTGCTGCAACAATATCTATAGAATCAAGTACTGATGATGATACACTCTTGTGGCATATGAGGCTAGGGCATATGGATGGGCCTGGCATGATGGAACTTCATAAAAGAAATCTATTGAAGGGGGTTAGATCATGTAAACTGAATTTCTACAAATACTGTGTTATTCGGAAACAGTGTAAGATTCAATTTAAAAAAACTACACATAGGAATGAAGGCATATTTGACTAGGTACATTCACATGTTTGGGGACCAGTAAATCCAGAGGTGGATCTCACTAATTTGTGAGCTTCATTGATGATTACTCAAGCATCCTCCTGAACTCATGCCACCTTCAAAATAGCCTTAATGCTGCTTTCCTTAAATATTCTGCATAAAACGTGTGAGCTCATGAAAGCCAGTAAGTAAAAATCTCTTACAACTACATATCCAATTCCACCCAAACACACAAAAAGCAATAGGGTTATCACCTTGAAATCAATCCACATGCATCATAATAATTGTATGACATCACATGATCCAAGAATATAATGACATAAATGAGAGATGCTTGAATAAGGAATATGATATGCATGCAATGAGGATCATGTCATTATACTGGGCTTATGGATACCCGCTAGGAACCAATCCAATTCATGCATTATAAGGCAAGGAATCATGCCTCTTGCATCTATTTTATAGCCGCCAGCTGAATGAGTGTCACATCCCAAACTAGATGAGATCCTCGGGATACTCAAAATGTTAGAATGTAACTCTCACCTCAACACAATGAGAGTGAAAAGCAATATAGAAACATAAGCGGAAGTGATAATATAATAATTCTAATAAATATTTAAATAAAAGTTACAATTTGCTCTTTATTTAAACAGGGGTTTAGGGGGTCTCGAATTAGGTCAAATATGTAAAAACACGTGAAGGTCAATCTGGTCGGTTAACTTGTTGGTCGACTGATGGGGCATCGGTTGCTTGGCCAGTGGGCAGGCCAAGTCTGGGATTTTTGGTTGACTCGTCGGTTGACCTGTCGGTTGGCCGAAATCTGGGTTTTTCAGCTTTGACATACAGTTGGTATTTTGGTCATAACTTCTTGGATACTTATCGGAATCACCTCAAACTTATTTTGTTGTGTTCCTAACGAACAGGAGATTCTTAGCAAAATATAAAATAAATTATATAAAATATTTTAATAGGTTCTTTAATCGATAGTTCCGATCGGTATAATTTTCGAGTTTAGTTCTTATTAAAAGTTCTCTTAACAGATGATAGTAGTTACTCTATTTTTATTGGATCTTTGTTTCTGGCTTTTAATTATAAGAAGCTGAGGAAGGGTTTACAATTAATTCACAAGAATTCCTTCGTGTTATAACATTAGCGTAGAAGAAAATATACAAAACAATGAAGGAAAACTCACTTGAATTGTAGAATCTTAATGTTGGTTATTGTTCTTTCTTGATCTTCTAGGCTTCTAGGATTTGAAAGTGTTAGATATCCTCACCCAAAAGTCTTCCCACGTTTCTTATTGTTTCCCTAGGTTTAGATTGGTCTAAAAGTCTTACTTTTATAAGGTTTAGATGTTAGAAACTACCTAGAGTCCTAATACAACTAGTATGCTTCAATAATACACGCTAACTTAACTTTTCTAGAAGGTATTAATTAAAAACGAATTCCTATGTTTTAAGTTTAACTTGTGGGTTTGGGCCTTAAGGAACAACTTAAGCCCATTAAGCAAATTAACTAATTAAAGCCCATACTTAATTGCTTAAGCCCAATTAAAGTTTATAAGCCAAATTTTTTTTAATTAAGCTTAAGACTAAGATATGTATATAGTTATTATACAATAATTTAGATTAAGATATGTATATAGTTATTATATAAGTGTTTAAGGATTTAGTTTATTTTAGAATCCTATTAAATTACTATTGTATCCCTATAAATAAAAATAATTTTTATTTAAATTTTTCGTGTTGTTACAATAAGACTATCCCGGCGTTCCATGTGCACCCATGGCTCTAGTGACTGTCAACCCACGGGTCTCAATTGCCTAATCTATTTCACAATGCCTTTAGGAACTTAAATCCAAGGATCCAAGACCAAAAATATCTACATACCCTCTATGAATCCCATTATGACTTCCGGTATCAACTACATATATATTGTTAAAAAAAAAAAAAGCCAAAAATATAGGGGGGTATCCACTAATAATACATATTTAATAAGTCAATACGGTTTATGTAGTGCATGAAAGTAGTATAGATTCGTTCTATATTTGTCCACCCCTTAAAAGGGCAATGCAATTTTGTCTGCCTTCCTTCAAGAAGTTTTGGGTTGCGTTTAGACCGGTTTATATAAGTACTTATTATTGTAGCTTATAGCTTAATAGGCACTTTTTAAAATTAAATATGTGTTTGGTAGCGCTTATGGGTACTTATTGGTAAGTGCTTACCCATAAGCACTAGATGAAGGCTACCAGAGCATTTTCTCCCAAGCTTTTATGTGTTAAGCTATTTCACAACTTTAATAATATTTTAAAAATATTTATTTTATCAATAAATTTTTATACGCACTTAAATAAATGTTATTTTTAAACTTTAATAATATTTTTATAATACTCTTTGTACCTCTAAATTTTCATAAGCATTTAAATAAATGTATTTATCAAATACTATTTTTTTCAAATAAGCAGTTTAGTGTTGTTGTGGATAAATGCTCCTATTGAGCAACTTATCTACTGAGTGGTTATCCATAAGCACAAGCCGGGACAAACACAGCCTTGATGTGCTTCAAAAGTCTATAAAATGGCTAAGAAATCTACTTTAAAACCTAAATCCCTTCAAGTAAAAGCTAAAGGTTTGAAGCAATCCTTGTGGTGGATGTGATGGGGACAGAAATAGTATTTTCAAACTTCGGAACCTCATAGAACTACTTGGTATTCGATAGGCCGAATGGCCTGGTCATATTAGAATTTAGTCAAAATTCAAATTTTTTTTTTTTTGGATATGTTCGCGCGGATGGGCACTTGATCACTCCTCCATAGTGGGAGACATAGAATCGAACTCCAACCCTCCCCACTCCTCTTTTGAGGAGATGTACTACCAACGTCCCAAAGAGGGGAAGACCAAAAACTCAACTTGTTTGAGCATAATACTTACTTGATTCTCATTTGATTCTAGTTTTGCATTATGCCATTCCCAGTCTTTCTCAGTCTGCTTACAAAGACTTGACTTGGAATTTTGCAAAACAAGAATAGCATGACAAAAGCCGGTTGTGTAGTTTAATTTAATGTAGCCGACATGATAAGCTTACCCAGCACTAAATACACCATATGTCGTCAGGTCCAATCCACGTGTTTGTTCAAAACGGCCAATGACAAAAGCCTCACAATAATAATAAAAATAAAATAAAATAAAATTTATCTATATATCTTACTTTAAAAAAGAAAATCAATTTATAATAATATTTATTGAATTACCGGTTTTCTTGTTTTTTCACTTCTTTCTATCCATTCGGCTCAAAGTTGTCGACGTTGTATCCTTTGAAAAGAAAGCAGTGGGAGTGGGTGGAGAGATACCTTTTTCTAGCCTAAAACGAGAGATGTCTTTGTGAAAAAGACCAATCCCAACAACTTCAAAACATGATCCGGAAATAAGCAGTTCGATTCATCAGTAGACGAAGAATTGCGCAAAGAAAAAAGGATTCTGCCGCCTGCGAGAGTTGATCACATACAAGTCAATGCTCGACAATAGAAAACGATAATGTGAGATAATGTGAAGTGACTAGAAGCTTCACTTGTTTCACCAATTTTTGACAAGGAAGTGGTAGAGAAATAGACGGGATAGTCGAAGACAACATGACAAGTTGCTTACTGTGAAATATTTTCCGAGATTCAAAAGCTCCAATGAGTGAGAAAAATGTAAGAGAATATGGGAAAGTGTAAGATAAAAAGGAAGAATGAGGAAAGAAAAAAAAAAGAAGCAATGGGAGAAGAGAACAAGAGAGTAAAAAGTGTGAGTTAAAGAATGAGGAGTATTTATAATTATCTTAGGAGAAAGCTTTCAAATCTCTTAAATTAGTTGCTAAATAATAATAGAAAAAAATAAAGTAAAGAAATAAAAAGAATGAAAGAAGGTATGTTGCCAAAAGAAGGGGGGAGATGTCCCACCCGTTTGGCCCCACTACATTCTTTTTTTTTTTATTTTATGTTGCTAAAAAAAAAGAGAGAAATGAAAGAGAGGAAGAAAGAAGAAAAAAAAGGAAGGAAAGAGAATAAGGGAAAATAAAAAGAATAGAAAATCAAAAATGTTAAACATCTCTTTGAGATTTTTGACTGGTGGGAGTTGTTATTTACAACAATGATCTCCTCGGTTTTGCCTCTCCACATTAGCAAATGTCATTGGCAAAATGGGGCTTAATGCAGATGGTCATTTTTGGCAAGGATAACATGTCATTAATTAAAGATGACGTGGGGGTCCATGCCACATCACTGCCCTCACATCACTCCTAAAACCACAAAAAAAATGAAATTTGAGATATTAAAGATCTTTCATAAATGTGATCGGACCGGGTTTGCTGGGTGTCATCGACAAACCAATCGAGACTTGGACAAGCTCTTTTGGTGTCTCGAACCTGTCGGCAAACATCATGAAAAGAACCGGAATGGGCTTTTATCAAGTTGTGAAAATATAAGAAAATGAGAAAACCAGCAAAAGCGCTTCACCGAGCTGAATTCAGGATTGGCGAACACCTCGGTACATTTTGTTGGCAAGGTGCTCGATCGCCTCGATAAGGGGGTGCTCAGGCCAAATGGCCTAGGTGCCCAAGCCCCACTAGGGCCTTCTAGACCCTAGCAAAAAGGGCTCGACAGGGTCCAAACTTGGCACAATTTGTTTGTACCAGAGCCCCTTTTTGACATCCCGGAGGTCCGAAAATGCCTTTCATTTGCATGATTGAATCCCCAACATAAAATGAAAGGCCAAACTAAGAATCATGCCCGACACGACACAACCAAACTTATGAATAATTAGTTAAGTAACCGACTACTTATGTGTATATGATTTGAAGGAGTTCGTCGGAGAGGAGTTCTCCGTCTTTGGCGAGAGCCTGTCAAGGAGGTTTTCCGACATGCTTAAGATGTGGCGGACATGGACACAGGTTTCGACGGCGGCTGAGCCGGACCTCAACATGCCGATCTACAATTTGATGAAGTCGAGTGACGACGAGATACAACCTCTTGAGTTGCAATTAATAGGTTAGCATTAATGAGAGAGTATTTAATTGACTATTATAGCAAACATTAATTTAACCGTTATGTATAAATGTGGTTGTTACAATGTTAATAAGGTGAGTTAATGTGTCGCAATTACAAATGAGAATGATGGTGACACTTGTTACCATTCTTGAGATTCCCTTGACCTATATAAAGCCTAAGGGGACTTAGGGCCAAAGAGAGAGAATAAGTATTAGAGTGAGAAGACTTGTATCATTTCTCGTTATACTTTACACTTAGTTCCAAACTTGGGAGATCTTTGTAAAGATTCTCCGACATACTTGAGAGATAAAGAGATAGAGTAGTAGAGAAGACTTATAAGGAAAATCTTGAGGTGACATTGGTCCAGACTTGAGTATCTCCTTTCGTCGGATCGTATATAGTTGTAACCTATCTTCCGCGCCTTTTTAACCCGATCTCCCATTCTCAGCAAAAGCAACATCTCAAGAACGGCCATATCATAGTATATTAGGCCTCAGTCAGATCTAACTATCTTGGCCCTGAGACATGTGAGAGAATACACGAACATTTTTAGCCTACGTGGATAGTGTTTACCAAAATCCGAACATCTATAAAGCGTCTGTATATACACGTACAAATTGTTCTTCATGTAAAATGACATTGGATAATATAGTTAAAAATGGATATCTATTAACTCAATTTAACTTTACTGTGATTTTACTTCAATCCACATATTGTAATTTCAAATCCCCAAATTGAAAACATCAAATCTATAGATTGATGAGATTCGGAAAGCAAATTCTCATTCTGAGTGCATAACGTCAGCCTAGGTTACGGATTGTGTGACCTATGCCTTGTGGTTATGCTAGGGATCCATGAGCTAGGTCTTGTGTGTTATGGGGAGGAAATCAGTTGTGGGCTACCATGTGGTCCTCGCTGTGAGGCTGTCTGTGATTGGTTTAGAAAGTAATTTTGCTTGTTTTTTCATCCAATTACAAACCACACCACACAGTAGATCACATGGTAGCCCACAGCTGATTTTCTCCCGTGTTTATGCTACATACCCAATTGGGAATTGGGTTTGTTCTCCCTTAACCCGCCAAGAAAGTATTCCAAATTCGTATAGGAGGCATTATACTTTTATAAATGGAACTTGCAATTTTTATTTTTTATTTTTAATAATTAACCCATTTAAGGAATATAAATTATAAAACACGGTATAGTAACAGGAAAGAAAATATACTTATAATTAACTGCTAGCAATTTGTGAATGGTTGAGATTTAAATAATAATAATAATAAATTAAAAAAAAATTGATACCCTTATATGAAAGAGACAATGCCGTTTTTAATTTCTTCCATTTTTATTTCTAATGTCCTAATATTGTTAGACAATTTTAACTTTTAACTTATAAAAAATCTACTCTTGTTCAGTCTCTACTTTTACAAAAATAATCACACGTGTCGAGACACTTTCGTCTCTAAGCTGTGTGCCTGCTTTTGTATAATTCAGTCTTGATTATACCCTAACAAATTTGACAAATTTCTTATGTACCCTTAATAACTTGACAAATTTGACAAATTTCTTATGTACCCTTAATAAAAGAAACACTTTCATCTCTAAGTTGTGTGCCTGCTTTTGTATAATCCATTTCCGATTATATCCTTACGAATTTCTTATGTATTAAATATTAGAGTTAATACCACCTACACCCCCTAACATTCTAGATCAATGTAGAAACACCCTCTATATTGTTTGTTGTTTGATATTACATATATATGTATTAGATATTAGGATTAATACAACTTACACTCCTAACATTCTAGATAAATGCAAAAACACCCTCTATGTTGTTTGATATTACACTTACATCCTCTGTCAATACCATTCAATAAACAACGTTAGTAGAGCATGTTAATTTTTACTACTTTGACTCCGTCTTAAAAGTTATATTTAAAAGATTAAAAACTCAATTATTTTTAGGACAAAATTACCCTTCATTAATTATATCTACCATATCGAAAATTCATACGATTTAGAATTATGTACAAAAACATCATTCATTATGGGACATTTTAATAACATGTATATATAATTGGTGGGACCTATATCCCCAAAACAAATATTTCCTGATTTAAGTGGTGTCGAGGTACATACCAAATACCTCGTCTGAATATAAAACTATTTTTCAGTGATGTAAGGTCTAAATGACTATGGACTATTATCTATCGTTAACACAGTGCCCATGCTGATGTTGCAGGTAGCCTACTTGTGAGATCTTTTTGGGTATAAGAGAAATGTCCTTTGTCTTTTCTTTTTTGGGAACCGGGGGTGTCCAGGCCAGCTTGCTCGCACCACAACTAATCCCCCGGATCCTGAAGTTAATAGCCAGGTAAGCCTCTAATGACCTCAAGTGAAACGACCCCCAGTAGAATAGAATTCCAGACCTGATGATTCATAAGGCACCAACAACAAATTTTTCCGGATGTCTCTTATCTGTGTTGTTAGTGGGACAATTGGATTTGAACCGATGACTTATCCCTTATCATGGCGTTGTTCTACCGTTGAGTTAAAAGTGCCCATTTTCTTCAATTCATAAATTAGCCAACTATATATATATATATATATATAAGTAAAAATAAAGTTTGATGTTTCTTTTATTTTGTTTACATCAACACTATGATTAAGTCATCCCGCGCTTATACATAGAACAAAATAAAATAAAATAAAATAAAATAAAATAAAAGCTTGACATTTGTTTCCTTTTATTTATATTGATAATATTAAGAAGTTCTGATCGATTAGAATATTTTATTTGTATTCATGATTTTATTTATTCAAAAATTAACCATATAATCAGGTTACATCTTATCAAGTTGATTGGAGCATCATATTTTCTTATGTGTTTGCAACAAATAGTAATATACATACCCAAATCTTAAAGATGATATTTGCCAATTATAATTTGATCTAACAACTAGTTATAAAAAAAGAAAATATAACACAATAAGAGATTGCTGATATTGTCAGCATACAAAACATCTTTTAGAAAAGCAGGACAGGATGATAACCAACAGAGTATATATATCCTGTTAACTTCCACGAACTCCCTCGTTACCATCTTACCTATTTTACCCTTTGAGATAAGTGGGCCAACAATGGATTCTTCATAACAACAATTAACTCTTCCTTCTCCGAGAAGTCAACATCATCACCATCAACAGCCGTCCATTCAAACTCCCTTACCAAATGCGCCACAAAATACTCCAAATGAAGCATCGCCAAACCGAGAGCCGGACAA
>JAUPMG010000001.1:15242523-15271259 GCA_031762675.1 Pachysandra terminalis | reverse complement strand
ATGATTGGACCATACTGGGTTCGTAGGCGACGAATGATGGGTTCAAGTGCTGAGAAGGCTCCTTTTCGTAGCACTAAGAAGTTGCCGATGATGGGTATGGCGGAGGGACCTGGTGGGATGGTTCTAGGGTTCTTTTGTGGATCATAGAAGAAGAAAGTAAAGAAGGATCTTAGGGCCGCACAGATACAGACGGAGACGAGGAGAAAGAACCAGAGCTCCATTTGGGATGGACCAAACACACTTTGTTGTGAAGTATGATGAGATTCACTTGAATGTGATTGATTTATGGGAGTTGAAATCATCCATCATTAGCCGGCATGTGACGTACGCAGATGCATCACATTCACGTTTATAGATGTGACGCGTGACGTGAGGAAATGCATCGCTGGAGGATTTTCATTGGAATTTTGACTGCCTGCATATTAATCTAGGTCCTGAATTCACCTTTTCCTTCTTTTTTTAATTTTTTTTTAATCACCCTTTTAAGGCCGCGTTTGCCCCGGTTTATATGTTTCAGCTTATAGTTTATTAAAGTACTTTTTGAAACGAAAATTGTGTTTGATAATACTTAATTAAGTGCCTACTTATAAGTAGTAGAGGAAGGCTACCCATAAGCTATTGAGTGTAGCTTTTCTTATTATATTACTTGTGAGGGAAGTTACTTCTAAACTGTAATAATAATTTTATAATACTTATTTTACATGTAAACTTCCATAAGCACTAAAATAAATGTATTTATCAAACGTTATTTTCTTCAAGTAACTTATTATTGTTGTGGGTAAGTGCTTCTGTTGGGTCACTTATTTAGTGAGTGCTTATCCAAAACCACAAGTCGGGCCAAACGCAACATTAATGTTATTATAACATCCCCCAATAAAGAGGACGAGGATTTTCTGTGAACCAACTACATGCCAACCTCGAGGTGGACATTTGCCCCACGTGGGACCCTGTTCCATCCTAGGTCTCCTTTTTGCCTGTCTGTCGTGTTTGGCTTGGGCGACTCGTGCGCCTGACGCAGTGTGTAGATGTGTGGGTGTGCCGTGCGGGCATGCCAGGACTTATTAGTCCACAAATTGGGAGTTCGGGTTTTAACCCCAAGGCCAATCCACACTGACTAAACGAAGTTGTTTGAGCTATAAGCCACCGGAAATGTGTCTGTTTGGTTATAAAGGTCGGGGTTCTTCCTTTCTTAGGCTTCGTCTGAAATCTTTCAAACAGTGAAAATATGAGTGCCAAGATCAGAGATAATGTATCGTAGTCTAGCTTCTAACCAAGTGTTTATTCAAGATTAAATAACGAGACCTTCGATGATAAACAAATAAACAATAAAAAGAAGATATAAAGAAGACTTGTAACCCAGCGGTAGTTATTACAGTGTCCTTGGCCACGGTCTGACTGAATATACTATCTGCAGGCAGCTTCTCGAAAGAGGATGATAAAAATGCAAAAGATAAAAAGAAGGCTAGTGAACTGCGGAGGATAATCGTAGCGACTGTGAACGAACGTGCAAGCTGGATACACGATTATGACTGAGAGCAGCTCCCCAAGGGGTGACAGTGGTGATCAGTCTGAGGTTGAGAGCAGCAAACCCAAACCGGATTGATTGGTGAACAGAGGGGCTTTACGTTCCAATGGCTGTGAATTTCACATGCAGGCTGAAAAGGGCTTACCAATGCTGAGAGCAATACTCGTAGTAGAATGGCTAATGAGCGGCAAAGAAACCAGGCACTATTGTTGCGGCGGAGGCAACGAATGGAGATAGAAGATCCGGAGGTCTGAGTTACAGCGTTGTGCTGGCTTTTGAGTTTGTGTTGATGTGTTTGGAGACATCTTGAAGAAGCAAGTTTTCTGTGCTTTTATAGAGTGGCTTGGTGGATTATGTAGCCGTTCAATTTAGTTGTATAACCGTCTGCGCATCTTCTTTGAATAGGACATAGATTGATGACACCCGCGCTCTTTTCTCTCTTTCTGGACAACTTAATTGGGCGCGTGAGCTCACTTGCCTTTGATTCTTCTTGCCACACATCCCACATCGTGACTCTATCATGTTCCATACGCAACGCTGTCGATTATCCTTGTGTGCACCTAGTCTCGCACTCTTATTGGTTTCCTATGAGTGTTGAGTACTACGCTTCTATTAACTTATTCGTGCTTCGTGTTCGGTGCTACA
This sequence comes from Pachysandra terminalis, assembly GCA_031762675.1. NCBI lineage: Eukaryota > Viridiplantae > Streptophyta > Magnoliopsida > Buxales > Buxaceae > Pachysandra > Pachysandra terminalis. Next base: position 15,269,089 of record JAUPMG010000001.1, on the reverse strand, counting down.
CTTGATTTTCCCGTACGCCGTATTCGGTGCTACATTTGGCTTCCTTGTGCACCGTGGTCAACTCGTTGTTTGGAATCCTTGAGCACCAAGTGTCATGTTTACATTGGCCAGTGAAGATAGGCAGATATACGCCGTAAGATATGCCCCTACCTTCCTTTGTGTCTCTTAGTCTTCTGTCAATTTTGAAGATACGTAAGGGAGGTAATCAATGATCTTCACATGCGCCAATATCTTGGGAAGAGATATGATAACTGGTCAAATCGCCTCTTTGGCTATTTAAATCTCTCTTCCTTCCTTCCAGTTCATCATCCAAGCTTTATCTTGAACTTTTGTTACCTCATTTTCTTCCTTTTCCTCCATTTTAACCATCTATTTTCACCTCCCCTGGGGTACTACGATTTTGACGACCCTGGACATAGCCGCCTTAGCCGGTCTTCCCCTAGTAGGTGAGTATATCATTTTGATTCTGTAAACGGACCAAGATGATGATGCTGGTTGCTTTTTTTTTTTCTTTCTGTATCGGATTCAACATCATTGTCATGGCCCTTCATCTTGATGTTTTAAAACTCTGCTGAGTGTTTATGCCAGCTTACTAATATCAAAGACTAGTACCAGTATGGGACTGGTATTGTCACGTTGTTCTTTCAGACCTGCTTGCGTATTAGAGCGCATAAGACTCCTCAGTTGAAAGACTGGGTTCCCAGCTTCAATACTCACGCCAACATGGATCCGTGGTGTTATATGAAAGGCTGACAGTCTACATTATCCGAGTCCTTTTCCGATAAATGACGACAAAATACCCATATTCTTTGAAGTTGGTGAGGATTCTCGAAGGAAAAGGAGGCCTTAGCTAGTCTCGGCCATAGGCCGTTCCTTGGTGATTGAGTCGGTCTCTTACATGATGCACGTAACCCACTGTTCTATGGCTAATGAGAACCTGTGATATTCTCGAAGATGGCCCTTAGGCCATCAAGATTGTACTTTGTAATGATGTCCATATGTAATACGGCATTTGGCCATTCATTTTCCATTGTATTTCTTTGACATCATTGAACTTTTTTGACAGACCGTTTACACGGTCACCTGGAATGGAGCATCCCATGTGGTAAGGTAATATTTCTTTAAATACTGACCGTTTATCGTTCGTTTCCTTTGTTGATCGGTCAGTTCCGCAATGACATAAGACCCTCCTTGTAGGACTTGTTGGACTCTGAATGGTCCTTCTTAATTTGACAACCATTTCCATAGACAGGATCCTTGGTCCCTATTAGCAGAATGGTCTTCCATACCAATTTCCCCTTCTGCAAAGGACTTGCGCTTCACCCTTTTGTTGTAAGTACGGGCCACTTTCTACTTCTGGGCCTGTAAAGCATCCAAAGCCGGATGTGAGACCTTAATCAAGGCGCTTGAGAGTTGTAACTTAGATTAAGATGCTCAGGTTAGGCGTATAGAATGCGACTAGACTAAGATCCGTACGGTATTAGAGGCTGACATATCCTTGGCTGGGCCCAGGGCTCCACCGTAGCATGTGTTGCATATCACATGTACTATTAGCGACGTTTTTCCTTTGAGAGCAAGAGAATAGATCCCTATTTCCTTGTTGTATGATATCAGGATAATCTTATATTAGATCAACTTATACCCTTACTACCTTTGATCATGATGGGAGGTTAGATCTGATGATCGCTACTCTAGCCTACTTTCTTATGATCATGTACATATGGTCTAACAGAGTTTTTTCTGGGAAAGCAGTTAGGTAGAAGCTAAACGGCATGAGGCTTAGGGAAGACTATTTGGCATCACATTTATGGAGAGACAATTCATATAGATATGTGCACATGTTTTAAAATTATTATTTGATGTTTTACATCTTTTACTTATATGTCTTCGATATATATGTGGCATACATGAATTATCATAAATGAGCACATTAACATGAATCTTGTAGTTGAGTATAGAGATTTGAGCTTGTGGTCATGAGGGATTAGAAATACTCAATCCGATGTGGCCAAATGAGTTTGGGGCATAGGTGAGACTTTTGAGAGTATATCTCAATTTCAATTTTATTGAACTTGATATGGTGTCGCTTACCCATTACTTTGTGCTCGTCTGTCGCACGCTCAACGACCTGTATGATTAGCATCCACGATAAGAAGACAAGATGTACATGAGAGAGATGCACACTTCATGCCCACTATAGAGAAGTGGGAGATGTTGGATTTTAGAGATGGGTCGACCCATTTGGGCCTACCTGGGGTCCCCACTTAATGGGACATCCATACTTGATTAGAAGTGTGGATATGTATAACTCTCTCCTAATTGGATTAGGAGATAGAGTCCTAGACGGAGTAAAGTTGAGTCTTTTATATGTACAAGACTCCTACAGAACTCTCTCATCTCTTCATTTCTTCCTCCTACAGAGATCTGATTTTGCATTAGGGTTATATACAAAGCCCTAGGTCAATTGAGTGTGGATTGATTGTATGTGGTTCTAGTAATCATATATTCCCACGTGGGACATTATCCGGTTCGATAGAGATCTTCCGCTGCAGATTTGGGTTCATGTGCATCGAGGTACGTGATCCAGATTGTTTACAACCTTCATCAATCTTAGGCTTAAGTTTGGTATTCTGGATTTATCTTCCTCAACCATATTTTCCTTCAAATGATTCTCATTCGCAACATCCTTCTTATCTCAATTACGAGAATCTTCCTCGATTCGAAGGTAACATTGCAGAGATTCCAATTTATGACTTTTCTCGTCGTGCTTAAGCTTCTTCTTGTCGCCATTTCAAGCAGAGGGGAGTAATTAGCTAATAACCCCTACTTGAAACTCCTCTACAAGCATTATTCCAGATATTTTAAGATTACTAACAATAAGTTGTAATTCATGCACTTGTGCTAGAACAGACTTATCATTGGTCATCTTAAAATCCAAATAACTACTAATTAAAAATTTTGGGTTACTTGCCTCTACAATGATGTACTTGTTGTCCAAGGCCGTCCACACTTTGCAGGATGGATTGAATGATGTGCACTGTAGACTAAGTTGTAGAGTTCATTCAAGATGTGTCCTCCACAAAGGACGTTGGCTTTCTTTTCCTTCTCTTCTCTATCAACTTGGGTGTATTGTTATCGAAATATTATGGGATAGCCTCCAAATCTTCATCAAGGATGTAGGCAAGCTTCAGAGTGGTAAGATAGAAGAGCACATTTTCTTGCCGTCAAGTAAAATTGTGACCATCTGTAGTGACCCTAACCTAGTAACGAACTATTTAAAGTTAACTCAAGATTTATTAAATTGATTTAATAAGCATGACCTGGAAACACACCTATATACATATATATATAGGAACTCAGACTGGTCTATCCAAAAATAATCATAATTCATTAGGATAAGTCCATTTTTGGAAATGAGAATTAATTAATTAAGATTAGATTTGTTGGGAATTAGATTAGACATGTAAGTCATTAATTGAGATTAAGGAGAGATTAGTAATTCGCCTTTTAGTTCGGATTAATTAAATTTAGGTTAGGAAGTTAAGGAAGGATTTCAAATTAATTAGATTAGTTGATGTTTTAATTTGAATGAAATTTATATGGGTTATAAATTTATTTGATCTAAGGGTGAAATGGTAAATTAAACTTTAGATCCAGGGATCATGGTGTAATTAAACTTATTGTGGGGTAAAATCTATAATTTTACCATTGAATCTCAAATTCAAACGCACAACCATGCTCTGAATGGGTCTATGATGCGTTGCCTTGAACGAGTTGTTAGTGAGAGAGAAATTAGGGAGACATCTCCCTAAACCTCTAACCACTCGTATGATCATCACATTCTAATTTCATCTAAACTTGTGTTGAGAGACTAAGAGAACTGAGAAGGAGTAGAACTTTGAGAAGAAGAGAAGACTGAATCTAGACCCATTGCAGAGAAGAAGAAGAAGAAGAAGAAGAGAAGAAGAAGAAGAAGAAGAAAAAGATGAAGAATGGGAGAAGGGAAGTATAGGACGAGAAGGAGAAGGAGGAATTCGCACCAAAGATCTTCACGAAATTTCTATCTTGATAATTAGGAAAACGAGTAAGAAGTTTATTATGTATAGTTTCCATTGTTTTGTATGATTTCTAAAGTGATCTCAATGTCTGATTTTAATCTCTTTCCGATGCATGATCAATTTCTATTTTTCCGGAAATATGATGCATGAAATCCATGTGTTTTAGATTCAATCTGATAGGATTTAATCATGTTTTGATGTGAGATATCTTGTGAATTAATGTGGGTTGAAATCCAGAGAAGTTGGTGTTCGAAAATACCAAATTTAGGCCTTCGGTAGACCTTTCAGTGTGGTTTCGGTCTACCAAAGTAGCCTTCGGTGGGCTTTTTGGTCTATCAAAAAGTCTCGGTAGACTTTACAGAGTTGATGTTGAACAACCCTGAGACTCGGTGGACCCTTTGGCATACCAAAACTGTTTCGGTAGCCTTGACGGAATCAATGAGAATTGACCCTGAGATTCGGTATACCTTCGGTCAACCGAAGTGTCTACCAAGAGACCATCTGATGCTCGGTAGGGTTTTCGATCTACCAAAGAGGCTACTGAGTGAGCTCGGTAGGGATTTCGGTCAGCCGAAGAGGCTGGCGAAAATGCAAACTGAGCCTGATTTCTGGAATTTCATTTGGCAACCTATGGTTATTAGTTCAGACTATTATTTGGGAGAGTTTAAGGGTTTGGATGTCAGTATGGTTCGGGCTTAATGTCGTTGGGATCAAAGGAAGTAAGAAACCTACTTTGTTGCCCACGGTGTGTGCTAGCCACACTTGACACACTCCTTAAACCGGTCTCCATCGGGAAATGAGATAGTGAAACCTAACTTTAAATGAATTGTGCGTTGCATCATATGAATGCGAATGATGGATCTCAATGAATTATTCACGTGTATGAGCGCATGAATAGCTCTTCTGGGGGTTTATCATTCGTATTCTATGTTAATGTGGGATATTAAGTGTGCCCGGGAGGTGGAAATAAGAGGTTGTCTAGATCTGTAGGTTGAAACGCCTACGAAATAAGTTATGGGATCATAGATGGTTCCATATGGTCGACTAGACCTTGAGTATTGTACACTCATGAAATCAGCATATGGTGGCCTTAGAACCATGGGTTAGCGCCCGGATCGAAGAAAGGGGCTGCCGATTGTTCCTGGGACATAGGTCCCGAAACCTTTTTTGAAGCTGCAATGAGGGACACTTAATGTAACATGTAAGCGTAGACATCTTCATTGCATTGCATTCTTTGTTTGAGCATTTATTAGAGCATCTATTTGATATTCACGCATCATGTCCATATCATATTATTATGCTGCATATTTCTTTTTCTTATATGTCGTATTGCTGATTGTTTTGTATCATATATGACGATGGAGATGGGTGACAAAATCATACTTACTGAGCATTCCAAGCTCACGCAACGTTTCATGTTGCAGGTTGAGCTAGATGCATGGAGGTCGATGACCTTGACTAGAAGCATTTGATATTGAGTGTAACTATTCATTATAGTTGATGAATTGGATCTTGTTGAATTTATTATTGAGATTTTGTATTAAGGCTCTTATGAAGTCGATGTCGAATTCTATTCATTGAGTTTATGTAACAAATTTTACTAGCTTCCTCGTACTCTGATTTTGTAATTAAATTGAGGTAGTTTATCTCATGCCTTCGTTATGATAGGGAAATCCACACTCCAGAATGGATCCCGAAGGTCTCACCTCGAGATCCATGCCATCCCGCTTAGGGATTCATGCTACGGGATCTGGGGCATGAAAGATTGGTATCAGAGCATAAGGTTTACTCAGAGTAAAGCTGTTAGGAGTTTGTTGAACCTAGATATCACATAGAGGTTTGAAGTTAGGGAGAAGGAAACATAGAAGCTAGAAATTGAGACTGTTTGCTGGTTGCTGAGTTATGACATACCTTGAATGTTGTTTGATTTATTGCATGTTCTCTAGGTTAGTAGTATTGAGAAGTAGAAGTAAGTGATTTAGTGTCTTTTCGTTGAGCCCTATACTGGTCCTGTGAGGGAGTCCTGTAAATTTGAATGGTGGAATGTGATCCAAACTTTCCTTCCAGGGTGATCGGATTAATGTAGCTGCAGATGCATTCGTCCTTGAAACTCTAGATCGAGGGTTAGTGACCACAGAGAGAGTGAGAGAGACCATTGATTTATCGTATACCAATGTCCGAGACCATCGCTGTGATTTTTCATCGCCAAGGATTGGAGACTAATAGGACCTGTCCTGAGATTTTCGTTCTTTATGCTCCTTCATGGGACATGTTTGAATTGATTCACCAAGCAAGTGAACCATGTTTTCTAGACTCACTTAGAGTTATGTGACTAATCATGAGACGTGTATATGATGAATAAAGTGAGACCCCATGATTTCATTATGATGGTTAGCATAGGCTTGTGTTTAAGCCCTTTGACCTTGATAAAAAAAATGTTACTGTCAACGCATGTGGGTTATTATGACTATATTGTGATACTTTAGAACGAGATCTATAGTATTTATAATAATATATGGTAAAATAACTATAAGACTTACTGTATGAAGTTTAGTAAGTTAGGACCGGATTTGTATTTTGTGTGAACAACCAGGTGAAGGCTAAGCTTTTATAATAAATTGTTGGGTGATTGATAGATAATAAGTGAAACATGTAGATATGGAGGGTGACAATGTAAGACTTGCAATAAACTTGTTGGTCTGATATGACTCGATACTACTACTGTGGGAAGGAAGAAGAACATTAGAAGCTTGGACCTACTTGAGTGGGACCAACCTAGAATTGGCTGGTACACCTGTACCCACCGACCAGACCACCGACCAACAGTGAAGTGTGAGGTTGGGTTTTGATCAGTTGTGTGGTTGACGATTAGGATGTTTAGTGAAGTAATATTAGGTTTGGAGATTGGTTAATCCCTATGGAGCACTATTTGTACACTAATAGACCAAATACCTTGACCTGAAATCTATGACTCAGTTGGGGTGTGAGTTCTACCGTGGGACTGGTGTAAAACAATAAGATGAGTAATTAGACTTGTTAAAGTCAAACTTGAAGTTGTAGAATGGTGTAAAGGAGTTGGTTTGCCCTCAATTGCCTTGGGAATTTCGTGAGGGGAAATCTAACATGTGAAAATACTTGGAATAACAGGACAAGGGTTAAGCAGACTAGTGACCATAATGTTAGTGCTTATGGACTTGTATGGATCACCGAATAAGCTTAGGGATAAATATATTAGAAGTTGATGCATATAGTCGAGACTACTGGGAAGTGAGATAATAAATGATATTCAGGGTGACTGAATATTTGACTAAACTATTGTTGCATGACATGAGAGAATGAAGTGAAAATCCTTAAATGCATACATGAGAGTTAATAATAAGATGTATTGGAGTGGGTTAACTAATACATGAAGCAAACCGAGTAAGATGTAAATCAAAGTTGAATTTGAGCACTGAACTACACAAGAAATTTGTGAAATAATTATAATAGGCAGGTGTGAATTGAGTATAGTAGTTGTGTAATGGTGTATGGATGGGATGAGTTGAGTCATTCCAATGATTACTTGAAATGAAACAATTAATGCATGAGTAAATGATGTATGAGTGCAAATATGAGTTGATACCGATATTAACTACAAAAGAGAATGTAAATGAACACGAGGTGCAGAAAGAGGAGACTTGTGAATGTTCCCAAAGTATATTTGTATATGGAAATATAAACCCGTAATGTGTTTGGTTGCTATGATTTATTTCATTTATGAATGAACATAGAAAAGTAAAAGTACAATGTCTGTAACACAAATGAGTAGGATGTTTGAATTTAAGGGACTTGTGAGTGTCTTCAAGTATATGATAATATGGTCACGTGCTTGCTTGTGTAATTTTTTGTAAATAAAACATGTATGGATGTTCCTAGAGGGGTACTTAAATTACTCTATTGAATTGTAGATGGAGGAGGAACAGGAACGGGTAGTCAGGTTGGACTCACCTAGTAAGGAAGGGGCAAATTCACTGATGTCAGGTCTACAAAGAATTCTAGAAGATTTGAAGGAACTATTAGAGGGAAAGCTAGAGAGTCATGGCACACAAGGAGATAGGATTCCGCAACAGAGTGATGAAGGTAAGGGCAAGAAGGTTAGGCCAGAAAAACATAATAGGAAGAGGTATTTGGATAGGAAGAAGAAGAATGTAGAGGGACCCATGTGTGTCAACTGCATTCCGAAGATTGTGTCCTCACCCATTGAGAATGGATGGGAGGCAAGGTTCTGAGAAGAGGCAGAAAGTGGTAGAAATATCGGTTCCAGTTAACACTGTGGCTCTTGTTGTGGCACCACCTCAGCCACAACCTCGTTCGTTGCTGAGGTGTTTTAACTGTGGAAGGATGGGACATATCCGGAGAAATTGCCGACAACCAGCGAGGTAGAAGAATGAACGGAGTTCAAAAGGCGGAAGGGTGTCAGAACGAGAAAAATAGAGATAAGGTAGTCAACACATTCATGATGGGTACACAAAACACACACGCTCTCTGTTAATTATAGATACTCCCATTGCTTAAATTTATATGAATCAGCCTTGTGTGTGATATACTGCTGAATGCATGATTAACTTGTAAATTCTATAATTGAATCATCACAGACATTGGGATTGGTGATCTAGAAATCTAGCATGATTAAATTTCGGGGACGAAATTTCTTAAAAGGGGGAAGATTGTAGTGGCCCAGACCTAGTAACTAACTATTTAAAGTTAACTCAAGATTTATTAAATTGATTTATAAGCATGACCTGGGACACACCTATATACATATATATAGGAACACAGACTAGTCTATCCAAAAATAATCATAAGTCATTAGGATAAGTCCATTTTTGGAAATGAGAATTAATTAATTAAGAGTAGATTTGCTAGGATTTAGATTAGACATGTAAGTCATTAATTGAGATTAAGGATAGATTAGTAATTCTCCTTTTAGTTCGGGATTTCAAATTAATTAGATTACTTGATGATTTAATTTGAATGAAATTTATATGGGTTATAAATTTATTTGATCTAAGGGTGAAATGGCAAATTAAACTTTAGATCCAGGGATCATGGTGTAATTAAACTTATTGTGGGGTAAAATCTATAATTTTACCACCATTGAATCTCAAATTCAAACGCACAACCATGCGCTGAATGGATCTATGATGCGTGGCCTTGAGCGAGTTGTTAGTGAGAGAGAAATTAGGGAGACACCTCCCTAAACCTCTAACCACTCGTATGATCATCACATTCTAATTTCATCTAATCTTGTGTTGAGAGAACTGAGAAGGAGTAGAACTTTGAGAAGAAGAGAAGACTGAATCTAGACCCATTGCAGAGAAGAAGAAGAAGAAGAAGAAAAAGAAGAAGGGGAGAAGGAAAGTATAGGACGAGAAGGAGAGGGAGGAATTCGCACCAAAGATCTTCACGAAATTTCTATCTTGATCACTAGGAAAACGAGTAAGTAGTTTATTGTGTATAGTTTCCATTGTTTTGTATGATTTCTAAGTGATCTCAATGTCTGATTTTATTCTCTTTCCGATGCATGATCAATTTCTGTTTTTCCGGAAATATGATGCATGAAATCCATGTGTTTTAGATTCAATCTGATAGGATTTAATAATGTTTTGATTTGAGATATCTTGTGAATTAATGTTGGTTGAAATCATGAGAAGTTGGTGTTCGAAAACACCAAATTTAGGCCTTCGGTAGACCTTTCGGTGTGGTTTCGGTCTACCGAAGTAACCTTCAGTGGACTTTTCGGTCTATCAAAAAGTCTCAGTAGACTTTACAGAGTTGATGTTGAACAACCCTGAGACTTGGTATACCTTTACAGAATCAAACTGAATTGACCCTGAGATTCGGTATTCCTTCGGTCAACTGAAGTGTCTACCGAGAGACCATCTGATGCTTGGTAGGTTTTTCGATCTTCCAAGGAGGCTACCGAGTGATCTCGGTAGGGATTTCGGTCAACCGAAGAGGCTGCCGAAAATGCAAACTGAGCCTGATTTCTGGAATTTCATTTGGGAACCTATGGTTATTAGTTCGGACTATTATTTGGGAAAGCTTAAGGGTTTGGATGTCAATATGGTTTGGGCTTAATGTCGCTATGAGTTGGGATCAACGGAAGTGAGAAACCTACTTTGTAGCCCACGGCATGTGCTAGCCACACTTGACACACTCCTTAAACCGGTCTCCATCTGGAAATGAGATAGTGAAACCTAACTGTAAATGAATTGTGTGTTGCCTCATAGGTATGTGAATGATGGATCTCAATGGATTATTCACGTGTACGAGTGCGTGAATAGCTTCTGAGGGGGTTTATCATTTGTATTCCATAGGGGTAGTGCATACATACTATGAAAATGGGGGATATTAAGTTTGCCTGGGAGGTGGAAATAAGAGGTTGTCTAGACCTGTAGATTGAAAGGCCTACGAAATAATTATGGGATCATAGATGGTTCCATAAAGTCGGTTGGACCGTGAGTATTGTACACTCATGAAATTAGCATATGGTGGCCTTCGAACCATGGGTTAGTGCCCGGATCGAAGAGAGGGGATGCCGATTGTTCCTGGGACACCGGTCCCGAAACCGTTTTTGAAGTTGCAATGAAGGACACTTAATGTAACATGTATGCGTAGACATCTTCATTGCATTGCATTGCATTTTTTGTTTGAGCATTCATTAGAGCATTTGTTTGATATTCACGCATCATGTCCATATCATATTATTATGCTGCATATTTCTTTTTCTTATATGCCGTATTGCTGATTGTTTGGTATCATATATGACGATGGAGATGGGTGACAGAATCATACTTACTGGGCATTCCAAGCTCACGCAACGTTGCATGTTGTAGGTTGAGCTAGATGCATGGAGGTCGACGACCTTGACTAGAAGCATTTGATGTTGAGTGTAATTATTCATTATAGTTGATGAATTGGATCGTGTAGAATTTATTATTGAGATTTTTGCATTAAGGCTCTTACGAAGCCGATGTTGAATTGTATTCATTGAGTTTATGTAATAAATTTTACTAGCATCCGCGTACTTTGATTTTGTAATTAAATTGAGGTAGTTTATCTTATGCCTTCGTTGTGAGACGAAAATCTGCGGTCCAGAATTAGATCACGAAGGTCTCCCTCGAGATCCATGCCGTCCCGCTTAGGAATCCATGCTAAAGAAAATCTAACCATTAGTTGGATGTACCCATTTTCATATAAATAAATTAATAAAAAATAAAACGAAAAGCAAAATTCCAATCTTCAACACCTTAAATCTCTATATAATTTATATGCAAAACTATTAAAAGACTAACTCTAAGACAAAATTTAATATAGTACTATAATATTGACTCCGGAAAAATCAAAAGCTAAAAAGAGAAATTAGAAACACATAAAACAAATCATATCCCCAACAAATACCAAACATTATAGGCAAAGCCACAAATATTGAATAACCCCAAGTTAATGCCCCACTCATATATTATGAAGAAAAAAAATGAATAGAGTTGCTTCCTTAGTTTAGTATCCCAACCGTCCATTAAATTTATAGTGAGGCTGATCCGATTCAATCCATTACTACTGATGGTTCAACTAAGATGATCCAGAGATATTAAAAACATACTTACATGCTTGGAAAAAGTGTTGAGATGTGTTAGTGGTTTGACCAACCAATCCGATTTGTCTTTTAAAATATTAAGAAAAAAAAAAAGAAGACAACATCGAAAAACAAAATCCATATATTAGAATTTCTTAGCCCAATTTCATTTATTTCTTAACTATGGGTCTATTTTATTATTTTATTACCATGGTCTATGTAAAGTAGGGAAGGAAAAAGGAAAAGCGACTAGTAAAACCGGGCGCCCAAATTGGGTGAGGGCCTGCTTCGTATTAGGGCTGGCTGTCAATGGGTCGGATTGATATGCGAATTTGACCTATATTCGATTCGAAAAGATCAAATGTGGTTATATCTCCATATATGATGATCAAATATGGATCAAAGAAGTCGATTCTGTATATAAGAGAATGCCTACATGCACTCCAAATGAGGGCTCGATGGTTCGGTTCAATTTGGTTCAAATTTTACAAAATTGAAATTCAAATATTAGTAGAATTATTGGGCCAAACTGAATTCAAATACGAAATTAGGTTTGTTTACTCAAGTTTGAATACAAATTAGGAAAATACAAATCCGAATGGATTTCAATCGAATTAAGAGTCTCGGTTTTAATTTTCGATTCGAATATGGATCTAAGCCGTATTCGACCAGTTGACAACCCTAGTTCCTAGTTTAACTAACGCTAGTTCAGAAACAAAACAAAAGAATTAAAGGAAATGACATGCATACACTAATTGTGTGGGTCGCTCGATTATCATGACATTCAATTAGCCAAAAAACATTAATGAGATTAGTGCGACCCATCAACGATTAGATATCTTAGTTGCTATGCATTTAAAATTTTTTAAATATAAAAAGATGAAAGTAGGAGAAACAGCCACATTAAGAGAAAGGATAAAGAAAGAGAGAAGGACCCGTACAAACAGTGAGAAGTCGTGCAGAAGAGAAAGAAATGGTCTTAACAAAAGTAGTGTTAATTCTATTTACTTCCCCTCACATTCCTGAAAACTTCAGGGACACCCTCTGTGTTATCTGATATTCAACTTAATCCCTTGTTAGTGATGTCAGGTAGGGCTGTAAGTTTGGCCCAGCCTGAAACCTGCCCGACCCAACCTGAATAAGAGCCCAAACTCATTAGTCAGTTTGGGTTTGGTTTTGGGCCAAGTTGGCTTTAGGTTGGGTTCAGGCTAATGTTCATACAACCCAAAAAGCTCGACCCGGATTGATATACACAAAGAATATATATGTATATATATATATATATATATATAGAAAAAAATACAAAATTACATCAAACCGCCATTCTATTTAATTTTTTGTTTAATTTCAAAAAAGTTGTTAACCAATAAAAACACTATTCTCTTAAAAATTATAAATTAAATCTAACTTTTCACAACTCCAACTATGCAAACTATATTCCCTCTCTTTTTAGAATGAGCTTCTCTCCCACGACACTCTATCTATCTATTTTTTTTTTTAGAAAATGCATCTCTCTCTCTTCCTCCCTAAATGAACCAAGACTATGAAGAAGAAACTTGAGAAGTGAAGAAGTGGAAACGACAGGAGTGTTTGCGTACTTGAGAGGCTCGAAGGATGAGAAAGGCAAGGGAGATTGAAGTGAGAATGGTAGAGGTGAGCGAAGAGGGCAGCGAAGTACCCGGAGAATGAGGGGTAGTTGTAAAGATCGGGGATTTTTTGTTTTGAAGCCCTAGCTAGGGCATCCAGTGCGGCATTTGATCGAAAATCGCAAGCTCGAAGAATTTGGGATATAGAACTTTTAGATTTGGTATATGATTTGCTCTTTTTGGATTTCGTAGGAAGTTGCTCGACGAGCTCAAGAACCTTAATGAGAAGTGAGTTTCTTATTCTTTTATGTTTGTTCCTCACCATTTAGATGGTTTTCGTATCAACTGATATCTTTCTGTATTTTGAGGCATTTTAATTAAACAATGTAAATATCTGTAATATAGGCATTGTCATAGATTGCCACTCTGTCTCTCCCTTCTGTGTCTCCTCTTCTTCTTCCCTTTTTGGATCAAAAACAAGTACTAAAATTAGTAATCTCTAAATATTATAGCAGAACGACCCTTAAGGGAGGAGGCCTCTCAAGGTTTCCCTCCCCCATCTCTCAATTTGTAGACTTTTCAATTTTTGTAAATTCTAAATTAAGTTACAACCAATCAAAACACTCTGCTTTTATTTTAAAATAACAAATTAAACACACCTGCAATGCAAATTGTACCTTCCTCCACAAGGCAATGCAGTGATGTCAAAGTCTCTCTCTTTTTCCAATAGCTTCTCTCTCACGACACTCTATCTCTCTATTCTATTTAATTTTTTGTTTAATTTCAAAAAGTTGTTAACCAAGGCAATGTAGTGATGTTAGAGTCTCTCTCTCTTTCCCGACTGGATCTCTCCCACGACACTCTATCTCTCTATTCAATTTAATTTTTTGTTTAATTTCAAAAAGTTGTTAACCAATAAAAAAACACCCTATTTTCTTAAAAATTACAAATTAAATCCGACTTTTCACAATGCCTACTATGCAAACTGTACTCCCTCTCTTTTTTGAATGAGCTTCTCTCCCCGATACTCTATCTCTCTATTTGTTTTTTTAGAAAAGGTTATCTCCCTCTCTTCCTCCCTAAATGAACCAAGACTATGAAGAAGAAACTTGAGAAGCGAAGAAGTGGAAACGAGAAGAGTATTTGCGTACCTGAGAGACTCGAAGGATGAGAAAGGCAAGGGAGATTGAAGTGAGAATGGTAGAGGTGAGCGAAGATTGCAGCAAAAGCCCCATTCGGCATTTGATCGAAAATCGTAAGCTCGAAGAATTGGGGATATAGAACTTTTAGATTTGTTATATGATTTGCTCTTTTTGGGTTTCGTAGGAAGTTCCTCGATGAGCTCAAGAAGCTCAATGAGAATTGATTTGCTTCTTCTTTTATGTTTGTTCCTAACCATTTAGATGGTTTTCGTATCAACTGATATCTTTCTGTATTTTGATGCATTTTAATTAAACAATGTAATATAGGCATTGTCGTAGATTGCCACTCTGCCTCTCTCTTATGTTTCTCCTCTTCTTCTTCCCATTTTGGATCAAAAAACAAGTATTAAAATCAGTAACCTCAAACCCTTAATTAGAAACATTAGACGACGACAATGACTTGCCGAAGAAAGAATGGTGATTCAACACGTGAAATCAAAGCATCGATTTTCGTAACAACTAATAAGTGAGTGCTCCTTCTCCAATCAATTTATATTTTTGCTCTTTAATCTTTCTTCAACACCACTATCTATTTTCAAAATTTCTCTCTTTTTTATTTCATATAAATTTCAAACTCTGCAACCGTCATTAGAATCCATGGTTTCTCATCAGTAGCCAGTTTGCATTGATGGATTTATTCAAAGCTACGGTTTCTGCAATTGTAGAGACAAGAAAAGGAAGGGGAAGTTTGGGTAAGAGGAGGCTCTCTGAATTCTTATAATTTTTTAATATGCAAATTAAAAAAAAAAACTTTACTTTACCATTCCTCTGAATCATAGTTCGGTGAGAGAGCATTGTATTAGTGATGAAATTTGTGTACTTCCTTTTTTTCCTAATCTTTCCAACTAAAACCTAAAGGTGCAAAAAAAAAAGGATTCTAAGAAGTTTCTAATTTTTAATTCTAAATCTTCTATCATGACAAAAACTAGTTAGATTATTTTATTTCTTTTGATTTTTTATTTTTGTATTAATTGCATTAATTATTAATTGATGATTAGGTAAAAGTTTTGTTAATTGGTGACTTCCTGAAAGTTTCCTTCTTTTGAGATTTGATACAATTTGCTTGGCAATTTCAAAGATTTCCTAGGTAATATTATGGGTATTGTGCTGATCTTTAACGACATGCCTTATTGAAATGGATGGGCAATTAGTTTTTATTTTATTTTATGGAACATTGAAATTTTTGAAGTTAAACTTTCATGCATAAGAGATTCGATTGTTTTGTAGCATTAGCATATCATACAATGTTTCTTATAGCTCTTTGGTTAGATGAGATAAATATAAACTTAACTTGGGAAATGCTGTTTGTTAACTTGGATAATAATGTTTACAAATGTGTGTTTGGATTTTATAGCTCATCCAAAATTGTACCTAAAGCATTTAATTTTTGTAATTAGTTTAACTAATTGTAGTTTGATTTATTTGTTTATTCATTCTTCCTTTCTAATGTATTATTTATTTTACATAAAGGAAAAATAAAAACTAGCATGCTTATCTAAATAAGTTCTTCGATCTAATTATTTTTTTCATCTCCACACAATACTTTTTAAATTAAACAATAACTAATGTCTCTAATGCTTTTCACAATCTAAGTTATTCTTGCCTAATTGATGGGTCTTTTCTTTATTATTTTTTTTATCCATTGTATAGGGGTTACATAACCATTTTTATTTAGTATATACTGCATCTTTAAGCAAATGTAAGCCATCAGGTAAGAAAATGTAAGCCACCATCTAACCAAATGTAATCTGACCACTTTGCTTTATGTATTATTATAGATGATTGTTTTATAACTTCATCTTCACTAATGAATATACATAGTTGTAGACGTTGCTTGAATTCAAGATTCTGAATTAGCTATTTTTTGTCACATCTTTTGTATCAATTTATTTTGGTAGGTTTTATTTCTTCGGTGACTTATATAGATCTTTTTTTTGCTTAATGTAGGTTTTGAATTTCTAAATCTGATCTTTTGACTTTCAAAAGGACTATCAAGTTCTCAGGTTGTTAAGTTTTCTTGAGTTGGATGGACTATCAAGTGCCCCAATTATGACACAGACAACGAGATTCGAAACAGGACAAATGTCGTGCGAAAGAATGGTGCTGCACCACTAATTGACGAGAATATATTATCCAAATTACAATCCATGTTGAACACCATCAATCCGTATGTGAAGGTGTTTAGAAAGGCCCAAGATCTGCTCCATGAAAATGAAGTTCCTGATTTACATATTAGAATTCTCGAGCCATGAGATGGAAGACAATACATCAGGCTAACAACAAATGAAATTGCAGCACTAATTGTAGGTGATGGAACGCAATATATTGAAAATCGTGATATCAATGTTCGCAAAATAGATGGTTTCTTAAAAAGGATAAATGAAACCCATCCATCTTATATGCCACTTCAGTATCCACTACCATTTCCTTATGGTACGGATTGGTGGTGGCCAAATATTCCATTCATTGTTGGTTCAAATCAAGCTCGAGAGGGTGTTTCAATGAGAGAATTCTATGTATTTAGATTGCAATTTCGTAAGGAGGATGGAAAAATGCTCTTACAAGCTAGACGATTGTTTCAACAATTTGTTGTTGATTGTCACACAGCTGTCGAACAGAATCGATTGAATTATGTAAAGTGCAACTAGGACAAACTACATACAGAACTATATAGTTGTCTGGAAGATGCAGTTACTGCTGGAGATGTTGATGCATCAACTGTTGGACAAAGATTTATATTGCCTTCTTCTTTCACCAGGGATCCACGCAATATGATCCAATATTATCAAGATGCTATGGCTCAATGCCGTTGGGCAAGACCTCCAGACCTATTTATTACGTTCACATGTAATCCAAGTTGGCTAGAGATTCAAGATGATCTCCAACGTATTCCTGGACAACGATCTGAAAATAGACCGGACATAGTTGCAAGGGTGTTTAGAATCAAATTAAAGCAACTAATGTCGGATTTCAAAAAGAAAAACCTCTTTGGCAGGGTTATTTACGGTAAGCTAACTACTTTAAATCTTATAATATAGATTACTGTTATAATAATATATCAATTTGTAATGCTCATTGTCATTTTAAACAAATGTACATGTCATTGAGTTCCAAAAGAGAAACCTCCCACATTCGCATATATTACTTACCTTGGCAAATGAAGACAAGATCATGTCATCGGAAGAGATAGATGCTATTATTTGTGCAGAGCTGCCTGACAAAGAAACAGTGCATTGGCCTATGAAACCGTTGTTAGATGCATGATACATGGTCCATATGGTAAAGCTAACCCTAATGCTCCATGCATGGTTAATGGAAAGTGTTCAAAACATTATCCAAAAAAAAAAATTTGTAACAAAACAATGATTAATGAGAATGGATTTGTTACCTATAGGCAACGAAATGATGGCCGGACAATAAGTATAAATTGTTTTGAAGTCGATAATCGTTGGGTTATTCCATATAATCGTAATCTCATTGTTCGATATGATGCTCATATAAATGTTGAACGTTGTGCTTAAAGAAAAGTAGTCAAATACTTATATAAGTACCTTCATAAAGGTGTTGATCGTGCAACAGTTGTAATTGAAGATAATAGTGTGCCTCAAGATAACAATGGAAGACAACAATACAAGCGTGTTGATGAAGTCAAACAATATCTAGATTGTCGATATATATCTGCAATTGAATCATGTTGGCGTATAGTTGAGTTTGAAATACAACAACAATACCCTTCTGTTGAACGATTGCAATATCATTTGCCAGATGAGCAATTAGTGGTTTTCAGAGAATCTGATGACAAACAGTTAGTCATTACCTGTCAGGGTATAAGAGATACAATGCTTACTAAGTGATTTCAGACGAACCAATTGAATGAAGATGCTCGAATGCTGACATATGTTGTATTTCCTAGATCATGGGTATGGAACAAAAGCAATAGAGAATGGACAAGGCGAAAGAAACGGATTTCAATTGGTAGGTTGTATTATGCGCATCCTAATTGTCGAGAACAGTATTATATGTGTATGCTATTTCATATAGTTCGTGGGGCTACCTGTTACAAGAATATCAGGGTTGTTGATGGCAAAGTATATTCAACATTTAAAGATGCATGCACAGCACTTGGATTACTTGATGATGACAACGAATAGCATGATGCTTTATCTGAGGCGTCATTTTGGGCAACAGGAGGACAATTAAGAATTATGTTTTGTTCAATGTCGATGTTTTATGAGTTAACCAACCCATTAGAATTATGGGAAAAGAATTGGACTAATTTAACTGATGATATACAATCAAGAGTTAGAAGGCAAACCGGTGACAATGAAATGAATTTAGATGAGGATACATTGAAAAATATGGGATTGCTTGAAATTGAAGTCATCTTGAACAAGAATGGAAGATCTTTTAAGGAATTTTTATCTATGACATTTCCAACTACACAATACAACCATTTAATCTTTAACAGGCTTATAAGGGAAGAACTTGATTACGATAGAGTTCTTGAAAGTCAACAATTTGATTCATTACATGCTGGGTTAAATAGCACATGATTTTTGAAAAAGTAATGCAAGTGCACACAGATAATAGAGGAGGCCTATTTTTTGTTTATAGCGGTGGTGGAACTGGGAAGACATATTTGTGGAAGACAATTATCATAAAAATGAGGGCTGGTAGAAAAATAGTTCTATCTGTCGCATCTTTAGGGATAACATCTTTGCTCCTTCCCGGTGGCCGCATAGCACATTCACGATTCAAGATTCTGTTGCAATTAGATGAGTCATCGTGTTGCTTAATTTCTTAATGTACTGACCTTGCCAAGCTAATCGAAGAAACATATTTGGTTATTCGAGATGGATGACTCATCGTAATACTTTTGTGGCTGTCGATCAGACTTTTAGAGATCTACTCAAGACTTTAGATTGTAGTTCAGAGGAAAAATATTTATTTTGGAGGAGATTTTTGACAAATATTACCGGTGGTTTGAAAGGCGGGTGTAAAATCATAGTGACATCATCATTGCAGAGATCAAAACTTTGGGATAAATGTGAAGTTTAATCTCAAGACTAACATGCGTGTTTTATCACCTAACATTTACTAAGATGAATGTCAGTAGCTTCAAAATATTGCTAATTGGGTGCTTGATGTTGGGGATGGTAAACTAAATGGTTTCTCTTTTGCTGAAGGAGGAGAACCTAATTGGATAAGAATTCCAAAAGCTTCTTAATCAAAAATGGTAGTCAAGGCCTTGACAAACTTATTGATGCTATTTATCCCGATCTTCGTAACATGTATCAAGACTGGTAGTACCTACAAGAGCGTGGTATTCTGGCACCTACAAATAGTGATGTCGATGAGGTCAACTCCATGATGTTGTCAATATTATCTGGAGAGAAGCATACATATTACAGTACAAATACATTAAGTCGTATTGAGAATGGTAACAACGAACAAGACATAAATCCTCCTGAATTATTACACTCTTTGCGATTTTCGAGCCTCCCAAATCATCAGCTTGAACTCAAAATGGGGGCACCAATAATGCTTCTAAGAAATTTAAATCAATCTCTAGGTTTATGCAATGGTACATGCTTAATAGTTCAAAAGCTTGGAAGAAGAGTTATAGAGGCAAAAATCATCACGGGAAATAATGCAAGGGAAACTGTACTTATTCCACGAATTACATTGTCACCATAAGATATAGAATGGACATTCATTTTAAGAAGAAGACAGTTTCCAATTAAATTGGCGTTTGCAATGACGATCACTAAAATTCAGGGACCAACAATGAAACATGTTGGTGTTTATCTCCCGAATCCAGTTTTTACACATGGACAACTTTATGTGGCAATGTCTTGCGTCACTTCTCCAGATGGACTGAAGATATTGATAGTCAACAAAGAAGGGCAACCAACTAATTATACACGAAATGTTGTATATAATGAAGTACTTTTAGATATTTCTAAATAAATCTTTTATTGAAAATGAACAATGTTCTTCTCGAAACCTTACATTACTGTATAGCCTTTTTATCAAAACGTTTATTTTGTTTTTAGTAATTTATTTAATAAACTCCATTGAGTTCCTATTACTACAATTACTTGATGAGGTAGAACATAATTGGTCAAAGAATAATGCAACTGTATACGAATGCGACACTAATGAACATGGGTAAGCTTCTTCTAAGGTGTAAAAAAATGATTTTTTAAACTTTTAATCATAATCCTATTTAACCATACAATTTTATAACTCAAAATTTCTTCTTATAGGAAAATAATGGACCCAACAATAAAAGTTTGGAAGTATCTCCTTTTTAAAATCTTTATTTCTAAACTCTTTATTTAAATTGTCTAAATAGATACACTAGACATTTTAGTTTGACGAAGCTATTGATGGATGTCTTTTTGTTTAAAATTGATTTGTGTTTTATCAAATCTTTTAAATGTGATCATGAGTATTTCTTTGTATTGTCATTCTTAGTAAATATTTACAAAAATATGAAATGGTTCAATTTATGTATATTGTCATGGATCTCAAAATAAATGAAGTTAAAAAAAGACAAGTAAGATTGAATTTTATAGCGAATCAATGGGGAGGGTCAGTAACAATAAGTACATCCCAATTTAGAAATATTATCTTCAAGGAGTGGAAAAAACAATAAAGTGATGAGTAAGTACAATTGCAAGTATGTTTCATAATTATATATACTTTTAGTTTATCATTTGAAATTTTTTTATATCAAAAACAGCAAAAGAATAAACAACTTGAAGCGAAGAAATATCTATTATGTATGCATTCTAGACTTTGATCTCAATAAACTCTTTACTAACTTCATTAATATCAAAATTTTATACTAATTCTTTTACTGATTTATTTATTGATTACATCTTTATAAAAGTTGTGAACTGGTTCAAGCCTGACTTATTTTTCACGCACATGAAACTATAGATTTATACCATATGTTGTGATTCCTTTAATCAAATAATCAGATATATTGCAATACAAATGGGAGAAACAAGCAACATAGTTTAGTTACCTTAGACTTATTTATTTTTGTAAAATCTAAATGTTCAATGTAAAATCATGCATTCATAAATCCATATATTTTACCATCTTAAATAAATATATTTCTTCATCACAGATTCCAAATATACGGGTTTACAGTGGTAGATGACGTTATTCAATAAAAATGCACAACACAGCTCTTAAAAAGATGGTCAGAGATGAATTACATAAAATAAGGGATCAAGAGTAATATTTACAGTTCTTTTATTTATAAACATTAACAATTACTAACCATTTGTTAATATTCTTTACAACATAATTAATTATTCATGCTTTCTATTGAACACGTTGTAGGAAATACATAAAAAATGTCAAGCGTCATGATATGAATGCTGTAAGTAAACATTCTACAATTTTTATAGATTGTGTCAATTATATTATTTCAATTAATTGCAGCAATTTTAGTATTTTTTATTTTATAAATATTTTTCTACTACACAGTTACGCAAAGGATATCAGGTGAATGCAATTATGAAAAAAAAATGGAAAAACGTATTTTATTGGAGGTATACATATATATAAATAATTAAATAACATTTCATTAAATATCTACTTTAATTTAACTTTTCTAACTTCGTTTTTAGAAATACTGTAAATGAACATTGGAATGGATATTTTGATGAGGTTTGTTGTTATTTATTTCATCCTCTCATTTATTTATTTATTTCATTTAATACTGTATCTAAATGCTTCTTTTATTTATACTACAAAATTTTCTACATTCAGTTACTAAGGAGATGCAAAGAAGGCATTCTACTAAAACGATTACGAGTTCTTAATATCCCAAAAAGAAGAAGAACCACAAGGTATACTTCATAAACATCTATATATTTTAAATTAAAGTCTACTAACAAAAATATGATTAGTTTATGAATCAATTTATGATACCTTTTTTTATTATGTATTAAATATAGGTACATGCGCAAAACAAATGGTGCAGTACGAAGAAATAGAAAATCTCTTCCACTACCATCTACTGCAATACAAACATAAAGACAATATAAATTTCACCCCATGTTGTAAATATTTGGATGCTTGGATATTAGCCACTTTATGTTCTCTATAAGGTTTTGGATGCTTGATAGACTGTATTTGTATATAAGCGACAAAACTATTATTAAAACTATATAATAAATATTATTGGTATAGAGACAACCCGCATGCTAAGCACGTGGGGAGCAAGACTAGTAATATATTAAACTAAGGAGTTTGGTGGGGATTATAGAATTAGATTCTAGATAGAATCAGAATCTATAATCCTAACCAAACAACCCTAATCAGATTATATTTAAGATTTTGGAATCCGATTTTATAATCTTGCCAATAATAAGAATCAATAAAAAGTTGGATTCTTGGATTATCAATTGATTATTATCAAAATCAATTCCTAATCAAATTCACGGGATTCTCTTAAAATATAGGTAAGCCCGATACTTTTTATCTTTTCTCCCCATCACCCTCTTCCCCAACGAGCAAGGAAGCAGGGAAGTAACAAGTAGTCTCTCTCTCTCTCCATTTTTTTCTTTTGCAATCGCCTTTCCCTTATCTCATCTTTCTTTTTTTTTTCCGGTCCCATAGCTTTTGCATTTACGGCTGACCGTGTTTTTGTAACTCTTTGTTCTCTTTCCCTTTTTTTTCGGTCTACTCTCCCCTCTTCCTCTCTCTCTCTCCTCTATTTGTTTTTCTTTCAGTCAAATCGTTTTGCATCTACAGCCCCATTGCAGCAACTACAACCAAACTTTTTCCTCTCCCCTCATCTTCTCTTCCCACTATCTCTTGTACTTTACTGTTTCAATATACTCTCAATTGCCCTCTCTCTCGCTCTCTCTCTCTCTCTCTTTGAAAACATAAAGTCATTACTCTAGAATCTGAAAACATAGAATATACTGTACAATCAAATCATCAAATCCATATCAATCAGAAAATAATTGCCTCCAATACAACTCTCCTCACGTTTTTGATACATATACACAAAGACAATGAAGCCAATGTGATTTTCGATGGAAAGATCGAAGAAATGGCTTTGTGCAGATTGTTTAAGTAACAACTCTCCTCATGTTTTTGATACATATACATAAAGACAATGAAGTTAATGTGATCCTCAATGGAAAGCTCGAAGAAATGGCTTTGTGCAGATTGTTTAAATACACAAACAACAAGACCTCATCAACAGATCTTCGTCTTCGAGTGAGACAAACAACACAACCGTATTCACAGAAGTATCTGAACCCAAATATAATGCATTAATGCGAATATGGCTTTGGATTAAGCATTAATTAATAATATATAATGCAATTACGTTTCTTTAGGATATTATTTCGTGTATACAATCATTAACATTAAAATTATAAAAATCTATTCCTATAAATTGCCAACCAAATGAGATTTTGGATTCTATTTAGCAGAATCAAATTTTAAAATCCAATATCTTCGAACATGATTCTGAATTTTGAAAATCAACAATGAAAATCTAAATTTTTATAACCTAAAATTATATTCAGAATCCATTAATATGGAATGCCCACCAAATGCCCCCTAAACGAGAAGGGAGAATTGCACTAGCGTCACGCTTAGATACGACGGCTACAAACGAG
Organism: Pachysandra terminalis; assembly: GCA_031762675.1. NCBI lineage: Eukaryota > Viridiplantae > Streptophyta > Magnoliopsida > Buxales > Buxaceae > Pachysandra > Pachysandra terminalis. The sequence goes on along the minus strand of JAUPMG010000001.1, from coordinate 15,244,966 downwards.
AGTTATTTATTGTACCAAAAAAAAAAAAAAAAAAAGTAAAAACACAAAGGAGAATTGTACTCTACATAAAACCACTTGCACACAAAATCAAAGTAAATTAATTCAAATAAGACTCCCAACCCGAAAAGCCTCCTACGAAAGTTCCTGGAAGTTACCATGCCACTTATTGTAAAACCACCATTTAACAACTCCTCCACCATCCCTCTTTATTACTTCACTCTAAATCACTTCTTCCTATATTCTTCATTTCTTATTTTCATTATTATTTCAATTATGAATATTTTCCGCTCCAACAAGAAGGGTCGATCGATATCTCGATCGGATCCACCGTCGTTTAGCTCCGGTACATTATCATCTATCGATTCGACTTCACTCAATATCAAAGGCGGTGATCTTGGAACACCCAAGAGTGTTACTCCTCATTCTCAGGAAATCTCCGGCTATTGGTCCGATTTGTCGGCGAGTATCCGTTCTGATGCCGTCCAATTGTTTAGATTCATCGACAAGGACGGCGATGGGAAGATCACGACGCGTGAACTCGAGTCAATGCTCATCCGGCTTGAAGCGGAGCCGCCTAGCGAAAAGGAGTTGTTATCGAGTTTGACGGAGGTTGATCGGGACGGGGATGGGTGTATAAGCTTGGAAGAGTTTGGAGCCATCAGCTCGGCTTTTGGTCCGGCTTGCGGCTCGGAGCTGCGTGAGGTTTATGATTTCTTTGATGCCGATAAAGACGGGAAGATATCGGCGGAGGAGCTTTTGGGAGTGTTTGAGGCTATTGGAGATGAGCGGTGCACGTTAGAGGATTGCCGGCTCATGATAAACGGAGTTGACAGCGATGGTGATGGGTTCGTGTGCTTCGATGATTTTACTCGGATGATGGAAGGCGGAGATGATCAGCATGGAACTAACCTGTGATTTTTGTGGTTTGTTTGTTTATATGGTGAGTCGAGATACATGGTATAGATCTTTCATGGTCGATTGATCGGACGGCAAGGGCAATCGGCCTCGTTCCTTAAAGCTGTGTATGCCGCTATTTGCCGAATACATATCTAATCAAATGAATATATTTCAAGTTTTTGGATTTGGGGTATTATTATTTGAAAAAATTACGAAAATTTCCTACTTTAGGTGATTAAATGCGAAAAAGTATATTGACCGAAACATGTTGCAATTGAAGTATACTTGTACAAAAATAATCTTAATACATGACAAAGGATTTGTCAAATTTGTCCATTTACCTTATTTTTTTCAAAAAAAAAAAAATACTTACACTATCTTTATCCCATTAATTCTTTTTTTCTCTCTCCTTGCACAGTGACCGTGCATTCTTGCACAATCAGTGCATCATTTTTATTTATTTTAAAAAATATATATATATACACCTAAATTACCCTTATTTCATTCTCTCTCTATCTTTCACTTTCTTTGCACACTCAGTGTGCATCCTTGTACACACTGGGGTGTGCATCCTTGTAGACATTGGAGTTTGCATCCTTGCACACTGGGGTGCGCATCTTTTTACACATTAGAATGTACATCCTTCCACACTGGGTGTGCATCCTTGTACACATTGGAGTGTGCATCCTTGCACACTGGGGTGTGCATCTTTGTACACATTGGTGTGCATCCTTGCACACTAGGGTGTGCATCCTTCTACACATTGGAGTGTGCATCCTTGCACACTTGGGGTGTGCATCCTTGTAAACACTGGAGTGTGCGTGCATCCTTGCACATTGGGGTGTACATCCTTGCACACTTGGGTGTACATCCTTGCACACTTGGGTGTACATCCTTGTACAAATTTGAGTGTACATCATTGCACACCAGTGTGCATCCTTGTACACTGGGGTGTGCATCCTTGTACACATTGGATTGTGCATCCTTGCACACTGGGGTGTGCATTTTTGTCCCCACAAACTGTTCACCGCATTAAAGCCCCTATTCTTCTAAGATAGCACCTTCTGTTTCATGATGACATTGGTGATGACAGAATTGTAAAAGGATAAAATGTATTAAGGGAAACCAATTACAATCATCTACCAGCGAGTAAGGTAGGAAGTCTATCTCACGACAGCCTAAACCGTCGGGCAGCCGTTCTGTCAAGAGCGTTCCTTGTCAATACTTAACTGTAGAGAAGACAAAAGAAAGGGGTAGAAAGGAAATGAGGGTTTCAATAACTGAGGAAAGGTGAGTGAATGCAGTCACAGAGCAATAAAGCCTCATAGGTTTGAAGATTTATCCTTCTCTTCAGTCTCTTTACTCACTGTTGTTGCAAGGTTGTGAAATCTGGTTTTTAACTCAGATCTTCGATCCTCTTCAATTGAGGATGGGGACTGGTATTTGTAGAGAGAGTTTCCTACTCTCAGTAGGACAAGTGTCACTCGGCCAAGCGTTTAGAGGGGGACCCTCGAGTGCTAAGAGTGACACGTGGTCATGGAAAATA
>JAUPMG010000001.1:15201782-15220365 GCA_031762675.1 Pachysandra terminalis | reverse complement strand
ATGGTAAAAATAGTAAAAAAATCTAAATTCCATTAAAAAATTTTGAAATAAATTAAGACTCAAAAGACTCTAAAATAAGCTAAATCAAAACTTAGAAAAACAAGTAAGTTTTTAGAAAAACATTGTTTTGAGGTCCAAAACAGTCTTTTTTTTTACCTCAAAAAACAACAATGAACTGTAGTTATTGCCTATATCATTCGTCTTGTTGATACGAATCCGTAGACATATCACAATAGTGAATTCGAATTACGAGCACAAAATTATATTCACTTGAAGTTAAGGTGTGCGTTTTGATCCCCGATTCACCTTCTTCTTCTCCTGAAGCTCCATGTAATCGTCTGATACTCGTTCTACATCACATACTAAGTTTCAGCTCTAAAAGCATTTGCAGGTGACATAAAGAGCTCACCTAATTATAGCAAATCCAGAGAGTCTCTTATCAAATTGACAGTCTGGATCGGTCAGATCATGCTTCCACGTAGTAAAAATAACCATGTTATAATAGCCAATTTGAGTTGCTGCGACTGGCCTATGTTACAACCGCACAGTGGATAAATGGCCTGTTGCGTTCCATCAATGGTAGGACTTTTGACATGTTGTTTCTTAGTAGTAATGGACCGGGTGATACGCCCGGGCCAATCAGTCTTATGATTGGGTTGGCTTGCGCAAGTGTAAGTGACTCGTAGGGTCGGGCTGAGTTGGAAGTCAAGGCTCGATTGGTTCTTCAGGCCGGACTCAGGTTTATGTCAAATTCAAATTGGCCTGGCCCAGTCTGACCTATGCATTACATGTATTACTATTTTCCTATATTGCATACATATAAATATTATATTATCAATACAAATGTCGGACTTTCATTACATAATTATATTATTTTATAAATTAATATATTATAAATCTCAAAACTTTAATTTTATTTTTTAATAGGTATTTTTGAAATATCCTTGTAATTCATAGTCTTTTTAATTTTAAAAAGTAAACCACTGAATTTGTAGGGTCGAGAGGCTCTGGCTTGATGCATTTTAAATACATCAGGCGTGTACTTGCACCTTTGAGCCTGAAGGTCTGGTCGGATCGAGCTTGGACCAACATAAGTAAGGTTATTTTGGGGTGCAAGCTTGGCTCAAACCTATCCAAGCCCAACCCGGTGCCACCCCTAATTAGTATGCTCTCAGAACAAAAATTTGCCACTTGGAGAGTAAGTGATCATATTATGTGGCAAAACATCTCTCACGAGTAAAAGTGTTGTGATAGTAGAAGTTCAGTACATGTTTTTATTTCCCCAAAGCCTAAACAGCCTATGGAAGGAAACCAAGTACAAAACAACAAAAAGGATTATATATATATATATATATGAATCATATGGCGGGACCTCGGGACCTCAGGGTCCCGCATAATTCAGACAGCAAAAGCCCTTTATTTATTTAATTTTGAAGGGGGTCTCACATTACATGCGTCGTACGTGTAGTAGCATGAGAAGCGAGATAACTATTATGATTGTGTTCCCCCATTATATTATATTCTACATTTTGTTTTATTTTTGATAGTGTCCTACCTTATATTGCATCCATTGCTTATTATTAATTCAGATCTTGTCTTTTTGTCCCTCGCCTTTGTATTATTCTGTAAATTCAGAGAATCTTATAAGAGAGCTGGGGTCTTATGAGACCCTGGGTCCCGCCATATGATTGGTATATATATATATATATATATATAATGTAAACTTGATGGTGTGTGTGGTGTTGGCTACATGAGAGAGGCTGTTGTTGACAAACCATTATCACTTTATCTTTCCCTCTTTCTCTCATTGCTTCTCATCCTCATCCTTCCAAGACCAAGGTGACAACCATTTATAGTTTTGTAAGTATATATATTTCCTCTTCTTAAAAAAAATATATATATAAAATTTATTATTTTTTAATCAAAAAGGGTCTCGGCCTCTATTTTCATTTTATTCATTCTCAGCCGCACGATTCCTTCCAAAGCTAGTTCTTATCTGCCACGTTGAAGGTTTGTGGCCCCCACCCCAAGTTACTATCCAAGAACTCTTATATATGTATCTTCGTTGGCTTCTCTTTCACCCATGTATTGGGAGCCTTTGCTGCGCTGCTGCTAACTTGGAGGGACATCTCAGTTTCCTCCAAATAAAAGGAAGATTCTGTAAGGCAAGATAACAACACAGTATCATCACTTACTCTTGCATCTGAAGCTGCTGAATCTGTATTCTCTGCACTTTCTGTTGTGTTATTTAACTGTTGATACTGTTTTATTATTATTATTATTATTATTATTTTTCTTCCAATACTATTACTAGTTATGCTTTTATTGTTCTTGTTGTTTGAAATTTTTTTTTCTTCTAATTTTAGATTTTATTGGTTTTAATTTTTGAGTCTCATTGTGATGTGCCCAAATAAATACAATAAATTTTACGAAAAATAAAATAAATACTGCAAAACATTTAACCAGCAAAGTGGTTCAAATTGCATTTACAAAAGCATATAAAGATGGTGAAATGGTAGAAAAGAATTTTACTATATCGGATATTTGGCGTGTACCTTGGCACCAATCATCAATGAATAAATTGAATTTAATTGCAGATATAGATCCCACAGGCAGAACCAAGTGGGGACTTCTTGGGCAGTTGCCCCCACTCAAATTTTTGTTCCCAATTATATAGCATTATTAATTAACATATAATTTTCTCCCCACACCAAGTTTGTAATTGCCTATTTCTTATTTTTTTTTTTAAATACAATTTTCAATTGTATTAGGACTCTTTCTAATATAAAGAATTTGCTTTTGAAGAAAAAATAATTTTCAATGGAAACAATATTAATCAACATATTTAATTTATTTATTTATTTAAAATTTAAAGTATCTTTAAATAAAATAGAAGGTTGTAATCAAGTTGAGTTCTTCCATCTAAAAACAATTACATATAGCATTAATAACCAACTATTGGTTGCCCCATCACAACAAAATCCTAGCTCCACCACTGATAGATCCTACCAATCAGATCTACATGTCCTTTGCTTATTGGTGTAGGGGATACACTTTCTTGTCACTCTCATCTGGTTTAGATTTTTTTATCATACAAAGCGATGAGAGCATTTTGTCTAGTCTTTCGTTGGACTATTAATTGGAACGCGCTTGTATTCTGTATTGTAATGTTTGTATTCTGGGTTGAAATGCTTATATGAATTGTTATACTCTATACTTAAATGTTTATATTCGAGTATACTCGATACTTAAATGCTTATATTCGAGTCTACCAACTGGACACATGATAAAAATCCACACACCCTCCAACCGATGATTCAGCTTCGTGAACCGGACGAAATGTTCGATATCGTTAGCTTGGTATCCATTAATAATAACAAGCCACCTTCTGAGTATATACAATGATAATTTCTCGACCCATTTAGGCTTTGTTACTATATATATATATATAACTGGAATAGTGGTTGGGCTTGAGATGCCATCTTCCAAGCCTTCCATAGTCCGGTCTAGATCTGATACAAAATGAATAGATCGACAATTAAATTATGAAATTTAAAATATGGATTCGTCGAACTGATAATAACCAGCTGGGACCAGATGTATCGGACTGGTCCAGATCAAAAATAAAAAATAAAAAATAAAAAAAAAAAAATATATATATATATATATATATATATTAGTACTGGTTGAACTTGCCCGATTTATAACCCTGTAATACAAAAGTTTGTATCGCAGTTTGGGATCAGATCCTAATTTCAATAGTGAAACCAGCTTTATTATTGGTCATTGTATCAACTATTAAAATAAAATAAGGTCTTTAAATTTTTTAATAAGGTTAAATCATGCAAGAGAAAGATAGGATTAAGAATAGGAAAAAGAAGATTTCTTAAAAAATAATCATCGTTAGTAAAATAATATATATATATATATATATATATAATAAAATAAAATAAAAGTTAAACTAAATTAAAAAGGGAAGGAAGAGAAGATGTTTTAGAAGAAGATAAAGAGAGTTCTAATTTTAGAAAAGTGGATGGGTAGAGTTTTAATAGTTAGCGACTTAAAAAAATTTAAAAAGAAATCTGTATCACTGCCACATGAATGAAAGAGAAAGTGGGGTTGAGACTTAAGTCACCAGAATGCCGAGCGGGTGTGGGAGTGAAAACAGGAGCGAAAGCGGGAGAGTGTCAAGCATGAATATGACTTGTGGTCCAGAGCGCCTGCAGAGCGATTGTATATTTATACATGTAGAATGTACTTCATATACAAAGATATAGTTCACGATGGATATTTATTAACCTAATTTAACTTTTTTTTGAATAAAAATTTATTTATTTTTGTATTTTTTTGAAAAACCTCAAAATAACAAAAATATAAAAAAAAAAAAAAATCAAATTTTCACCCCTAAAGGTTTTAAAAATATCCTAAATTTCACAGTTTTTATGCATTTACTCCTCCAATCCGCAGATTGACTTGTCAAATCTGCGGATTGGTGACGTTCTATATGTGACGAATTATGTGAGTTAGCTTGATGACTACAAAAGAAAAGATATAGATTATAGGGAAAATTAGGCAAGAGGGTAGCTTTTTAAGACTAATGCCAAAAAAGCTTTTTGAAAAGTCCTTCTTGGACAAAAGACTATTTATTCACAAGTAATTGCCATGAAAACACCGTAACAAAGTGTCTTCACGGCAATTACTTGTGAGTTAGTGCAAAGTTTCTGCACGGCAATTACTTGTGAGTAAATAGATTTTTTCCCAAAAAAGACTTTTCAAAAGGCATTTTTGGCATTAGTCTTAAAAAACTACCCTTTTGCCTAATTTTCCCATTATAAATTATAGAAGTTCGGATCAGACCACTGAACCTTACACACGAGACTTGTCTGGTTCATTTTTAAACAAAATAGTTTCTTGTTAACGTGTCTTTCCCAAGTACTATGTCAGTTCAAGACAATGTTTTAAAACTCGCGAGTAACTCAGAAAACTCGGCCAAGTTCCTCTGATAGGTGATTTTGCTTGTAAACTCGCCCCCGAAACTCGGAAGTGGTTAACCAGCTGTCACCAGAAAACTCAGTCGAGTAACTCGTAAAACTCGGCCGAGTTTTCTGTTGACTCACCCGATTAACTAGGTAAATTAAATTACACTCTAACGTCACATTTAATCTTTGATTAATTTGGTTGTTCATATTCTTAACAATTAATAGGGAGTTGGGACTTTAATAGCAACAACTCTCAATAACTATTTATTTAAAACAAAAATTTATTTATAACTGTTTAAAATCTTCAACAACATTCAACTTCAAGTTCTCTTTCTCATTTTTATCATGTATATATATATATATATATTTATCATATTTTTTAAATATTAATACATTTTTGTACTGACCAGCTAGTAACTGCCGAGTTACCGAGCTACTCGGATAGGTTGGCTTCCGAGTTACCAGCCCTATCCGAGTTTTTAAACACTGGTTCAAGATGAGTCCTTATCATCATTGTACCTTGCTGAAATAGACTCTGCTTCCATGCATGCATTCATCGTCAGAAAAACAGCTAAAAATCTTTCCAATTCCAGACAAATCTAAATCATCAATCATCTATTCTTGTTCATTGAAAATAAAGGTTTCGTTATCATTCTTTTTCTTTTTCTTTTTCTTTTTGTGCACTTGATGTTGATGAATCAATTGAATTATTTTCCTTTTCTGCAAACCGAGAATCTCATGGATTCCTGATTTTTCTTTATGGGTTTTTGCAGTTGAAGTGTTTTGATTCTAAGAATCGCTCGGACTTAGTTGGAATCCGTGTGAGGTTTCAAGGAAGAGACGATGGACTACGTTTATGGACCAGGGAGGAACCATCTCTTTGTTCCGGGACCCGTCAATATCCCTGAGTCTGTAATTCGGGCAATGAACAGAAACAATGAGGATTACCGTTCACCTGCTGTCCCGGCCTTGACAAAGACCCTTCTTGAGGACGTCAAGAAGATCTTCAAGACAACAAGTGGGACCCCATTTATTATCCCCACCACAGGTATTGAATCCATTAACGAGATTGCATCATTTGATTTTCAATTTGATGGGTTTTGTGTGTGCGTGTGTGTGTGTTTACATATTCTATTTTTTTCTTTTCATGAAAAATAGACCGATGGTTTGATGTTTGAAAATTAATTTGTATTTCAAGTTGTATATAACTGGAAGAAGATCAATGTAACCTTGAGGAGCATATCAAGATTGACATCTTTCTATCAGCCAAAGCTTTAGATACAGTTCAAGGCTTATTACTGGATTAAGAATGTAAAATGGAACATTATATTTCAATTTGATTAAAGTAAGAATTCTGAGTCCCAGAGAACCCATTAATCATCTTATTTCCATGATCTTTTAAGTAACATTAGTACTTCTATTAGTCTAAACAAATCCTCAAATTTTTAATTTTTTTTTTTTTTTTTTTTTGGTGATGTGGAACCCCTGACCCCACTTAGTGGGGACAGGGTAAACCTCAGATACATGACCACCAGGACCACATATCTGGTAAGCCCGGGGACTCAAACCTGGGACCTCCGGTTCTTGAGCTAGAGAGCCTGCCGGTTCCCATGTGGGTTAAAATCGTCAATTTTACTTGCAAACAATGCAAATCTTAGCACTATGAGGTTTTATAAATTGATTTTTACATTTGTCCTTTCCTACATGAAGATGCTTCTTGGTACTAGAATTGGATTAGACCAATGTATATCAGTTATTTGGACAACATAATTTAGCTTCCACCGTGGTTCTGTTCTGTTTTATACCAGCTTCTTACTCATACTTCCTGTTCAGTTATCTTCACTTAGATTGTTCATTTATCTGTCACAATTCATTATTAGAATTCATAAATTGTGCTTCTTTTATCCAGGTACCGGAGCCTGGGAAAGTGCACTTACGAACACCTTATCTCCCGGTGATCGAATGGTATCATTCTTAATTGGTCAATTCAGTCTTCTCTGGATCGATCAACAGCAGCGCCTTAAATTCAATGTTGATGTCATTGAAAGTGATTGGGGGCAAGGTGCTAATCTTGAGGTTATGGCATCAAAACTTGCAGCGGACAATGCACATACCATTAAGGCCATCTGCATTGTTCATAACGAAACAGCCACTGGAGTTACCAACAACTTGGCTACTGTTAGGAAAATACTTGGTAAGTAACAAGTTTATCTCCCAAGTCAAATGATGCAAAAATGCATTGCTAAATTGATATTAACTTCCTCTACAATCATAGTTTATTAAGAAACATATGGTGATTCTTCTTTTGAAATCATGCATCTTTGTATCTTCATACATCATGCATCACACACACACACACACACACAAAAATAAAAAATAAAAAATAAAAAATTTGCCTTATTCCTTACTAGATCCTTGTGAGCTTTAGAGAACTGATTGTTGGCATTGAGAATAGCAGTTGAATTCTTATTACCATTATAGAACTTAGTAAGGAATTGCTTGGTTTTGTAATTAGCAAATTGGCTGAGGTATTCTTTGTAGTTATAATAAACATATATACATTAGTGTAGAAGAGAATTTGCAGAAAGAATAAATAATTCCAAGGAAAAAATTTAAAGAAGCTGTCAATGTGTGGTGTTCATTCAGGGAATTTTGAAAGCAAGATGAGACTTACGGAGAAAAACTTTGAAAACAACTGAGCAAAGGCTGTTGATTAACTGTCAGCAGTTATCACTTTAAGTAAATAGCAAAACAACTAAAAATTGAAAACTTGTAAAATGATTATATCTATCAAAAAAGCTCAAAATCAACTTCCACTTTTTCTTTTTCTTTTTTTCCTTTTATGAACTTTGGTATTCTAATATGTTGGCTTTGTGAGCTTCCCTTTTCAAATATAATGCTTTTTCAGTTTCCTTTGATGTTAATGTTTTACTTAATTTAATCTACTCGGTTCCTCAAGAAAACTTCTAATGCTGTCACTGCAAAATCATAGACCACTATCAACATCCTGCGTTGCTGCTCGTAGATGGAGTGTCCTCAATTTGTGCTCTTGATTTTCGTATGGATGAATGGGGGGTCGATGTCGCTTTAACAGGCTCTCAGAAAGCTCTTTCACTCCCTACTGGAATGGGCATTGTTTGTGCAAGCCCTAAAGCATTAGAAGCTTCCAAGACTGCCAAATCAGTGAGAGTATTCTTTGATTGGAATGACTACCTGAGGTTCTATAAAATGGGAACATACTGGCCATACACCCCTTCCATCCAACTACTATATGGATTGAGAGCCGCTCTGGATCTCATATTTGAGGAAGGACTTGATAACGTGATTGCAAGGCACGGCCGTTTGGCCAAAGCAACAAGGTAATTATTTCGTACTCTTCCTTTACATCCTTCTGTGAGGGTAATCTATATCTTTTTGTTGCTTCAATGGACATATTCTGACAAATTTTTCAGGCTTGCTGTGGAGGCATGGGGCCTGAAGAACTGCACACAAAAGGAGGAATGGTTTAGTAATACGGTCACTGCTGTGGTTGTTCCACCTTATATCGATAGTGCAGAAATAGTTAGAAGGGCGTGGAAGAGATACAATTTAAGCTTAGGCTTGGGCCTGAACAAAGTAGCTGGAAAGGTTTTCAGAATAGGGCATCTTGGCAATCTTAACGAGGTATGGGTAGTCGTCATTTCTTATGCTAAATTTCAAAGCTTATGTATTAAGCAACTCTAAGAAATGGGAAACAAATAAAACCAGTTCATGAAATGCAACTTCAGTAAAGAACATGCTTCTGTTTTTGGATTTTGCGACCTCTGCAAGCTATGATTATTTCCGCCATAATTTAGTATTTGTGCAATATTAGTTATTTTTGTGAATTTTTCATGAATCACATATAAGCAATGAGGAAACAAAATGGCATTATAAGACTTCCAATTATGCCAAGACTTCTCTTTTATCTACCATTTGCACTTTGAACTTGATATCCCAATTGGCTGTCAACATTCGCTATTTCTTCAAATAAGTCAAATTCTTCTGGCCATACTTAATGGTAAATGAGCACATTAAGGTCCAGCTCAATCATGTTCATTGATTGTCTTCCAAGTTTCACCTACTGTACTGACATTAATGGGATAATTTGCAGGTCCTGACCAGGTTGTTTCAGTCCTCTATTTGTTCTTTTATCCTTATCACATTCTCATGTTTCACTTGTTGGTCTTCATGATCTTTGCAGCTGCAATTGCTGGGTTGTCTAGCTGGTGTGGAAATGATACTCAAGGATGTGGGATACCCAGTCAAGCTGGGTAGTGGGGTGGCAGCAGCATGTGCATATCTGCAGAACAGCATTCCCATGATCCCTTCTAGGATTTAATTCTTCATCCATCTATGTAACTAATCGCCACGGTTACTTTGTAAAAAATGTTTATCTCCTTCCCTCACTCTTTTGGGACTTACTGAATTCCCCACTCATATATTGCTTCATGCATGGTCCTGTATCTGTAGTCTCTTAATCAACTTCTACTGCTCTTTCAGTTGATTGTGATTATAGAATTCAACATCGAAACATTGGTAGAAGAACTTTGCTACTGAACAATCCAAACTCTAGCAAAGAAAAATCTGATAATTGTAGTATTGAAACATGATCAGTCAAGTATGTTAGTCATGATGACATTAGGAGTTTGAAATATTGTCTGTGGACTTATCCAAAGTATTCCTTATTACATGAATGGAGCACATCCTCTACAGCGAGATGGCTACAGCCATCCTTACAGTGCCTATTAGGGGGCGCCACGTGGGGTTACCAATGGAGAGGGGGAGGGGGAGGGGGAGGGGGAGGGGCACCGGTGGCTTATTCATAGGAGTACTACCAGGGAGGGGGGTACCGGTGGTTTATTCATGGAGGTATCAGGGGAGGAGGAGGTACCGATGGCTTATTCAGGGGGTATCTTGTACACATGGTGCCATTTGATTGGTGATGTAAGGATAACTATAACCATCTTGCTGTAGAGGATTTGTAGCCACATGAATGGTCTAATTGATCACATCATCACCAGGCAACTAAACCTGATGAGGCGGACCACAAAATTTTTCACCAATTTGACATTTAAAAAGCTCCATTCGTTTCAATGTAAAATAGGATACGGAAAACATTTTCAACGAAAAATGTACTTTTCGAATGTTTGTTTCAATGTAAAACTATATTCACTTTTTCGCAATATTGAAATTTAGAATCGCAACCAAACCCTTTTTAACAAATAAGAAAACCCTATACATAGGAAAACCATGTCTCACATGAAATTTAAACCTACTCTACCAATGCCAAATAAGGATAGAACAAGAATCAAATGTAGCAGGAAGGATGCATGAGATAACACACATACCCTGCATTAATCTCCAAACATTGCCCACTAGTATCCCTGTTTCCTCTGGTGCAAAGCTCTTTGTACTTTATTTCTTGTGACAGCCACCACATAATTTGGGTCTTAATTGTTTACTTGCATGATTCTTGTGACATTAAGGGCATGTTTGGTGTAGCTTCTTACAAATGGAAGGGCTTCAATGTGAAGAGCTTTGTTCATAAGGGCTTTGAATCAAAGTCGTTGGTTAAAAATTATGTTTGGCGAAAAAAAATTATATAAAGGGACACGTTTGTATATAATTTTAGGCTTCATGAAGATTTGTCCTTTTAGAAATGAAAGGATAATTTTATCATTTTAAAAGTTTTACTTAAATTTAGGGCCCATTTGGCTTTTCTTCTTGGAATGAGAAGCGATTCCTTTAAAATTGATTCTTATGAAGCGCTTCATAAGAACTGCTTCAGAGGAATAAAAGATGTTTAGTAAACACCTATTGAAAAATGGCTTCCAAATTAGATTTGTAAGAAGCTTGTGTAGAGTAAGGGACATACAAGATCATAATATATCTTTCATTCGTGAAGATGACATGGGTAAAATAGGTATTTTAATAGTTTCAAAGGGGCATATAAGGCCATAAGACATATTTCATTAAAACCTCAAATTGATTCCCGCAAACGTGATTTTAGAAGCAAGAAATAGTAGCTTCAAAAAAACCAACGTTTAGATGAAGCAATTCTTGTGGAATCCCTTTTCACTTGAGGATACCAAACGCTTATTTATTTATTTGAAACGCTTTTGGGCTCAGGAATTGCTTCTAGGACCCCGAAGAAGCAATGCCAAACACGCCCTTAGAACATTACCATCTGCTTCCCACAAACACCGTCTTTAAAAGCAACCCCACACTGCTTTATCAAAATGGGCTTCCTGAAGAAGCGCTTCCATCCAAAGCATCTTTCAGAAGTGCCATCAAACACCCAAGCATTGGGTAGGAAGCCCTTTTAAGTTTAGGAGGGGTGGATTCACCCTTAAGAACCTACGCCAAAAGAGGCCTAAAAATCACTAGAATCACTGCCTTCCTCCTTTACAAGAAATCCAACTTGATTGGGTGATCTTCACGGGTAGTTTTCCCCCTCAATTCTTCTGCTATTCTTGCATTTATTGACCATTTAAACAAAATCCATCTCAACTTGATTGGATGATTCTAATAGCTTGCACCCACTTTTAACCTTAAACACATTTTTCACATAAAAATAAAGGTTTAAAAATAATTACATGGCAAAAAGGCCCTTTCCCAAGACTTCCACTAGGAAATTAACTATTGTTACACTATTGTTACACACGACAAGATCTTCTATACATGTGTTAATGGAATTATGTAGGCTGAAATATTGTTTACATGACTTATCCAAAGGGTCCCCTATAAGGTTGTACATAGCACATTAACAGAGCAAAAGCTTAACAACCCCATGCAGCCCAAGTTTAGTTAAATCTGCAATGCACAGTAATAAATGAGGATGAAGGGGCACAAAGACTCACCATAGTATTTTTAATTTCATGAGATGCCAAACAATCAAAAATCATTCACCTTAAATGCTCTGATCAATCTCTCTAAACAATTACAATTGGAAATTAATAAAACACATACCACAGGCCAAGCTTGCTTTGCCTCATCCAAAAATATTCTCTCTATGGCCCAAAAGAAGAATTCTATGTTTATGCCTTCTTCTGAACCATTTTTTCTATCAAGTCAGCTGCTTCTTGAACTGTTGTTATGTTCTGAGAGCTTTCCTCTTCGACGCTAATCCCAAACTCTTCCTCCAATCCCATGACAATCTCCACCTAGGCAAACAATATGTGCAGTCCATTGTGAGATCCATATATATCCAATCAATCTCTCATACAAGTGTTAAACACCACTTACTCTAAAAGCTCAAGCTCTTAGAGAACGGCACAACAATGTATATCAAATGGTTCAACAACAAGGTCAGAACATGGCACCCAAATTGCCATTGTTCATTTAGTTGCTAGTAAAATAGGACAAAGAATGAATCACAAGCATATACCGTGTCAAGAGAATCAGCGCCAAGGGCTGAGAATTTGGACTCTGGGGTGAGTTCAGTCTCGGCTGGCAGTGCCAGCTGTTTCCTTACAATCTCACAAACTTTCTCCATTGTCTCGGGTGTGGCCTGCCAATGCATCCAATTTGAATATTTGTAATCACAGTCAGATGTTTATTATTTCTCTTCGATTCTGTTTCTTTAATCAGAAGCAACAAAAATGTGCACAAGAAAATACCGCACAAGAGACACGGAGACGGGATGTCCCCAACCTCAAAGAAGGGAAGCTGTTCACGGAAAACAACTTCAAACTGGAGGTCCTTCCAGTTACCTGCACAGAATTAGCACTTGAGCATTCAAATGCATTTGTTTCTTTGAAAAATCTAACAGTTTATTTGTACAGACTTGATGTATTTAATCTCTAAAGATCTGCCTTCAATGTGTGTCTTTTGCTACTCGGAAAGAAAATGCCTTCAAATAATCTTTACATGTTCAACAAAGATACCTATGTTAGCCTATACATCTCAAAGGCAACACAAAGAATCAAAAAGAGGCACTCTTACATGCATCACTCGGAATGTAACTATGTCAGCCTGTACATGTTAACACAGGATTATAATACATAACATTGGTGAATGCAGTAACTTGGATCCTGCTCAATGTTTGAAATGTTGATGACATGTAGCGAAATGTTGCCCTATGTTGCCATTAGTGGAGTTAGCGAAGAGAAATATGGGGGAAATCATTATATGTAGATTTCCCCCCATGTTAGTGACATAATGAAAAAATTGCATGTGCTGTTAGACATGTGCGAAGCATGTTATAAAGGCCCCATGTCGCTCAAAATGTCACCATTTTCAAGCAACATTTCAAGTTATTCTCTTTCTCCTCTCCCTTCATATAAACCCAAAAAATCTTTCTCTCTGTTTCTCTCACTTGGATTTGTGTATCCACGCAAACCTAAGCTACTTTACTTGAAGATTGAAAGCTTCGGAGGATTTTTTTCAAGGTAAAACACATATTTTTAGCTTTCATTCCCTTAAAACCTAACAAAATTGCTTCAAATTAATAAAAGTCACATAACAATACTTGATCTATAAATGGGTGTCATTAATTATTGCTCATAAAAGAAAAAATATTTATTTTTAAAATAAAAATAATTAAAAATACATATATTTTTAAATACAACTTGAGGCTAAAAAAATTGTAATATGGCTAGCCAGGGGATGATTGTGATATTTTGCACCTTAGCCACATTCCTTATGGATTTGATGTACATTACCACATAAGTTCTGACATTCATCTTGGCTATTTTTAAACTTTATGACATTTTATGACTTTTAGGTTCATTTGCATTTTGTTAAGACATTATGCTATATTTTATATTGATACATGAAAGCATGCATGCAAAATTTCCTCATTAAGAGACCTTTATTATGTTTATATTATTATTTATCATATTATGATATATTTTTATGTATTTATTTTGATATATTTTTTATGTATTTATCACTTATTTAGGCATTAAAAAAGAAGTTTCAGCCTTAAATTCAAGCACTTGGAGATAATTTATCCACTTTTCCCGCACACTGGGAGAATTTTTTCCAATGTTGTCCTCATGTCACCAATCATGCCTTGCAACATCGACAGTTAAAATCTTGATCATATTGACTATCACATAGTTGCACAAAATGAGAAACGAATACAAGAAATGGTATAGGGAACGTGACACAACCAATTTTTATTATTATTTTTGGTTTATCAGTAAATGTATATGTATCAATACTAATCAGAAAATGAACAATATGATACAAGTAAAGATGTGATTGTAATTACATTAATCCACCCCAAAAAAAGTATGGACTATATACCAACAATCAGCACAAAGTAACCTAAGAAAAGGCCTTCCAACTAAGAATCTTCCACCATCATAACATGTTCCCTACTCAAATCATGCTCACCCAGTCCTGCACAAAATCTGAATATGAAACACCACTAAATTCTGGAATAATGCGCATCCCAAGCAAAGAGAATGGAAACCAGCCTAGACTTTATCTCCTGGATGTTGTGTTAAACTCCTTCAAATATCCTCCCATTTCTTTCCTTCCAAATTAACCAACAAATAGCCGCAGGACACATATTCCACAAACAAAGCCTTCTTGCTCCCCTTTTCCAACCCTAGCTTAAAAGAACTTCCCTCAAAGAAAGGGGTTCAACCCATACCAACTTAAACCTGCTTAAATAACTTTCCAAACCTGGTCTGCCATCTCACAAAGGACCAACAAGTGTGCTACTGATACCGCTTCCACTCTACACATACAACAACGATTTGGAATAAGCCACCTCCTGCTCATCAAGTGGTCAATTGTCAAAATCTTATCTTTGCTAGCCGTCCAAAGGAAAAAAAAAAAAAAAAAAAGCTACCTTTCAAGGAGTTTGTGCCTTCTATATCAGATTCATCGACCCATCCGATTCCTCTCCAGCCATCATGGACTTGAAAAAAGACCTAACCGAGAAGATTCCACTTCCTTCTTTCCTCCACACTCTTAACATATGGACCATGCCCCACCATCTTAGATTGAAGCAGTAAAAGTAAATCCAATATCGCTTCAAGCTCTCTATCAAATAAAGTTCTCCTAAAATGGAAATCCCATGATAGCAGGTCATTCTCCCTAATAGCCATCTCCGAGATCCAAGCATCTTGCCTAGTGTCACCAAGAACAGATCCGGGAATCTAGAGCACAAGGTTGCCTCCCCACACCAAATATCTAACCAAAATCTAACACAATCATCCTCCCCTACTTTGAACTTCACCCCCCGATTAAAATCTCCTGCTAACTTAAACACAGCCTTCCACACTCCCACCCTATATGAACCCTGAACTGAGTTAGATTCCCAATCAACTGGTTTACTTCCATACTTGGCAGCTACAACCTTTTGCCACAGATTATTCTTTTCATCTCATGAACCAAGTGAAACAACCCCTATGGCAAACGTTTATGGTTGGAAGTTGTTTGTAAATTTGTTATGAACTCTTCGGAGAGACTCCGCCCAAATGAACTCAATTTTTCTATTGAAGCAAAGTCCAACCCCACAAATCCACTACAATCAGCATCTGCAAACACCACATAGACACACATGCACACACACAAATAGACACACATATGCAGAGTGATATATATATATATATATATATATATATATATAGAGAGAGAGAGAGAGAGAGAGAGAGAGAGAGAGAGAGAAAGAGAGAGAGAGAGAGTGAGAGACTGATTTTGATCATTGATTCAGTAAAACGGAAAACAAGATTAAATCAATAAAAAAAACTAAATCGCCTAAAAGCGATTAAATCACCAGATAAGCTTAACAAAACATCTTCTAGATGATTTTGGAAAATGAAAGTACACTTGTGCTTTTAGCCAGATTTAGCAACTGTCCTTAAACATGACAACACAAGCGTCATGAATTTTGTGGAATGAATACTACTCTTCCATGATTTGTCATTTTTTTAGTGAAGTTCATGTAGGAATTGAAGACTCGAATAGTAGCGAAAACACAACACCAAAACGAAGTACTAAGCAACTTGGGAAATACTCGAGCACAACTCAAAGAGCAACACTTGGAAACTCTTTACTCTATTATTTACAAAGAAGACGATACAACTCTGTGTGTGTTTCAAATGAGCTACACACTCACCTATTTATAGGTGTAGCTCACCGACCTAAACTAATCTAGAGATTTCTGCAAGCATCTCTCTAGATGTCTCCACACTCCAGTATACGTACACAAATCTAGAACCTTCTACTACTTTCTTAGCTAGATCTTCCAAGCTCTTAGATATTCCACTATTCCTCTAGCTTTCTCTAGAAGCTTCATTACTCTAGAGAAATCTAGAAGCACCATGAGAGATCTAAGGAGTTTGTTGTTGATCTCTAACATCCCCCCTCAACAACGACTCCTTACACACTCCGAGTAGCGCCCAAAATTTGTTAAACTTAGGTACCGGTAACCCTTTGGTGAAGATGTCCGCGACTTGATCTTCTGTAGATATCGACACTAACTCGACTTCACCACTTAACATCTTCTCTCGTATGTAGTGGTAATGCACCTCTATGTGCTTTGTCCTTGCATGGAACACCGGATTTGTAGCCAACCTTATAGCGCTTTGGTTATTGCAGTAAATGCCTACTGAATAACTCGTATCCTATCACATGTCTTCAACAAGCTGTAATAGCCACGAGCACTCCTGTGCCGCCATTGTCGCCATTCGATATTCAGCCTCTGTTGACGAAAGTGCCACCGTTGATTGTTTCTTACCGCACCAAGAAACAACTCCAAATCCTAGACTGAATGCGTACCCAGAAGTCAATCTTCTGGTTGAGGAGTCTCCTGCCCAACCAACATCCGTGAATCCAACAATCTCGGGATGGATTCCAGCTTCATAAAGAAGCCCATAGTCCACAGTGTGTCGTACGTACATAAGAATCCTCTTAACAACTTCGAGATGAGGTTTCCTCGGGTTTTGCATGAACTGACTAACCACCCCCACTGCATATGCGATATCAAGTCGAGTTATTGTCAGATATACTAGCTGTCGATATAGTCCAGTATCCTCAAGCTCATCTCCAACCTCTGCTCGTAACGCATGCTTTGCCTCCATAGGTGATGCTATTGGTTTGCTGTTGATGCTATTGGTTTGCTGTTAGTCATTCCATACTTGCTTAGAAGATCCTCAGCGTATCTTCTTTGACACACGAACAAGCCTCTCGGGCTTCGTTCAACTTCCAAACCAAGGAAGTGCTTCAACTCTCCAACGTCCATCTCAAAGTGTGATGAAAGATGCTTTCGTACTTCTCGGATTTCCTCCAAGGCAACTCCAGTAATTATGAGATCATCAACATATAGTAGGATGATCGACACCTTTCCTTTAGTCTGTTTTATGAACAGACTTGAATCACTTGGGGAGAGTTGATACCCGCAAAACAGCAGAAACTTTGCAATCTTCCCATACCAGGCCCTAGGCGCTTGCTTTAGGCAGTACAATGCCTTCTTCAGCTTGCACACGTAATTTGGAGTCCTCTGATCCACAAACCCTACTTGTTGCTCCATAAATATTTCTCTGTCTACATCTCCATAGAGAAATGCATTCTTCAAGTCCATCTACCACATCTTCCAAGACTTGTTTGCTGCTAAAGAAGCAAGCACTCTGACAGTAGTCATTTTTGCCACGGGAGAGAACGTCTCGTCATAGTCGATACCGAACTGCTGTGAGAAACCACGAGCAACTAAGCGAGCTTTATACCTTTCAACAGACCCATCACTTTTGCGTTTTACCTTATATACCCATTTACAGGATATACGCTTTACTCCTTCAGGTAATGGAACAAGTTCCGATGTCTCATTTTTCTTCAAGGCTTCTATTTCTTCCTTCATCGCATTCTCCCACTCTGGAGTACCTTTTGCTTCACTGTAGGAACTTAGCTCTTTGACTTGGCCTGGGGAAGCACAACACTGTGATAGAAACACAACGTCCGCAAAGCCAGCATTCGCATACTTAGGATTTGGTTTCACCACTCTAGTTGATCTCTGAATTCCTAATTGTTCATTGGTAACGGTACCGAACTGCAGTGGTCAAACTGGACTAGCTTCTTCTATACTTGAGCTGCTTCCATCACTGGATCCAATCTCCTGGACTGGTGTTATTCTGACATCAGTTCTCCACGAACTTGAAGAACTCCTTGAACTTGGACTTTGTAACTCTGGACCTAAGTCACTAATCATAGAAGGCTCCAACTGCTCATGTACTGGCGGAATCCCTGATTCTGGCAAGGCAACATTTGTAGAAGACCACCATGATGACGCCTCGTCAAAGACTACATCTCGGGATACGTAGGCCTTATTCGTAGTTGGATCAATGCACTTCCAACCTTTCTTCCGTTGGTCGTATCCAACAAATATACATTGAATGGCATTCTTCTCCATCTTGGTTCGTAGCTGATCTGGTACGAACACGTAGCAAACACATCCAAACACTCGAAAGTGTGAGCCCGTCGGCTTCTTGTTGTACAAAACTTGGTAATGTGAGCGAAAACCAAGTTTTGCCTGGGGCATCCTGTTGATGACATGAGCCGCTGTTGACATACACTCAGCCCAAAACCGTGGTGGTACATTCTTCGCATGTATCATACTCCGGCAAGTCTCA
>JAUPMG010000001.1:15160478-15178951 GCA_031762675.1 Pachysandra terminalis | reverse complement strand
AAAAACATGTTAATTTAGCATATTTTGACCTTATCTTTACATAAAAATAGGTATTGGTTTATGTATCCATCGTTTTCTTTGAGTATCCACCCGTATCCATGATTTTTACAACGTATCCAGCATATCCGTGTCGATACTCGATACGTATCCGTTTTCGGGCCCACCAATACACTACCTCGATACGATATTTTGAACCATGGTTGTGGGTTTAAGTAAATTTAACTTAGACTTAATTTGAATTAGCTTGGGCTTAGAGCTTGTTATTGGGCCTAAAAAGTTTCCTTGGAGCCCAAGTTGCTAAAATACAGCAATTGAGATAAAGAGAATTAAACTTGAATCAAATCCTGATTAAGTTTTCTAGTTACTAAAATGTGGGAAGGTTCCACACTAGTACTTTCTTTGCAAGTTAAAAACGTGTGCATCATTGGGTCCCACATCTAACTTGTTAAATATGTAGGGAGCACAATAGGGTTATTGGCTTTGTTAAAAATATGTGGAGAAAGAAGAGGGTGGCTGTTCGTCCAAACTCCAACCCTAGAGAAAGAGGAGATGAAGAAGAGAAAAAGAAGATCAAGAGATCAAAACCATATTTAAAAAAAAAAAAGGAAAAAAAGAAAACTATAAGTGGGTTATCCTAATTTTCTTTACACGCTAAAACTTGCAAGAGAACAATGGTGCTGAAGTGATGATCTTGGAGTTAAGGGATCTATTGTTTGATTATGTTTTTCTGATAATTATAGTTATTTATGTGGATATTCTTGCTTCCGTGATATTTATATATTAATATACTATATTATATGAAGGTTTGTGCATAGATTAATGTTTAAGGGATGATTTTTGTGCTTAGTTGATGATGAAACTCAATGGGATGCATGTTGATCATAATATGTGCATATTGGAATTGTGTGATTTAAAGATTTTCAAAACCATGATTTTTCTCAAAGATTATTGTAAGGTTTTGTCCCAAAAACTGTTTTTAACATCTTGGTTTTGATTTGAATTTGGCTTGAATTGAAAAGACTTGATTTTTTAAAAAAAATATGAATTTCCATAAGTCATCGGTGACCCGTTGACACTCGTTGATGAGGTGTCAGAGAAACCCACCTTTCAGGTTTACTCACCAACGGTCCATCAGTCCACCAACGAGCTCACCGATGAAAATCGACGAACCAACACCTGTCCAATTTCTGTGGATTTTTTTAATTTAATTTATTTACTTAATTTGAGTTTACATCTAGGGATTTTGGAACTTTCCAATATATATGTGCTTCTAAGTAAAGCATGTACTAAGGTATATTCATAATGTTTAGTGTGTGTTTTGATAAAAGAGATCATAACACTGTGATATCCTGCGGGGGGCTGTTTCACTTGGGGGCACTGGGGGCTTACCCGGTCGTTAACTTCAGGGCCCCAGGGATTAGTCATGATGCGCGCAAGCTGGCCCAGACACCCCAGTTATAAAAAAAATAAATAAATAAACACTGTGATTTCCATTATTTTTACGTATGAGGCTAATATATTATATGATTGTGCTTTTGGGTTTTTTATTGGTTGTAATGCAGTCTCCATGATTTAAAAGGGGAGGTAATGTGATGGTTACAAGTCACATTGTTATACACGTGGTGATGTTGTATTTGGATGTGTGATTAAGCATGTGTTGAATCTTGTGATGTTGATATTGGCATATTGTTGGATATTAGATGTGTTAATGAATATGTGGTGTAATAATGAGACACCTGAAAATTGTGATAATGGTGTGATGAGACACCGGTGAATTGAGAATTGTGTAATAAGAGAAATCATTGGGAGGCGAGTCACGCAACATAGAATGTGGATGAAAGGTCATGAGAGGGCCTGTCCATGTGGTGGTGTTCTAGGGATAAAAAAATTGATTGTTTGACTGTTTTGTTCATGAATTATGTATGACTGTCATCTGAGGCCATGGGGGTTCACGGAGGGTATGTAGATATCCTTGTCTTGGATCCTTGGGTTTGAATTTCCTAAAGTTGTAAAACAGATTGGGCAATTGAATCTCGTGGGTTGAAAGTCCCAATAGCTAATGATGTACACGTGGAACATCAGGATAGTTTCATCCAGCTGAAGGCTACAACAAAGTGGATGCAAAAGGCCTGGTTCCTGTACTTACAATGTGGGAATCGGCTATTAGCATTGACATGGCAAGGATCTGACTGAGACTGCATACATATCATTCAGGTTGCCTCACATATTCCCATTCTTGTGCTGTTGCATCATTGCATGAGTGTCGCTTGCATAATTATCTGACATTGTATGTTGCATACATCCTCATTCATTCCATCCTAAATTGGTATATTTTTTGTTGTTGAGCATGTTTTTTGTTTGTTTATCTCTTGTATTGTGCTTAGTTATTTCATTCTCAAAAGTATACTTTTGGATTGCTTCCTTATCTGATTAGTTCACAACAATATTTATGATTTTGTGGGTTGTTACTTAAGTGGTTCATGTATGTAAGGGTTTCAAGGATTTTCACTTACTGGGCTATCAAGCTCATCCCCCTAAGGTCTGCCCAACTCAAAATCAAAGAAAGCCCCCAGATTAAATCACATCGAGAACATCTTCCCTACTTTAATATGCAATAAAGACAACATTTCCCAGTCCTGTACAAAATTAAGAAAGATACTCTCTGGAATAATGGAAGGTCAACCACCCACAAGAAGAGAAGCGACAGCCTTGAGTTTGATGGTTCTAATGTTATGCTCCATGCCCTAAAAAATCCACCCATTCCAGTCCTTCCAGAGTGTCCAACATATCGCTGCTGGACACATATTCCATACAAAAGTTCTTTTTCTCCCCCCAAGACTACAATCAGATTCGAAGGTGGAACCCAATTCAACCTAAATCTACCCACCAAGGATCTCCACATTTGATTGGCCACACTACAATATACCAACAAGTGGGCTAGATTCTGCCCCTCGCTTACACATGCAGCATCTGTTTGGAATATTATCTCGTGCTTATAAGATGATCAATAGAAAATCTTGTCCTCAGCAGCTGTCCATAAGAAGAATGCTACCTTAGATGGAATGTAAGTTTTCCATATCAGTCTGATCGTGTCAAGGTCTCGTAAAAAGACCTCACTGAAAATCTGCCATTGCCCTCCTTCCAGACTCTAGTATCCGGATCAGAAGCAATTCCACCTTCTCCTCAAGCTCCCTATCAAATAGAGATCTTCTAAACCCAAGGTCCCATACCTCCTAATTATTCTCCGTCACTAGAACCTCTTTGACCCATGCTCCCCAATGGGAAGAGACCAAATACAAGTTTGGATACCTGACATCAAGTGGCACATTCCCACAAGTCCAGAATCTAATTATATCTCCCACTGCCACCTTACAGCCTATCTCCCTCCTAAACTCCTCCATAATACTGTTAACAGCCTTCAACATCCCCACCCCTTGACAACCCAGAATTATCTATGACTTCCAATCCCCCGGGCTTCCTTCCATACTAAGCAGCAATAACCCTTGTCTACAAACTATCTTTCTCCTTTCCAGCTCCCCACAACCATGTACCTATCAAATCTTTGTTGAAAAATGATAGTTTTCTTAACCTCAGACCAACTTGATCTCTAGGTTTGCATACCTCTTCCCACTTCACCAAATGATATTTATGATTTTCCCCCATATCACCCTATAAGAAGTTTTTCTGTAACTTTTCCACCCTTTTAGCTACAGAGGATGGAATTTTTAGCAAAGACAGAAAGTAGGTTAAAAGATTTGCTACGGGGCTTTTAATAAGAGTGACTCCCCCCCTTCTGAAGGTACTTGGATTTCCATGTTACTAATTTCCTCTCCGACCTTTCCAACAGATTATCCCATATAGAAGTTTCGTTGTGTGATGCACTTAACAGAATACCCAAATAAGATGTCGGAAATTTACCTATTTTACACCCCAAGAACAAGCTCCTCAATTTCATCAACCTCCCAACCCCAAAAATCTTGCTCTTTGACAAAATTTACTTTCAATCCCGACAATGCCTAAAAACAAACCAACATGCATCTCAGGACTCAGAATAAGAAGCTGGGCATATGACAACTTGCAAAAATCAAAGTGTCATCTACAAACAAGAGATGAGACACAACTGTCGCTCCCTCACACACTTCAACCCCCTCCAGACATCTTGTTTCCGCAACCCTCTGAATAAGCTCTCCCAACACTTCAACTACCATAAAGAAAATGTGATAATGGATCTCCTTGCCTAATACCCTAGAAATTCCCAAAGAACTGTAGGAACTCCGTTCACCAATACAGAAATGAGGCAGTAGAAATACAAAATCTGATACAATCCCTCAATTTCGCCCCAAACCCCATTTGCCTCAACATATACCGGATAAACTCCCAAATAACATGATCATAAGCTTTCTCCAAATCCAATTTGCGAGCCTCTTATCCCCCTCCCTGATCAATGAGTCAATACATTTACTAGCACGAGCACCCCATCAAGGAAATGTCTCCTACAAAGGCACTTTAAGACCGAGAAAAAATGTCATGCAAGAGCACCTTCATTCCCCTTGCACGTAACTTCGATAAAATTTCATATAAGCTTCCCACCAAGCTAATTGGCCGAAATTTACTAATCTTTGTCACCCCTTTCCTCTTTTCTCCAGGATCGGAGATATTAACGTAGAAATTGCACTTCTCTCCTTAGATGCTGACAAGTAAAACTCATCAATAACAGCCACAATGTCTTCTTTAACTATACTCAACATCTCTTATAGAAAGTAAGAGTAAAGCCATCCGGTTCCAGAGCATTGTCCCCATTGCACTCTTTAATTCGTAGCCCATACCTCCTCCAAAAGAGATCCCTCCAAGCTATCCCTCTCTATCCTTGGGGGAAATCAACTCGAACTCAACTTCATCCAAAGACGATCTGAAAGCAACAGTTTTTTGAAATAAGACTCCAGTAATAACCTTCCACAGCTTTCTTGACCTCGTCGGGCTCCTCAAACAAGACTCCCTCCACTTCAACCTTATGAATGGTGTTTATCCTATACCTAGCATTTGCTAATTGGTGGAAAAATAAGTATTATTATCCCTTGCTTAAGCACAAAAACCTCAGGATTTCTGCCTAAAAACTTGGCAAACCTTTTAAATTCAACCTTCAGGTTTCCTCTTTCCACCCTTCCGGACACATCAAGGCTGCCCTTCTCCCCTAGGTTATCAGGTGCCATATTCTTACTCAAAACTTCCTTCTTAGAACCATCCATATTACCAAAAGATTCCTTGTTCCACCCGATCAATGCCTGTTTTAAAGCTTTCAGCTTCTTCTGCCCACCACTCCTTCACCTTACTCACAAAATTCGCATTTTCTAACCACATACTTCACTTTAGGATTTTTTTTTTCTTTTTTCATAGCCACGCTTTCATATTTATAATAATGTAATTCACCTATCAGAAAAAAATAAAATAAAAAATGCGCATCGTCTCACCACATTTTCGAGCCGAAATGGGGATGCTCGAGGCTGCTCACAATACAAGCAAATGGGAGTGTTTTCAAAGGCGTTTGAGGCGTAAGCCTTGAGGTGCAACCTTGAGGCGCACCTTGCTCATAAGGCTTGTGCCTCATGTCTTGAGGCGTAAAAAAGTGTACGTCTCACATGAGGCATACGCCTTAAAACATAAAGCATAAGCCTTGGTAGTTAGGCTGATAAATTTTCTCAGTTTTAATAAAATTGATTTAATACTCTTTTTTTAAGTAAAAACAAAATTTTAACTACAAATTGACTCTAACCAACCTTGTTAAGTAAAAAAGTACTACTCATTTTATTTTAATTGTCAACTTTAATCACTTATCATGACATGAATATCTATTGTTATTTAATTTATTAGTATGTGTATAAATAATTTATATTTTATTAATTATTTATCTACGAAAGGTGTTCTCGTGATGCTTACTCCTCAAGCCTTGAGGCTTACGCCACACGCTCTGGGCAAGTGAAATGCCTCACCTCACGCTTTAGCGTTTTAAAATACTGATGAAAACATGAATTAAGGCAGGACTACGACAAGATAAGGCACATAAATAAGCATAAGATTCCTCCCAACATGTGGAGATCAACAATCCATGAAGGTTTGAACAGGATAGTCTCTCATGATGGTTTGACCAGGTAAAACACCCTCCAAACATAGGAACATCAATCAACTGGTTCAGATTAATGAAATCGTTAAATTCTCTCATAAATCTTGACCTCTTCCAATTGCTAGATATATCACTCCTGAATCTGACAACATTGAAGTCACCCCCGAACACACCAAGGCAAATCCCACTTCCCCTTAGCCCTGGATAACTCATTCCACAACTGACATAGCAGGCGGCCTACTGTAGGGCCATATATCAGTGAAATAAACCACTAACTATCTCCTTCAAGGTCTTTAAGCACAGAAAACACAGAATGAGAATCAACAAACTTGTCCACCACCTAAAACTGGCGCTTTTTCCAAGCTAAAACAATTCTCCTTGCTACCCCTACAGCTGGTAAGCATACCCAATCAACCTCTCTAAACCCCAAACTCCCAACATTAAACCTGCACTAAACGCCCCCACTTGCATCTCTTACGGCCATAGTGTTTAAACTCGGAAATCGGCTCGGGATGGGCCGAGACGGACTGGCTGAAATTAATTAAAAAAATAAAAACCTTGACTCGTTCCGATCCCGAGATGGATCGGGAGATCCATCTCGGGATCGGAACGATCCAGGGGTTTTGGGGTTTTTCTCGGTTCGGAACCAACTCGGGATCAGAAGATCCCTTACACCATGCTTACGGCATAATAATATCAAGTTTTCAAACTGTTAGAGCAGCTTTAATAGTAATCTTCTTATCCATGTCATTTAGATCCCTCACATTCCATGAAATATTTTAAGCTTCATGGAGACTTCACAAATGTCTCTCGCCTTCTACATATGCTATCCCCATCCCCCCCCTCCCCCTCTTTAACTTGCAAGCCAACCCCTTATCCCCCTCCCTGGTTAATGAGTCAATACATTCACTAGAACGATCACCCCATCAAGGATCTGTCTCCTCCTACAAAGGCATTTTAAGACCAAGAAATAATGTCATGCAAGATCACCTTCATTCTCCTTGCATGTAACTTCGATAAAATTTTATATAACCTTCCCACCAAGCTAATTTACCGATTGTCATCCCTTTCCTCTTTTCTCCAGGATCAGAGATGTGAACGTAGAATTTGCACTTCTCTCCTTAGATGCTGACAAGTAGAACTCATCAATAACAGCCACAATGTCTTCTTTAACTATACTCAACATCTCTTATGGAAAGTAAGAGTAAAGTCATCCGGTCCAAAAGCCTTGTCCCCATTGCACTCCTTAATTCGTACTCCATACCTCCTCCTCCAAAAGAGGTCCCTCCAAGCTAGCCCTCTCTGTCCTCAGGGAAAATCAACTCGAACTCAACTTCATCCAAAGACAGTCTAAAAGCAACAGTTTCTTGAAATAGACTCCAGTAATAACCTTCCACAGCTTTCTTGACCTTGTCGGGCTCCTCAAACAAGACTCCCTCCACTTCAACCTTATGAATGGTGTTTACCCTATTCCTAGCATTCGCTAATTGGTGGAAAAATAAGTATTATTCTCCCTTTCTTAAGCACAAAAACCTCTGGATTTCTGCCTTGAAACCTAGCTAACCTTTTAAATTCAGCCTTCAGGTTTCCTCTTTCCACCCTTCCAGACTCATCAAAGCTGCCCTTTTCCTCTAGGTTATTAAGTGCCTTAATCTTACTCAAAACTTCCTTCTTAGAACCATCCACATTACCAAAAGATTCCCTGTTCCACCCGATCAATGCCTGTGTTAAAGTTTTCAGATTCTTCCTCCCACCACTCATTCACCTTACAAATTCCGCATTTTCTAACCACATACTTTACTTTAGGAGTTTTTCTTTTTCTTTTTTTATTATATATATGACTGTTTCATAGCCACGCTTTCATATTTATAATAATGTAATTCACGCATCAGAAAAAAAAATTAAAATAAAAAATCCGCATCCTCTAACCACCTTTTCGAGCTGAAAAGGGGAAGCTCTCTAAATATCATCCTCACAATACAAGTAAATTGGAGTGTTTTCAAAGGCGTAAGCCTCGAGGTTCCTCACAATGCAAGTAAATGGGAGTGTTTTAAAAGACGTTTGAGGCGTAAGCCTCGAGACGCAACCTTAAGGCGCACCTTGCTCATACGGCCTGCACCTTATTTCTTGAGGCATAAAAAAGTGTCTCATATGAGGCGTACGCCTCAATACATAAAGCATAAGCAGTAGCATTTAGGATGATAAATTCTCTCAGTTTTAATAAAATTGATTTAATACTCTTTTTAAGGAAAATCAAGATTTTAACTACAATTTGGCTCTAACCAACCTTGTTAAGTAAAAAAGTACTACTCATTTAATTTTAATTGCTAATTTTAATCACTTATCATGACATGAATATCTATTGTTATTTAATTTATTAGTATATGTGTATAAATAATTTATATTTTATTATTTATTTATCTACGAAACCTGCACTAAATGCCCCGACTTTCATCTCTTACAGTCTTAATATCATGGTTCTCCCATAATTCTTCTAAGGACCCTTTCAGAGAACTCTTTCCCATCTTTACCTTCAGCACCAACATCCCATACTTTTGTAGAAAAATCTTCTCCAACCCTCTTTCCTACATAGCCCTCAGTCAAGATATCTAATGGTTGCACGTCACTCACCATCCTATCTTCAATACAAACCAGACTGTTACCTTACACCGGATCCTCCTTTGCACCCACCTCTTTGAAACTCTCCTCAAAGCTATCCCTAATAAAATCCACCTTGTCAAAACCTACCACAGTATGAGAACCTCCCATGCCCTTCTCCTCGGACTCATTAATCAGGCCACTGCCAAGCCTCCCAACATCACAAGAATGGCATTTGTAGTCGCTCAAACATTCACAACAGAAGAGGGCAGAATAGAAGGAGATAAAGAATTTAATATCTAATGGCTAAACTCTCATACCTGAATAATAGACTACAAAGAACTGCAGACGTTGTCTTGCTCAGGCATCTGTGCATGATTGCCTCGCAAAGCCATGCTCTCACTATCAACTGAGAAATGGTTCAGCAACCAGAAATCTCCCTCATCGTGCATTCTTGAGCAAAGCTCCACAATGATCGGGTCCTCCCTCACACCACCTTGTCTTGTTGGATCATGGTTCAAAATATCTTATCTTATTCGCCGGTATGGTCGATACATATCGTGTATCCACTGTGCCGGCATGATACACAAGTGTATTTTAGGATAAGCTAAATTCTACATTGTATAAGTCGATACATGTAACATATCGACCATTAAGGTCAATATAGCCTATAATAGTCTATATGCTACAAATATATCGAGTGTATTCAACTAATATACTTGATACATGTAATGCCTCTGACTTTTTTACATGTAAAAGCTTGAAAAACAAACCATTAGTTTATTGTTCCACTGTATTTCTCTCCTTAGAAAAAAAAAAAAACCAAACCCTAACCCTATTAAAATATAGCCAAGTTCGTCTCAAAATATTTTTAATTTGACCGAAAACATCTAATATTTGGAGCTTAAAAATCACTTTTCCTGTTCATGCATAGTTTTCGAGGTATGCATTGTATGAGTATTTTTTTCCATTATACTTTTTATGTCTAAGACATGTTTTAGAATTCTATTATATGGATCTATGAATTTCAAGTAAAGATCGAGATGCCTATTTGTTTAAGTTTTTATGCACCTGCTCGTTTACCGCTTTATTTCCACATTAATATATGTTATATACATTGGTGTATAATATGAAAAACATGATAATCTATCATATGTTTAACTTATCTTTGTACCTAAATGAGTCTTGTTTTATGTATCCACAATTTTCTATGCGTATCCCCGGTATCCATAGTTTTTACAATGTTTCCACGCGTATTCGATACGTCTCTCGATAAGTATCCATGTTTTGCCTAATCAATATGCTACCTCGATTTGATATTTTGAACCATGCATTGGATACTCCCTTCTACCAAAAACGAGGTGGGGAAAGATAGAGAAGAATGGGGACTCAATCCTTGAGAGCTACAAGTATTTTTTGATGGGCTTCCTCTAAAGAGGGGTCTCCTAAATGCGCCCAACCTTAACGAGCTGGACTCCAAGGATTCTTCTTCCTAGGTGACCAAATGAAATCCTTGATTTTGGGGTATCCACGACATTTCCAAATCCAATCCCATGGCTCATGAATACCAAATAATTTCTATGCCCATGCTTCAGCAAGTCGTTACTTATCCAAAATGTATTCAATTTGTGTTTTCATATTTCCACAATGTTTTCTTTTATCAGTAATGAAGGGATATTCTATTGATAGCAATAAGAAACTACCTGAACTACAATAGTTGTGGTTGAGTACATGAAATGTGTACATCAGCCACAAACAGAACAAAAACAAAAGGCATAGAAGATAAAAGTTAAAACCAGACAAACAGCTTCCCTGCAAGCCAATAACCTAACTTAACCAGGATCCAGCCCCCGACCCACAAAAATCATCAAAGCATCATAAAAACTCCTTGAGAACTGAGGACCAACTAAACAAGGATGATATCACCTTGTTGATGAGCAACTCTAACTGCAATGCCGTGCCATTGAAAATTCTGCTACGTTCAAGCCAAATAGACCAGCACACAACAGCTGGACACAAATTCCAAAGAATGCTTCCTCTACTTGGTCCCTTCTTCCAACCCCAACAAAGTAGAAAATCCTTCATACATTTAGGTTGAGTGCAAGTCCTCTCAAATCTGACCAACAATGCAGACCAGACTCTTAAGGGCTACAGAGTAATGGATGAGCAAATGATTAACTGATTCTGATTCTGATTCTGCCTTGCACATGACAAAACGATTTGGAAAAGCCCAGTCATGATGGATCAGATGATCTAAAGGTAGAAACTTTATAATTGAAGAAGGCCACTTTGGCAGGGAAGGGAAGCTTCCAAATGATTCGAAAGAGGAAAGAAACTGAGGGTCCCCTTAAAAGGCAGAGACAAAAAAGACCACTGAAAAGAGGCCATCCCTGTCACATCTCCACTGTCTATTATCTCCCCCCTACCCCAACCTAACATCCTCCAAAGCTTGCAATAATGATGCCATAAAGCCCAATTTACGATCAAACAGAGAACGTCTTAATGGTATAATCCATGAGTCATTGCTGGATAACGAATGCCGAATCGTTCCATGCTTAGTTGAAGATAAATGATACAAGTCCAAAAATCCCTGAAATAGAAGCTCCTCCCCACACCAAACATTGTCCCAAAAACTCACCCTAGAGCCCACACCAACTTTAAACCTTGTATTCTCAACGAAACTACTCTTCACACTCATAATGCCCTTCCATAAACCACAACCATGAGAAAGTCTGCAATCATCTGAAAACCAGCCTCCAGGAGAACAACCATATATTTTGAAATGATAACCCTCCTCCATAAACTCTCAACTTCCTCACTAAACCTCCAGAGCCACTTTCCAAGCAAAGCCGAATTGAAGGATTCCAAAGGCCTAATGCCTAGACCTCCCTCCTCCCTAGGTTTACAGATTGACCTCCACTGCACCAAGTAAAACTTTTGTTCCCCATCTACCACATTCAATAAGAAGTTCCGTTGAAGCCTCTCAATCCTATTAACCACCAATGTTGGTATCCTTAAAATGGACAGCATGTATGTTAGCAAGTTTGCTAGAGTGCTCCTAATCAGAATGACTCTTCCTCCTTTCAAAAGATATCT
Source organism: Pachysandra terminalis (assembly GCA_031762675.1). Classification (NCBI taxonomy): domain Eukaryota; kingdom Viridiplantae; phylum Streptophyta; class Magnoliopsida; order Buxales; family Buxaceae; genus Pachysandra; species Pachysandra terminalis. Next base: position 15,167,139 of record JAUPMG010000001.1, on the reverse strand, counting down.
TCATTTCCACAAAGATCGCTTTCTCTCCATCTTTCATGAACAGGATTACAAACAAAAACTTTCTTAAAACCCACCCCTAGAGGAATACTCAGATATTTTGTTGGAAGAGAGCCCCCTCTACAACCAAGGTTCAAAGCCAATGCATCCGCCTCACACCCCTCTCCCCCACCCCAAAGATCACACTTTTGCTCAAATTCATGTGAAGGCCAGAAACCACCCCAAAGCATATCAAGATATAACAAAGGTTCCTCAACTGCCCGCCTGAGGCATCACAAAATATATGGGTGTCATCTGCAAATTGAAGATGAGAGATGCAAGGACCTGAGCTACTCGGTGAGAAATCCTCAAGCAAATTATGATTTGCTTCCCTTCGAATCATTCTACTTAAGGCTTCCATCACCAAGATAAACAAAAAAGGAGAGAGCAGGTCCCCTTGTCTTAACCCTCTTGATGATATGAAGAAACCCGTCGCCTTACCATCTACCAAGGCTGAGAAAGTAGCAATTGAGATGAGATGCATGTCTCAATCCAGTTCCTCCATTTATTGCCAGGCCACAAAGCAAGAACTTCCAATTAACGAAGTCATACGCTTTCACCACATCTAGCTTACATAGAATTCCCAGGATCTTATCTTTAAGCCTAGAGTCTAAGCACTCATTGCCAATAAGAAATCCATCCAAAGAATTTTGTATTCCTGTCACCTAAATTGGACCATAATGCCCGAGATTTTTGTCTCCAACTTATCTCCTCCAATCTGGCCAATTTATTGAATTCCGTCCTCAATTTTTCCCTCTATTTCCACTATGTTTAGACATACAATATACTTCTGCCTACATGACATGTAACTTTTCTCCCATGGTTCAAAGATATATGTCAATTAGTAAGCTCCTTATTGAAGGGCTTCTTAAGGTGAATTTTGACAGGTGCTCTTTAGGGAAACCTAGGTCAATTAATTATTGGAGAACTATTAGAGGATCATTTAGGTAACATAGTTCATGCATTTTATAGCCCTATTAGGGAGGGGAATGAGCACAAAGCAAAGATCTATAGTTTAGTGGAGGACCTAAGAGAAGTTGGTCGTTAGGATGTTGGGATCTGGAGGTGAAGAGTGACCTGCTACTACGTTTCTTGGCTCCTGCAACCTTGGGATTGCTCTCAGAGGCTTATCCATTTCATTATATTGGTTTGATCCTTCACAGTTCACAAACAGATGAGACATCTCTTCGCATGTGCCAAGGTCAACCAATGAGTTAGAGGATAGGCTTACAAAGGCAGGTTCCTAGAGGGAGTTCATGTGGTCCTTTATAGCATTGTTTTGCCTTTATGATCTGTTTTATTTTGTATTTCTCTTGTCCTGCATAATGGGCTGGCTTTTTATTGTATATACTATACATTCCTTTGCCCTCTTAACAAAATATCATTATTCATAAATACTAAAAACAAAAATGTCCACTAAGTTTCATTACCAAGTTCTCACCTATCATGCTCTCCAATCTAGCACATTCGCATGCAAGCATGCAACTGTATACATGCTTATATGGGTCTTGCAAAACTGCATGATAGCTTGAAGCATTTCTAGTTTTATCTATATATAGATTATACAAGATCAACATCTTACCAACTTCATTTGCACCATAAATATTAAATAAGAACAAATTCTGGCCATCAACATATAGATGGTTTGCACCAGATCAGATGTGTAGTTTTACTGAACATAGTAGGATTCAAATCACTGCCACAGGTTGTATTCACAATCATCTTTGTATACAAAAGTAATAGGTAATACGAAATGAATGAATGCAATCTTGTCATAGTACTAAGAGTACCTTAAGCAACACCAATCACCTAAACACGTGAAGTCAAATCAACAAAATTCTACAAAATCAAGAGAAACCCGTATCAGAAAAACCTGAATAATCCCACCAATTTGCTGCTCCCTAATCGACGCAAAATTCTGCAATGTGAGCCCATACTCTTTGATCCCATCAACGAGCTGCTGAACTCTGATACCCGCCTGCACCTTAACCGTCTTCTTCTCGTTATTCACCTCTAAAACTTTATCCATCAATGCCAAATTCACCATCCCAGCTCTCTGCAACCCAATCCCATTAGGAGACAACCCCGAACCAACTGGCCTAATCTTCTGTTTCTTTTCATTGGCCTCCTTGACAATCTTCTCCAACTCCTCTAGATTCTCCGGTTGACGAAACACCCTAGTTTGGACCTCGTGTGTTCCACTCCAGTTGGAAACAGTGTGGAGATCCTCCGGCAACGGAGCGTACCGGAACAGCTCAGCTTTCTTGTGCTTGGCATCCTCCGGGAAAGGGAAAGAGTAGTAAGTGGCCACACCACAGCCGAGTAGAAGGGCGAAGTAGCCCAAGAACTTGCGCATTTCGGCATCGGAAGAAGAAGAGGTGGGGGAAGAGGAGAATGAGCGGAGGAAATTAGGGTTAGGGCTTCGAAGGGAGGAAGAGGAGGAGGTTATGGTTAGGATGGATTGAAAATGTGGGTGTGAAGTGGGATTGGAGGGGTTGTGTTGGAGTAAGGTTTGGGCCGAGCGCCTTAGAGAGAGTGCTCTGAACATTATTGTGTCTTGTTGGTTTGGGTTATCAGAGTAGAGAAACGTTTGTTCTTTGCATTGGCTACTTGAGTGAGTTTAGAATAGCCGGCGACTATTAATTTGTACTGAGAGGATAGAGATTTGAAGGGATTAGCTGCTAATCAGCTTCTAAAAACAGTTGGAGGTGATTTTCTGGTACTCATTGTTTGGTGTGAACTGTGTGCACATTTATGAGAAATGCTAAAAAGCAACGTCCTGAGAAGGATATAAAAAAATTGCATATACCAATGCAAACTCTTTGATGATATTCGATTTGTTTCAATGTAAAATGGCGTACGAGAAAAAAATTTAGGACCAAGGTCTCGAGTTTGAGTCGTGGGAATGCAGCTGCGCTATGTGGGAGAGCTTTACCGCCTTAGTGGTCTATCCCGGCTCAAATTTGGATTTAGTTGGAGTCATGTGGTTTCCGGACACCGAGTGGTTCAGACCAAAAAAAAAAAAGAAAAAAATTTAGGGGAAAATGTATTTTTTAAGTGCTCGTTTCAATATAAAATTACATCCATATGTATTTCATTTTCTAAATATGAGATAATTATCTGGAAAATGACATACCTCAAAAATTTCTGCATGTTATTTTTCAGAAAAATCAATATTGAATCAAGTCAACACTATTAAAGTTATTTATGTTCATTTTGTTTTATCAAACCCAGTACCAATATGTGTAGCCACCTCTACCACTTTTAGTAACATCACCACTACCTTTGGTTGTTGCACCATCACCGCCACCACTACCACCACCACCTTTGATGATGGCATACCATCACTTACAACACGTTTATCACTACCACATTATCATTACTACCATCATTTCTAGCAGTGGTGCACCACTACTACCGCCACCAATTATGGTGGTTGAACCACCACCACCATTATCGCCACCACCACCATTGCCACCGCCGCCGCCACCGCTACCATCACCACTGCCACCACCACTATTGTCACCACACCACCACCATTGCCACCACCACCGCTACCACATTATCGTTACCACCATTACTTCTAACAGCGGTGCACCACTACAAATTATTGTGGTTGAACCACCACCGCCATTGCCTCCAACCATCACCGCCGCCACCACCGCGTTTATAAACGGGTTGGAAAAGCCTAAACTCAACCCAATTAATAAACGAGTCAACTCGAATCCGTATTGCAACTCATTTTCTGTGATTACTTTTATGTACTCCAAACATAAGACAGTGAAAGATATTGATTTTCTACTCTATTTTCTAACTTCACCAAACAGTTGAAAATTTTTAATTTTTCTGCAAATATTTTACATTGTAAAATATTTTCCACGTGAAAAAGTTTTACATCGAAACAAACGGAGCCTAGCGTGGAGACCAAAGCAGGCTATTTCTAAACCAACCATCAACCCACTCGAATTTAATTCTACTAAACGGCTTTGGATTGATCCAGTTATTAATTGGGTTGGGTTTAGGTTTAGGTTTTATCAACTCAAACCTAACCTGACAATCTATTGAGTATTATATTTATAATTATTTTATTATTTATAGGTACTTTTAACCTTGTTATAAGTTAAAAATACCTATTTTCTGTTTTGTAAAGAAATTGTGTTCGATAAATATTTTTATAGTATTTACTATAATTTAATATATTAAATAAGATTATATTTTATCTTAATTAAAAAATGACTATGAATTTATGAAATTTTGGGTTTTAGGGTCGAAGGGCTAAGTTTGATATTTTAAAAGTACATAAAATCATAATTAGGTGAGAAAAATTAATAAAAAATATCTTTTGGGTAAATGAGATAAATGAAAAATATTTTTGGAATACTTTCCTTGTGGCAAATCCTGAAGAAAATGAAAGAGAATTTTTTTAAAAAGATTTGTCACATGGCGAATCTCATTATAAAAGAAATATAATAAAAATATATATACTTAAATAAAAAAGGAAAAGAAATTTCATTTGAGGATCTGCCACTTCAAAAAAAGAAAGAAATGAAAGATTATGTTAAAAAAAATATAAATATTTTATTTCTGAAATAAAAAGAAATCTCTTTTGAGGATCTGTCACATGGCAAATCCATTCAAGAATTTTTTTTTTCGTCTGTTAGTAAAGAAAAGGAAGTTTTCAAAAATACAAAAAATATAGAAGGGAAGAGAGATTTGTTTTTTAAAACAAAGAAAAAAAAAAAAGAGGAAATAGGGTTTGGTGCTAACTGGCACCGAACCTCATTAGGAAACAAAGAGAAAAAAAAGTAAACAAAAAATCAAAGAAGGAGAAGAGAAGCACAACAGTATTAAGGGGATTCAAGGAAGACTGAGCATATTGAGGATCAAGAGTTCCGGATTCAAGGAAGACCAAGCTATAACGAAGCATATATGGGAATTGGCCTCCTATCCAAAGGTATAAAACATACATGCACTAGACAGCCCTAAAAACACATTATTCATTGTATATTGACATGTTTCAAGGGATTGCTTGGAGTAGCCTTATTAGTTGAGGTACACTCCGCGATCCTTGGCCATCTGGATGCGAATCCGAATAGCCAAAGATTGCCCACTTCGATACCATTCGTGGATGGACCTTGGGAAAAATGGCCATAGAAAGGTTAAATTAGGTTTTCCCAGGGGGCACAGGTTGACCGATCATGTGTCTGGTCGACCGAATAGGGTGTCCGATCGGTCTCCGACTGATCGATCCCTGTGCCGGTCGCATAGCATACCATTAGTGGTCTATATGATCTGCATGTGCCCGGTTGACTGACCAAGTTGCTCGGTTGATCTATCAGAGCATCCGGTCGAACCCCGATCGATCGGATAGTTCACCGGTCGCTCAAAACCCTAAGTCATTTTTGGAAACCCTGAGCGCTACCAGTCGACCGACTGAAAGGTCTGACCAACGGCTCGAAGGGTCGATTGGTTTGGTCTTTCCATCTGACCTGTTAGTTTGAATTTCAATTTTAAATTAAGTTAGTGAAACCACAGTTTGACCGATCGACCGGCGGCCGTGAGATCCATAAACTCTATAAATTAGAGTTGTGCATTTAAACGCGGGAGGACCCGCACGGAATTTCTCCAAGAGCCCTAGATCTAGATCTGAAAGCTTTTTGCTCTCCTTTAGGCTAGAGAATTCCTCTCCTTCCATCATCTTCTCATTCATAATGGAATTGACATTCTATGTCAACTAATTTGAAAAAGAAGGATTGAGATCCAAGCCCTTACCCTTTGTTGTGTTACATATAATATCATATCACATACACACATATTGAGTTGTAAGGCCCTTGTCTCCATCAAGCATCAACGACGATGACATCCAAGGCGGAAATAAGCGAGGAACGTGAGCGCGAAACAGGGATTGAAGCTCACAAAGGACGATCTTCGCTTGAGGTTTCTCCTCTCCCTTCCTCTGATTCTTCACCTCTTTCCTCTCCCCCCGCTTTGATTCTTCTTTTCCTCCTCCCTGGCTATGGTTTTCCCTCTGTCTTCCTCTGGTTTATTCCTCCTCTGTTTCTTTATCTCATTCCTTTCTCCTTTGATTCTACTTTGCCGATCATGGCTTCTCAGGTGAAGATTCTCTCCCATCCTAATTATTTTCCTACTCATCTTGGCCCCCTTGGCTCTCCTGCCGGAAATCCTTCTCTGGCAGTCTGCTCCGGCTCCCATGATCCGGGTGTTCCTGTATTGTTGGGTTGGCCCATTCCCCCTATCCCGGCTATTTCTCCCTTAGATTCAGCCCGGTCTCCTGGGTCTAGGTCGAGCCTGTCATGCCCCAGATCCCGTAACCCGAATCCCTAGGTGGGATGGCACGGTTCTTGAGGTGAGACCTTCGGGATCCATTTCTAGACTGCAGATTTTCGTATCATAACTCGGCTTGAGATAACGATCTCAATGAATTTATAACAGAGTAGCGGAAGCAAAATAAAATTTATTACATAAAGGATTGCCAAATGTATACAAAGTGTCAACTGGCTTCAGCAGAGCCTTCTTACAACATTCTAGAACTGAAAGAAATAAACAATAACAGAATTTAAAGCAGCATGCGTCATTTGCTCTAAATCGACTTGCAACATGAAAG
>JAUPMG010000001.1:15149427-15160378 GCA_031762675.1 Pachysandra terminalis | reverse complement strand
ATGAGCACATTAACATGAATCTTGTGGTTGAGTATAAAGATCTGAGCTTGTGCTCATGAGGGATTAGAAATACTCAACTTGATTTGGCCAAATGAATCTGGGGCATAGGCGAGACTTTTGAGAGTGTATCTCCATTTCAGTTTTATGGAACTTGATATGGTGTCACTCGCCCGTTACTTTGTGCTCGTCGGTCGCACGCTCAACGACATGTATGATTAGCATCCATAATAGGAAGATAAGATAAACATGAAAGAGATGCACAATTCATGCCCACTATGGACGAATGGGAGATGATGGATTTTGATAGATGGGTCGATCCGGTTGGTCGGACCCATATGGGCCGACCCGTGGTCCCCACTTAATGGGACACCCATACTTGATTAGAAGTGTGGATGTGGATAACTCTCTCCTGATTGGATTAGGAGATAGAATCCTAGGAGGAGTTGAGTTGAGTCTTCTATATGTAGAAGACTCCTCCTCCCTACCCAAAGTTACTATTCATGTTTTTGGGAATTCACCCCTAGAGAACTCTCTCTTCTCTTTATCACTTCTTCCTAAAGAGATCTGGTTTTGCTATTAGGGTTCCATACAAATCCCTAGGTTGATTGAGTGTGGGTTCATTGTAGAGGTTCAAGTAATCACATATTCCGACGTGGGACGTTTTTCGGTTCGATAGAGATCTTCCGCTGCAGATTCAGGTTAGTGTGCATCGAGGTACATGATCTGGGTCGTTTATAAACTTCACTTAGAAACCCTAAATTTTTTTTTATTTTCTTCTATGATTTTCCTACAAAACAAACAAAGCCTTCACGTTGTTGAGAATTGGAATTGAAGGTATACAAGCTCACTTTCTCCTAACAAACAAAGCCTCAGGGCCCGATTGGTTTGTAGAATGGAAGGTGTAATTGGGGTTGGAATTCGAATTGAGGACTCCAATTCCATTTTTTTATGTTTGGGAGTGCACTAGTGAATTGGAATTCGAATTCCGCATGAATTCCTCGGAATTCATTTGTAGGTTATTTTTGAAGCTGTCGAATTCACAGGGGGAGGCTGTTAATTGCAATTCTCTACCCCTTGGATTTCAAATGGATGTGGCAATGGATCTGGTACAGTTGGATTTACCACCTCTATCTTTATCGCAATTATAAAAAATAAAAAATCATTTTTTTTATACCATTCTCATCTTCTTTTTCCTTCTAAGAAAAAAAATCCAAATTCCAATTATATTTTTAGACATCCAATCAAGAAAATCTCAATTCTACTTACTTTCAATTCTCAATGAATTAGAATTGGAATTACAATTTCTAACATTAATTTCAATTCTTCGAAACAATCGAACGCTAGAATTGGAATTGGAATTGGAATTCTGATCTCATTGTAGATACAATCTTTTAGATATCCATTTTGAAAAGGAAAGGGGGGGAAGGATGCCCTAAATATAAGTGAAACTGCAGACATTTGTGAAAGTATTAACCAACTCCAATCCATGTAATGGACAATGAGTGTTTGGAAATCAATTACATTGGTAACAATGTCAAATCTCGGAAGCATTGATCCACCTTAGATCTATGGGCAAAAATGAATGACCAATAATTAAACTAATTATGAATATATCTGCTAATAAAAATGACATTAAGAGATTTTGGTCAATCAAATAGCTATGCTATGCATGGAGAATTCAGTAAGCATCCAAATGCTTATGTGAAAACCCCTGAAATGCAATCTAAACAAAACTATTCATTTTCCAATGACAGTGAAAGAGAAGATATTGAAGAGAATAATGAAGATTTATAACGAAAGAATTGTTCAATGCGACACATACAATATAAGGAATTGCTTTGAAAAATTAAAACTTTTTTGTTCACTTGCAGAAATTTTAAAGCAAGATAAAAACATAAGCAACTCTTGTGTTTGGCTCGGCTTATGTAAGTGCTTATTTCAGCTTATAGCTCATTAAAGCACTTTTTAAAAGTAAGTGTGTGTTTGATAAAACTTAATGGGTAAGTGTGTACCCATAAGCACTAGCATAAGAAGAAACTGTTGAGAACAACTCTTCTTAGCACTTATCAGGGAAGTTATTTCAAAACTTAAGTAATATTTTAATAATACCTATTTTACCCCTAAACGTTTATAGGCATTTGAATAAATGTATTTACCAAACGCTATTTTCTTAAAGTAAGCAACTTATTGCTGCTATGGCTCGGTGCTCCCATTGAGTACTTATCCAATGAATGTTTATCCAAAAACATAAGCCGGGCAAACGAAGCCTTAACCTTCAATAGATAAAGGGAACATTAAAAAGCTTTTTTTGGTCTTAGGTCTGTTTTTTTTTTTTTTTTTGGAAGATAAACATCCATATCTTTTACCAGGAAGATAAACATGAATAAAGTATATTTATGCTCAAAAAAAAATTTTATGTTAATCTATGATAACCGTAATAACTAAGATTTTTCTTTTACAACGAATACGAGTTATTAGTGTCAATTGCACTCAACTATATATGAAGGAAGCTGCAAACTATACACCCCATTAACCAACTCATTCAAAGAGAAAGATTTGTACCAACATCTACGTAATATCCAATATGCGACTACGATTGTAAACAGACAACCACATCATTCACAGAGGAAGATTCATTACCAACTCCATAACAAGGAAATGATGAAGAACTTCCAACACAAGCTTGCTGAGGTTTTCCAGCTACATGCAATGCTGTGTTCAACCTTTAGTAGATTTCTGAGAATAGCAAGGCTCAAACAAATCAGTTGCCAGAATGTGAGTTTTAGGTTGCGTTTGACCCGGCTTGTGCTTATGGATAAACATTCATTGGATAATTTGCTCAATGGGAGCACTTATCCACAGCAACAATAAATTGTTTATTTGAAGAAAATAACATTTGGTAAATACATTTATAAGTGCTAATGAAAGTTTAGGGGTAAAATACGTATTATAAAAATATCATAAAAGTTTAGAAATAACATTTATTTAAGTGCTTATGAAAGTTTAGGGGTAAAATAGATAGCCTTCCTCTAGTGCTTATGGGTAAGCACTTACCCATAAGCGCTACCAAACACACTTAATTTTAAAAAATGCTTATACAAGCTATAAGCTTCAATAAGTACTTGTAGAAGCCGGGACAAACACAGCCTTAATGTTTTCTAGAACATGTGGAATGATTGGAACAGTTTCAACATTTTGAGATTAATTCCCACCTGAATTACAATAAGGTTATACTGAAGACTTTGAAATGGAGCAGATTTGAGGAAGGTTCAGAGGGGGGGAATAAAAGAAAGAAAAAAAGGTGACAGATTTCTCATTGAGTGAAAATTATTTTAGAGGATGGCAAGATAGAGAAGATGAATCAGAACACTCAGCTTATGCAAAAGAAATTGATGCAAAAAGTAGCTCATGGTGAATTAATTGCTTATTCAATAGAATGACCTGAATGTGATCAAGAAAGCAACATAGTAAAAGAATATAGCTGAACTCTAAGATGTTTTCCATTACAGCTGGGGAAGACACCTAGTTCAACTGCTAATCCCACTGCAATCTGCAATTGCTGATACCAGATATAAGGTTCTGCATTCACCTTACAGCTGCACCACTTTTCCAACTCTTTGCAACAGACAAGATAGAGATTAACTGGGAAACTTCACTGCCCTGCTTAAATTTTCCCATTTAACTTGTTTCTCTCTTTAATCTGCTTGCTCCACTGCTTCGTTACAAGTTATTTAAAGAAACCAAAGCCATGCAAACTCTCCGAACAGCAAAGATCTGATTACGAGATAAGTTCAAGTTTTAACAACTTAACTGCCTTCATCTCCTCTTATTTGGACACCAGTTACTCTAAAAGCACAAGCTGGGAGAGAAAGGCACAACAATGTATATCAAATGGTTCAATACCCTCCCGCATGTGCAGACTCCGCATGAGAACAACACATCCGTGGGAGAACATAGGGCAGCACCGAGGCAAACATACACCACACACACTTGCACTAGAACAACACATCCGTGGGAGAATAAACACAGAAATATAGGTCCCCGAGATTTGATCACTTGACCTCCTACTCTGACACCATGTTAAACACCAGTTACTCTAAAAGCTCAAGCTATTATAGAAAGGCACAACAATGTATATCAAATGGTTCAATACCCTCCCGCACGGGAACAACACATCCGTAGGAGAACACCGGACAACACCGAAGCAAACATACACCACATACACTCAACAGCGGCAACTACAAAAAAATAATAATAATAATAACAATAATAATAATAATAATAATAATAATAAAATAAATAAATAAATAATCATCTATAGTATTGAACATCAATTCACAAACCACAAGTACTACTGCTGGCAACTAAATAAATAATTACTGCAATTTATGTACTCACGTGTTACTCTTTTTTTTTTGAAAAATCGTGTCACTCACTACCCACCAGATATGAATTTAACAATGTCTTGCATGAAGCCCACCATCCATGATCCTATCTCAAAAACTTTCTACTTCAAAAAAAAATGACCATCTTGGATCTGTAAAACCAACAGCTTGAGCCCCTTCTGTTAGCATCTGCAAATTATTGGATTGAGTGAAACAAATGAAGAACAACAAGGAGATCTTGGATCCTAAGCATTTGGTGGGCAGTCTACAATTCTGACGAGTAAAAAATAATCGGAAAACTAAATGATGTATCCAAATTCCCATGACATTCTGCTCACCTGACCAAGTTTTAATCAAGATAAATATGTTAAATTACTAATATTGTACTGATGTTGAACAAAGTTTGTTCTGCAACTTGATCTTGAAAAATTTCCAGCCTTTAGTGGGTAAAAAGTTAATATTCAACTCAATTTAATCTGACAAATTCTACAGCTGCCTTCAATTTAAAAAACTCTGTTTCTCAAAATATCTTTTTCCTGTGACCATGATAGCAACAAGGACAATTGAAAATCCTTGGGATGTGTGTTTACCAAGTATATCGTGAAAGAAGAACTTTAATTTATCTTTTTTTTTTTTATAATTGAAGGAAACATTTCATTAATCATCAAAGAGATAAAGCATACATGCAAAAGATCACAAGCAAGTGATCCATGATCCAATACCTTTCCTTCTATTTCTGACATTCTTTTTAGGTCTCAAATAAAAGAAGTTATACAGACCCAATACCCGTCCTATAAATCATGATCCAGAAAACCTCCAATGAATCTCCTCCTTTCCAACTTAATATCAACTCAATAAGGACTAAGGAGGCAATTCAAAACTCCAACATAGAATTTTTTTTCCTCAGACCATGTTGCCAAAAATTTCCCTAATCTCCAAATCCTATTAAAATCAAATAGCAAAGATGCAAACTGTGCCCCTTGTTTCTTATCCCAAGGTCGCTGACTCCTAATAAGATCTCAAGACTTGGGCACTATGGCCTTGTGTTGTCAACACTATTTTCAGATAACAAATCAACTATAAACAAAGAGGAACAGAGACCAGCCCTAAAACTACCAAACTAAAGCAACCATTTAAGACCATAGGATATGTATTAAGCATTTCATATGTCCGTCCCACGTACAAGAATATAAAGTAATTAAACCCTGGCAACAATCTTCATAGCACAAACATCCTCTGCTGTAATTCCTTCCTCGTGACTTCAGAATCTCGAGGACCTTGACCAGATTCTCAAGGTAACGTGTCATCCAACAAATCCTTTAGGGTAAAAACCAGACTATGCAATGCCATTAGATTTCTAATGATAATAACTATTGTAAAGCAGCTTACACATTACAAAGACATATTGTAGCCACACCTTGCTATAATAGTTAAGTGAAGACCATTATTTATCACTCTTTTGTCCAGTTTAAGAATCCAAGTTTGATGCCCACCTTATTCAAGAGTCAACCTACTAATTACGTTAAATGCTTTCATAAATCACACAACAAAAAAGTCTTGTCGCTAGCCTCTTGTCTCAAAACAATCATATTCCATACCCAACTAAAATATTTACTATCCCATTCCTCACAAAGACTCTTTAACCATCTCAGCACCCAAAAGGGACCTCAGCTCCACCTTGTTGGGTCAAGTATATAGAAAGAAAAATATCAACTTGAGCTTTAATGGTCCATTCATCAGCAGCTTCCAAATGGTCTACCCTACCAAATATCTCAGAAAATGAGTGGCAAACCGTGCACTTAATTTTAAAATTACCAATTTTTCAACCGACAACAAACATGAACTTGGCATGCATAGAAACCATATTGTATAAACATTCATACCTTTCTTCCAGTTGCCAACCTAATGCAACCCTCCTTTACCGGGGCTTGGGATCAACAATGCACAAAAGCTATAGCAATACACCTAATGCAATCCTCCTTCTTTACCGGGGCTTGGGATCAACAATGCACAAAAGCTATAGCAATACACCTAATGCAACCCTCCTTCTTTACCGGGGCTTGGGATCAACAATGAACAAAAGCTATAGCAATACAAAACAACATTGGCAAAGTTATATTTCTTCTTTTCGTCCTAAAGATTCCCCTTCATTTACTTACATGATCCAAAATCCTTATCCCATTTAAGAGTCCCAATCTAGAACTAAAAATGCCCAACATCGACTCCTTCCAACTAGGTTATCCGGACTCCTACTGCAATGATGGATTTTGAAACTCAACAGAGTTCCATTTTGATTGAAATTATGTCATTTATGCTATTCTTGTACATGAACCCAACTAGGGATAAGGGTTTCTGCTGTTATATGCATTCTACTACACAAACCTATTTTCTTCTTGAGAAATCATAACACACCATATTGAACTGAACACCAGTCTATGCAATCATGAATTCAGGAGCAAAAACAATATATATATATGATGAATAATAAATAAATAGAAGGAAAAGAGCAAACCAGGAGTTCCAGTGAACCTGGAAAAGGAAGGTGCAACAAAAACGAAAGTTAATTGTACTGCATGTATAGTGTATACCATAGATGGGTGCAAAGAAGCATACTTCATTCTATTGAGGAAAAGGGAAAACAGTACTCAGATGGCTACTATTTTTCAGTAACATATATTAAGTTTAGTTCAGAAGCAGGACATCAACACTAAAATATTCTATTCACCACAAAGTGCACAAAGATAAGTTTATTTATATGTACAAATTTCGGTTTCTATGTTACATCCACACTATGACATGCATTCCCGAGATGTCCATCTATCTTGATACCTCCCAAATGCATAACCCATTGAAGGAACCTCAGTCATATGGAGAGGATCCGGCTCTATTCCATAATCTGTCAGCGGCCTATCTTCCAGAACATTATCATGATCTTGAACAAAATCAGGAATCTCAACCTCTCCTTTCTTTATGTCTTCCCAGAGATACTGAAGGCGGCTAACATATTTGATTTTCCAGTATAAGCTACAAAGGGAAAGAAAAAACCATTTTAAGCAAAAGTTGTAGACGAAGATGCCAAAAATCATGTGATGGCTATATCATGCACCACATTCAGGTTTGTTTAACTAATTAACTAAATGAACCTTCAATGTATTAAGCAAGCACCCCAAGACATTCTACAAACAAGCGTCAAGGTTAATCGAAGAACATATAAACGAGAATTATGTATTTGTTATAGAGTGCACCAACACCAAATTTGACTTTTCTAACTATGTTCTACTCAAAAATCTCAAGCAACACTTACCCTCCACTTAAGAAAAATCGGCCAAGAGTGGCAAAAAGCAGCCTTGACCGGAGGCCAGGGTGAATGAAGTACAGAACACGAAGCCTATCCTTGTAGTCAGAGGGAAGTTCTTCATAAATCCACCTCAAGATGGTGAGCCCAGGGCAGTTGTCCTCCTTCTGCACAGTACTGTGCATGTAAACAATGCAGAACGGCCCTTCCGACAACTGACTGATAATCTTGTGAAAAATATACTTCTTCAGCCATTCCCCACTTACAACCGGTGCTGGACATTATGAAACAATTAAGTAATTCGACATTAATCCCAATAATTTCCACATCAAAAGGTATAGAAGATGAGGCTACCCATTAAAACTGAGAATTTTAACTAACACCCAACAACCCAGAAAAACTTATAAACAAGTAAATTAACTAAAACTTGAGCTCCTGCACTACCAACTCTTTTGAAACCCAGTAGAACAAAACAAGAACTCTAGCATCGGCACCCAAAATCTATCTAAACCCTTTGAGTATTACGCAATTACAGAATTTCTTCATATTTTGTCTTCGAAAAAAACAATTAAAAAACAGTTTGAATTCTAGAACCCACTGGACAATCTCCTGAAGGCTGAAGCAAAATAATGCCAACAAACAAAACCTCAGAAAAGAGAAAAATGAATATTCTCCAACCTCTCAAATCATTGAGAAAATAACCAGATCCCAGATATCTGAATAAGCAATTTTCTTTTCAGATTATACAAAAATTATCATTAAGCTTCACAGTAGAGCAAATACAAGCTCTAGTGCAACCCTGAGAAAAGGAATGTCCTCCCACCCCTCAAATCACCAAGCAAATAAGTGAAACCTAGATCACTAGATAAACAAAATCCCAATTATGTTTGATATTTTCCGTACACAAAAGCTCGAATATAACCCTGAAAAGGGTAAAATATGAAATGATATGAAGAGCCACTAAGGTAGAAGTATAGACCTGGAAAGAACTTTCCGACGATGCGGAAGATACGATTGCCGGACTTATCGGAGCCTTCGACGCGAAACGCCTGTAAGGAATCAAGGTCAGAGAAGTCCTCGTCGGGAAGATCAGAAGGACAGTCGAACCAGTTTTCTTCTTCGGCTTCTCTTTGACGATCGGATGATGATAAGAAGGGACGAGCATCGACGCCGAGATCTGAAGCCAATACAAACACCGAGAAATCTTCCGATGAACTCCCCATCGTCCCCTGCTCTTAGCTTCCTTTGTGCGATGTTTTAGGGATATAAAAAGAGTCGCAGTGGCATAACGTTTGTGCCTTGTCACAAATCAAAAAATATGTTCTATGGTATATATATGTATAGTTGTGCGATGCGAACGAAGTAAAGTAAAGAAAAACCATGGTAAATACAACAAAATCAAATGGGTAAAAACGAACATAAATAAAGTTTATATAAAATAACCTAAAGGAATGAAATCACAGTAGCTCCGTTTGGATACCAAGAATATTTCAGAAAAAATCTTAGAAATTTCATTTTCCGGCCAACGCTGTTTAGTTGCTTCAGGAATATGAAAGAAAATCTTTATTTTGATGTTTGGTTGACAAGAATAAATGAGAAAAAAATTTCATCTATCTATTTTACCCTTCCTTGTATATATATGAGAATTCTTTTAATAAAATAAAGACAAATTAGATATAGTAATACTATTTTAATGTTGAACATTGTTTATGGGGATAGAACCGGCAATTTACGACCCAACCCGCCAACCCAACCCGACTAAACGGGTTAGGGTCAACAATAATTATTAAATGGGTTGTGTTCGAGTCTAAGTTTCATCAATCCGTTGGTAAACGGGTCGAACCTGACCCAACCCGCCAAACCTGCGTTGACCCGTTTATTATTATTATTTTATTAATTTAAAATTAAATTAATAAAATAAATTTTGAAGTAAAAAAAAAAGGAGAAATTACAAAAAAAAAATTTGAAGGGAAAAACAAAAGAATAAAGGGACGTTAGTAGGTGTTTGGGATGAGACAAAAAGAAAAAAACAAAAAAATAATACCTTTTGTTTTTGATCGAAAAACAAAAGTAGCCATTTTTGTTTCGTCAACGGAGTTTGACTGAAATATTTTTATGGGACTCACATTTTCTGGCTAACCAAAAACACTTATTTGCAGGAACTTTCTTGCACATTCTGGCTATCCAAACACTGCTAATATAAAAGAAAAATCAAGAATATATGATAGAGCAAACATAATAACCTCTAAAGAGTTAAAACAAGTATAAAAAAAATATAATTATCAAAAAAAAATATTTAATGTATATTGTTCTATTACATTCAGGATTTTCTATTGTTTTAATTTGTTAATTTTTAAGAATATGCTTCTTTTGTTGCCTCCTGAACTTAAAGTGTTTCTCGTGCCTTGTAGTAGAACTGTATGAAATGTGTGAAATAGATAAAATTAGTTACTTAGGATTTAGAATAATAAGATTTATTTGTAATTAATTTTTAAGATTTAAATTGTAAGTTTGGCTGCTCAATTTTTCTTTTTACCTTTTTATCCAACCTTTTTCCTATTATAAAGAAAATAATTCAATAATTTCAATTTGAATATGCTTATAATATAAAGGTAAATAAGTAAAACGTAGCACTTACCGTCAGTAGTTTATATAGTTCAATTTCTTTGAATGACAAATAACACTTGAACCAAGCTGTAGCTTTTGTAAACATATAAAACATACAGAGATTGGTAAACAATTTTGATGTAATTGAACTTAATAGAATATATTGAGGTTAAGATTATCAGAAAATATATCCTACTTCTCTAATATCCCTTTTCTTTAAGTTATTTACTCTTTTCCAACTTTTCCATATGAAAAATCAATAGAAAATGTGACTCGTTATTGAAAAGTTTTCTTATTATATAACAATCAGCAACTATACGTAGGCCTCGTTTGGCTCTCATTTTGGATCAAGAACTCATTCCAGTAACTCATTTTGAAGGTTTCTTGATTGTGTTTGGTTAGCAAGTTACAAAATAAGTTCCAACGTAAAATAGATGTTTGGTTAACATTTACTAAAATGAGTTTTAGGAAAAAAAATCCACCTTTTTTTTTTCCTTCTTAACTAAAATGATTTCTATAAAATCTCATGCTCATGCATAAGTTTTGCACGCCTATATCCTTTCAAAGATGATGGTGGTGCGGGTGGTGGTGGGGTAGTGGTGGTGGTGGTGATGATGGTGGAGGTGGTGGGAGGATGGTGGTGGTGGCGGTGGCGGTGGCGGTG
>JAUPMG010000001.1:15129411-15149327 GCA_031762675.1 Pachysandra terminalis | reverse complement strand
TTTTGCATATTTTAGGTTTTTTAGGTGTATTTTAAGTTTTTTTTAGCATATTTTAGGCTTATTAGGTATATTTTAACCCCATCCCTCATTTAAATCCTTAAAAAACAAAAAAAAAACAATCAAAAACAAAATTTCCCCAACCTGGCGAAATATTTCGCCAGGCTAGCGAAATTTTACACCATGCAGGCGAAATTTCGCCAGAGAAGTCTAGCGAAATGTCTAGCGAAATCGGCATTTAAAACCTTGCTTATTACACAAGAAATAAGGTAGAGGGAATTAGAGATACTCATCCCGACACACACAGAAATGATGGATACAAGATTTAGGGTTTTAAACCCTAAATCACCATATTTAGGGAATCAGCACTTATTCCTCACTATTCATTAAATTTCTATCAACTACTAATCGTCATGAATTAATTACCAATAGATTCTACTGAATCATGCTCAAGAATTTAATTTATCAAGCATAGAGTCACACTAACTATAACCTTGGGAATAAAAATTGTGCATATTGCCAGTACTAGGGTTCTTGTCTAAATGCCCAGGAATTGGAAATCCACTCACCTTACAAATGGTTGATGGTTTGCTTCCTTCTAGCTTCAATCCTTCCCTTTGCTCTTCAAACTCTAGGGTTGATCTCCCTCTTCTAATCTCCAGCAGCATTCTTATTCTCATAACCCTAACTGGTCTATCTATGAGCCTTCTAAGTGTTGGTGGGGTCTCATGGGTTCGCTTAAGTCTGAACCGTCCAGTTTGGTTGGTTCTACTAGTCTAATTCTCACATCGGTTTCAATTGGTCTCACAGGGTTCTATAAACCCAAATATGTTTCCGTAGGTTAATTAAACATTTACCCACTCTCTTCCAAGGAGATTATATAAACACTAAAGTTTCAGTCTAGGTTTGGTGAATTTACCATATTACCCTAACACGAAGTCCTTTTGAAATTTTCCGGTTCGTTACAGGCAGTGACCCCGACCCCGACCTGTATATTAAAAGGATTAATAAATACATGGGGGGACATAAAAACCTTACCCCAACGAAAATGCTTGTGAATAGAGTTGATAATCAAACAATGCATGAAAAGAACTCCTTATATTGAAGATCCTTTAAATACAATGAAATAAAACCAACTACATCTTCCTAATAAAAGGCAACCCCAGTCTATCCATTTGAAGAGTCTCTTTAGCATTGATAGGCATATGATCACGATCATAATAAATTGAGTTAACTTGAGAAGAGCAACCATGGTTGGCGAGAGCATCTACACACGCGTTACCTTCTCTGTAGATGTGACTGATTTGAAAATTTTGAATGTCTGCTTTTGTTTATTAGCAGCAATATTTGATTACCTTGGAGAGTTTTTAGAAGAATTAGTATAATCTATACAGGTGGATATGATGCTAAATTTAAATAATAGGTCCCCGTTGAACTAGTCTTAGTCCCTTAGCAAAAAAAGACATAAGATGAGGCAACAAAAGGAATAATCAGAAGCTGATTTTATGAAGCAACTTCATCATTATTCATGAACAATAAATCATCAACAAGATGCCCTATCCCAACTGGTAGGGTTTAGGAACATGAATTCTGCTCCACTATCCCAGTTTCTCAGAAATAAAATAATATCTTCAGTTAGATTATGTGGATCTGAATCATTTCTGGCCAATTTCATCCGGCCTTTAGTAGAGGTTTGGAACAGGAATTCTGTTCTGCCATTCTAGTTTCACAAAATATATCTTCAGTTTTAAATTATGTGTATTCAGATCATTTCTGACCAACTCCATCCAGGTCTTTTCTGTTCTTTCATCCCTTTTAGATGCTTCACAACGTGCACCCATTTGCATCTTCTCATAGGTGCTTCCCTAGGCCTCCGTTTTACATGCCCAAACAATCTTAACCTGCTTTTTCTTTTTTGATCTCCTATTATAGCTACTTCTACACTCCTCAAATATGTTGGATCCTTGCCTGACATTTTGTAGTGTTTCCACACATCCATCTGGATATCGTTAGCTACACTAGTCCTATGAGTATTTTATTGAGCCATCTAAATGTATGTAAAAGTGTTGATCAGCTAGTTGCCAATATTTATATGGAATGAAATATATTATCAAGGGGTAACTAATGATGCAACCTTTTCACACTCTTGAATAGCTGTGTCAAATGACAAATGCCATTGAAAGCATAAGAAGAGGTTAGGAAGAACTCATTTAAAGGGCTTGATAATGTTCAATGTTCTTAGGGCATTTTAACAAGATGCTGTGAGCATTTTAAAATTGAAATCCTTAGTCTTAACACTTTGTTTTAGGAACTGGTGGTCAACATCTTTAATAGAGGAGATTGCAATCTCATCCATTGAAAGTTTTAATCACCTAGATAGAAAAATTGCATTATATAGACATTCAGTTATTCTACTACTGACTACAATTCATGTTTTCTATTATTAATATTTAGGAACTAAAAAGGTCAGAAGCAGCAACCCTCAATATGCAAGGTGGTTTGTTCAGCTCTTATTAATTCTACTGTTCATATGCATTCACCTAGAAGATGGCGCTACAGGTTGCTCTTGAAATCCACAAAAGAGAAAAGTATACATTATCCCATCTCATAATCATTATTCTAGAAAATGGATCTACAAGTTGCTCTTGAAATCCGCAAAACAGAAAATTATACATTATCCCCACTCGTTATCATTAATCTAGAAGATGGCACTACAAGATGCTCTTGATATCCATAAAAGAGAAAATTATACATTATCCCAACTCAAATCATTCTTTATGGATTGGGAATTTTATCCCGTATATGAAATTACATGAGTGCTATTGCATTGAATTATGTATTCTGTATTTTTTAATAATGTATTTGCTGGCTTCAAGATCAGGAAAGGCCATCTTTCAGTAGTTTTGTCTGATTTGTCAATTTTCCTGCAGACCAGGATTTAGCTCTATTGTGACAGGGTATCTGCCAAGTGTCATTCTTAATGTATTTATATACATTGTTCCCTATGCAATGTTCTCAATGGCTGGACTAGCAGGTTATGTCTCAAGGAGCAAGCAGGAGATAAAAGCATGCAGCATGGTATTCTATTTCTTGGTGGGAAACGTATTCTTCTTGAGCTTGTTATCAGGGTCTTTACTTGATCGAATTGGAGAATATTTCGCTCATCCCCCAGACTTTCCTAATCATCTTGCAATTGCTGTCTCAGCTCAAGTAAGCTCTGTTTGCCTCTTATTTCTCTTGACATATTCATCCCCGTTTTTTCTATTACCTTCTATTGTCATAGTTTCCATTCTCCCTTCTCGGGGACTGCATTCAAAGAAGAGAAGGCATTGTTAAGAACAAATGTAAACTGCTACAAATGAAAATTTAACATACTCATTTTATTGGATCAACTTGATTGTGATCTAAGGTGGATCAGGAAATAAATACAATGATATCTGCATAAACCATGGCATATATTCATAAGAAGACATGTTTGAACTTGTAAAATTGTTGCTAAAGTATTTGATACAACTAAAATTAGGGTCCATTGTTACCTTTGTTGTCATTATCTAGAAGATGGCCTTGGAAATCTTATCACTATTATGTCATTTTTCAGGCAGATTTCTTTATAACGTATATTTTGACAGTTGGGCTGTCAGGGTTTTCAATGGAGATTCTTCAGCCTGGCCTAATGATTTGGGATTTTATGAAAGTGCATTCATTTGGTCGAGGAGAAAAGCAAAACCCATATCTTTATTCGCTGCCTTACCATAGATTTATTCCTTCTATCTGCCTTTCAATGTTAATTGGAATGGTATATGCAGTTATTGCGCCATTAGTGCTGCCTTTTCTTATTGGCTACTTTATTCTTGGCTATGTGGTGTATATCAATCAGGTTAAAGTTCTCGCTTTCATATATCAATTATTTTTGTTGCACCAGTGTACTTCATGTTGAGAGGGCATTTATGTCTTTGTTGTTATTACTGGATTCCTAGTAATTGTATTTTATTATTAAGGTAGGTTTTATATATAAATGTAATCTCATAAAAATAAAGAATTGGGATCGAAGTAGAGACAAGCTCTCTCTATTCCTTTTTGAATGAAGATTATATTAAGAGGAGAGAGTGTACAATACAAGAAGACCACATACTAGTGGTCAACCAAAGAAAAGCAAAAACAAATGATCAAAAAGAACATAAAACATATGACTTTTTCACATCTCCTCCCCTCCACTAGCTCAATGGGAATGGTACCACTGAAAAAAGATTCCCTACTTACTCCCTCTCTAGCCAATCTGTCTGCCATCCCATTAGCCCTTCTAAGTACATGCGAGAATGAGATATTCAACCCATCCACTAAAGAGAGTGCCAAAAGAAATGCATGTGATAGTCTCCATGACTAAGACCTCATTTCCCTCATCCATTATATAACAAAGGCCAAATCCCCCTTCCACTACTAAGTTGTGAAATCCTTGACCCCTTGCCTCTCTAATCCCCGTAATCAATGTTACGAGCTCCGCTCTCATGGAATTCCCCTTCCCAATTGGACCAAAACACCTATGCAATATACTCCCTGTATGGTCCCTGAATACACCCCTGATCCCAGATGGTCCTCGATTCCCTAAAGACATTGTATGAATATTTGAAGCAGCTTTGTACCCATTAATATTATTTGTAATGGTATTTACCTATGTTGTGGTATTTACCAGTGGAAACCTTATGATTAACTTCTTTAAGACTTGTTATGTGTATAGTGTTTTGTTGTGGCAGTCGAGAGGGTGTTTTGTGGAGAACAGCCCTTTGTTATTTTTCACTTGGGTACCTACCAAATGTTTAATAATTATTTTGGCCACTCAATCTGAAGTAATGTCATCGTCAATCACATGGACACTGTATAAAGTTGATTAGAAATGTAAAAAAGGAAAAGAAGGATTTGCTAATGTTTGCATAAAGTCCCGAACTTTGTTAGGATGGTTAGTTCCCATATGAGTGGTAACTCATTTACTGTTATTCCACACTCAGCTGACCACTACTATCATGATGATAGGTAGCTGTTTCTCGCGTAACCAACTATGTGAGCTGTTGGAATTGGTCTTGCATCTCCCGAAATATCTCACAAGTCCATTTATTCCTGCCCCGTTGGCCACGATTTCCACCTGCACCTTTTGCAGCCATAATCAGTTTGATTTTCAACTAAAAGGAAGGGATAGAGACATTGAACAGCCACAAGTAACGTACTTGTTCTGATATCACTTTGATGGGAACCAAGGGCAGAATAGCAATTGGGAATTGAAAGATAAGCACAAAAGATTTTTAATGTGGAAATAACCATTCAACTTCCCAGAAACACACTACTTTCAATCTACTCTAAACCAAGAAGTACCTCATTTAAAGTTGCCAAATTATGAAACAATAAAGACATGGAGTTCCTGTCTCTCGCTAAGATGTGGGTGGACCCATCATCTTAGCTAAAACAGGTATCCAACCTTGATAACTCTAAAAGTTCTTTCTTGGAAAGGGAGAATAGCTGTTGTCACGGGGAAGAAAATAAAGCCTTGTGCGTGAATAGCAGAGGAAGGGGAATGGAATGTCTTGAAACTTCTAGCATCAATGTAGAATCCTTCCAATCTCTCAAAACCCTTGTCGGAGCATCAAAACCCTAGCTAGAGGGCAGCCATGTTCTCTAAGAAAACTCAAATCAGTCTAAATAAAAATTCAAATTGCAGATATTTTGACCCTTTAAATACACACAGCCAAAACCCCTTTTACAAGAAACAGCAAACATTCCAAGATACACTAAAACACTTTAAACTTACTGTTAACACTCCCATATATGAGTAAATGACTAAAAACCTTTTAAAGTGTCAATTACAGTACCTAAAAAAGACTCAAAGGTAAATGAAAAATATATATACATACACACACACACACACATACACACACACACACACACACACACACACACACACACACATATATATATATGAATATATATAACATAAAAAATTGTCCTCTATTTTCATGTATTTTTTTACTGCTTTGTTGAGGTCCAAAGCATTAAAGTCTTAGCACAAAAGTAGAATTAGCCATTATAGATCTTTAAAAGATCTTTCAATGAGTCAATGCCAATGATCTCCAAAACAGACATACGCATAAAGCTATGGACCTCAGAAGCTGACTGCATTCTAGAGAGCTTAGGGAATTAGGTTGACTAAGAAAGAAAGGTGGGATTTTGTAATTTGTACGGGCTTGAAGGTGTGTGAAAAATGGAAGAAGAGAGAGCTATTTAGGGTTATAAGGAATGCTTCAAGGCACTCTAACCACTTTGAAAGGGTGTTCTTATCTCTTAGTTTGAATTAAATACATCAAGTCAAGTGTTTTACATTTCGGTAAAATTTGGCAAACGGTAGCTCGCACCTTCCGGAATGCACCATTTTCCTATATATCGCCAATTTCACCGATAATTTTAGTTTCTGCAGTAAAAATTGTACCAAAATTAGTGAAATTTCACTGCAAACTGAAGAGCAGCTTCTGAATATCTAAAAAGGTCCCCATGTTTTCTTAATTTACACATAAACCCCACTATTTGGAAAACATATATGCAGACCCATGTGGGTTCTGAAATGTAAGTATATAGGCTTCACAATGTCTTATCAAAACCATATAATTCATTTTAATACTCTCTTTAATGATACTTCAAGAAATAGTGATACAAGAATTGAGAAAACAACTGCCGAAGAATACTATAAAATAGATCAAATAGATTGTTAAGTTTTTACTCTACAAAATCTTTTTTGCACATTCTTTAGTAAAATAGTAATCAGGGTTTAATTAGAAAGAAAAATGACTAATCACATGTCAATATATTAGTTCACATTGATGATGCAGATACTTGTTCCTTAAATATGTGCTCCTTATTATTTGTAGCTGTTGATTTTATATTTTGGGCCATTTATGTGTATTTATGTATATGTTAGTGATCCTTGATGTTTCGTTAAAAGATTCCAAGTTTTTCCTAATTTTTTTTTCTAATTTCTCGTCATCTGGTGAAATATTCTACCAAAATGAAAATCTCTCTTGAAATTTCCCTTGAAGGCATTGGCAAAATTTTTAGGGAAGGTGACATCTAAAGCACTGCATGTCATATCAGGAGTTCCAAAGGAAAAAAGAAAAGGAGAAAGGGTGAAGGCTAGAAGTGTTACAGTCCAAAAGCTAGTTGAATGAGACTGCTAATGGATGGATCAAAGGGAAATCACGAAACCCTTTCAATAATTTAGTTAGAAAACTAGGTTCTTGGCCCCACAAGATGCCATTTGTTGGTAGTCGGCTAAATTGAATGAACGTCTCTAAGTGGACCTGTTCTTGGTCTATTTTTGTGAGCTTGATAAGCGTAGACCTTGATATTTATTTCTAAAAATGGGATGTGCAAAACTTTCAGACTTAAGCAGTGTTTTCAAAGGTGTTTGAGGCGTAATTCTTGCGGTGCTCCTGATGGCAAGGTGTTACAAAAATGCCTTCAAGTCATGAGGCGTGCACCGTATGTCTTGTGGCATAAAAAAAGCGTACGCCTCACCTAAGGCGTATGCAATGCGTACCCCTCAAGACATAAGGAGTACGCCTCATTAGCTAGGCTGATAAATTTTGTCATTTTAAGAAAATTGATTTGATACTCATTCTTTTAAGGAACATCAAGGTTTTAAGTATAACTTAACACTAGTTTACCTTGTTAAGTAAATGAGTACTATGAATTTTATTTTAATTGTTAGTTTGTTACTTATCATGACATGAATATCAATTGTTATTTAATTTATTTTGTATTTGTATGTAAATATATTTTATTTTATTTATTTATTTATTTAGAAAAGGTGCGCTCATGAGGCTTACGCCTCAAGTCTCAAGGCTTATGCCCCACCTTTGGGCAAGTGAAGGGCCTTGTGTCACGTTTAGCGTTTTAAAACATTGCTTGGAAGTGTATGGCCCAACTAAACAAACCTTAATGTCGTTCTTCTTTTTTTTTCATGTGCGCAGGTGCGCGTGTATTCTGTTAAACATCATATCTTTTGGGTACCTTGGAATAGTATAAGCGATTCTATTCTCACTTTTCCCTAATTTTTTGTCAAGGTCGTGGAACTTTGTCATTTCGTAGATGGATGAAGTGCTAGGATTCTTGGGTTTGGCTTCATTGGATGCTAACACTTAGTGAAATACTATTGAATCCAATCCACGTCAAGTTCTCAAATATGCTCTTTAACAGCATTAGAGACTGATAACATCCTATAACAGCTATCTCAGCATCTTGACTTTGGCAAATCATTTAGTAAAGCAACTTACACCTTTTGGTTCAAAAGCTCCATATTGCTTAACAGATTTATCTCTTGATTTACATTTAGTAATTCAACATACTCAGTCGTGTATCATCTCTATTATATATTTAAAGTTTTGTCTTCAAATTATCACTGTTATAGTTGTTTCTGTTTATATTTATATTCAGGAATGCATGTATTTTCTGCATATTTAAGATGTAATCAAACTTCTTTACCAGTGTTGGGGCAGAAAATTGTCTATTTATTTTTATGATGCATATGCTCTTACATTATTGTAGTTTTTGTTTATTTATATGATGCCATGGATGGTTGTAGTTTGTGATCTTTGTTACTTTGCAGATTCAAGATGTGTATGAAATTGCTTATGAGACTTGTGGACAATATTGGCCATACATTCATCATTACATTTTTCTGGCTATTGTTCTTATGCAAATCACTATGATTGGTTTATTTGGACTGAAGTCAAAGCCAGCAGCATCAATTTCCACAATACCACTCCTCTTGTTCTCTTTATTGTTTAATGAGTATTGCAAGATGCGCTTTCTTCCCACATTTTGCCGATGCTCTATCCAGGTACTTACAAAGTTACAATGCTATAGAATTGATGCCATCGACATAGGAACTCTTAATGCATGCATTCCTTGGACATTGTATTTAACTGTTTGTTAGGATGGAAATGGAAAGTAAATGTGATTGCTTCTCAAGAGGAAAGACCTTAGCTCATATTGTTTAAGATACATATTTAATTGTTATTATAGAGCGCTTTTGACGATTTATAGTTATTTATACATGTCTTTTGTTGAATTAGAGATAGGAGGATGTTTGTGTGGCTCCACAGACATCTATATTCTATGATCATTATATGAAAGTACTTTTAGGCCGATCAATGCTTGTTCTTCTTGGAAAATATAAGGTTCCAGTTTTAAAATTGAGGTCGACAACCTAAAGTACATGTTTTCGTATAATTGTAAGATGGTGAGCTTTCAGAAAATTTGTAGTGTTAGGAATGTGGATATGCAATGTGCTTTGTGATCTGAAAAAGAAAGTCAATTCTACCTTAGGCTCATATTTGGTGATAATACATTATTTGTGAACTCCCTAATCCCTTGGCATGTCATTGGTAATTTTTTCTCTTTGTTATCATGTTAGTATTTTGTTGGAGGTTCATGATTACTGTTGTTATTTGATTGTCCCAGATTTTGCTTCAGGATTCCATTTTTATAGACTATGTTTGATGGTTATATTTAATTTACCTTTGACATAATACATAACCCATATAAACTAGCATACTTGATATTTATACCTATGGAGAAATAGTCAAGGTTGTAAACGTCGATGTCACAGAACATGTCACTAGAACTTTCCAGAAACATGGCAGCGAAATGGTGAAAAAAAAGAATTGAAATTAAGAAAAAAAAAATAGAGTAAAAATAGATTTTTTTAGTGAAAGTTTATACGGGCCTAACTTAGAACTAAATACATTTAAATAACCCAAATGTGATAGAACAATGCATATTTAATGATTGGCATATATTTGGGAAGGTGCAATTCTGTGTCAACATCGGGAAAAAAGGATAAGTCATCCATTATGATAGCTTAAATAAGATGTAAACATATCTAAATACGCTAAACATAATATTTAGGCTATTATTAAATGGAATGCTACCAGCATACCATGGATTGGGCCCAATATTGTCACTAATTGAGATGATGTAGTATGGTCACTATAGGGATGATGGGAGTGTTGAAGATGACATTGACAT
This sequence comes from Pachysandra terminalis, assembly GCA_031762675.1. NCBI lineage: Eukaryota > Viridiplantae > Streptophyta > Magnoliopsida > Buxales > Buxaceae > Pachysandra > Pachysandra terminalis. Next base: position 15,139,262 of record JAUPMG010000001.1, on the reverse strand, counting down.
TATACTAATGTATCCTCATTGTATTTGCTCATTTCTTCTAATTGTATTATGTTATTTGGGCAATTTTGTTGTGTTTAGTGTATTTAGATATGCTTATGCCTATTTAGATTATCATTGTGATGATTTTTCCTTTTTCCCTATACCGGTACATAACTGTATCTCCCCAAATATATGCCATTCATTATTTGTGCATTTTATTTGGTCATATTTGGTTATTTATGTGTATTTAGCTTTAAATTAGACTCTTACAAAGTTTCATTCAAAAACAAAAAACCTCTATTTTCATCCATTTTTCTTTTTCTTCAACTTTCTCTTTTTTTTTCCTCCATGTCCCCCATGTGTCGCTGATATATCGTGACATAACGGGGACATTTGGGTGACATGAAGAAAAATCGCTAAAGCAAGTTTTGCCTATATGTCATTGTTGCCGACACCAAAAATAGGGACACGTGCTGACATATCGTGCCTTTTAAAACACTGGTACCAATAGAATTAATTTGTAGTTGGAAGAACCATTCACATGGCATACATGCTCCTTTAGGCAAGGTTTTAAGTTTTGGCCAATACGGTTACATATTGGTTGATTCGTATCAGAATTTGAGGTTCGATGTGATACCAACCACTGGTACCATAAAATATAAGGGGTGCTAAAATGTCAACCGGTATGCCGATACATATTCGCTTGTATCGGCCTCGTATAGGGTTAGCAATGGGCCGGTTGACCTGCCTGGCCTTATGTTTGGGCGGCTTGGGCAAGCGTTAATAGCCCGTAGGGCCAGGCCGAGCTGAAATTTTAGGCCCGATTAGTTTTTCGGGCTGAGATTGGGTTTAGTTAAATTAGCCTGGCCCGGCCCGAGGATGTGAACACTGAGTAATATAAAACTTTCACTTAAGCTCAACATCATCCTGTCGTTGAAGTTTAGTGGTGAGAATATCACGTTGTGTTTGTGGAGACCTGGGTTCGAATCCCAACAGCCGCAGAGTAGCTATAATTTTGTCCCACTAATAAATAGTAACCCAACTAACACCATGGGCGGCTCGGGCTTGGCAACTAACACTGTGGGCGGGCTCGGGCAAACATTATTAATCCCGAAGCTCGGGCCTGGCCGGGCCGGGCTCGGGCCAACATAATTGCACTTATATTTAGATTATGCCCTGGCTTGAGCCCGACCTAGCCCGGTTTGTTGTCACCCCTAGGGCCCTCGTATCGGTCATATCAGCTGATACATAAAAAAATATAGACTTCTCACTTATATGTATTGACGTATCGGCCAATATACTGATATATATTGGTGAGTCATAACGGTCTGTGAGCTATGTTCTGCATACATCTATTTAAGGGCTTTTTTTTTCACTGTTTTGATCTCAAACAAGCTCAATAGTTCTCCTCTCACCCATTGCTTCTTTAAGCTATTTATCTTCAGATCTACGTATTTTGTCGACAAAATAACATTGTATATTTTCAACCGAATTGAAGCAAAATCTCCAATATTTCAGATTTTTCAGTTATAGTTGAGTTTTATTTGAATTTTCATTTAAATGCATGTTTTCTTGTTCATTTAATTAGATCTACATATATATGCTAACTTTTTATCTGAGTCATAAATACGACTTGGTTTTGATCAAGCCGATACCAGATATGAACCGATAACTTAAACCTTGCCTTTAGGTGTACGCTTAAGGAAGGCATGGTCCCTAAAAAACAAAATCTTTAACTGCATCTTACACATCCTCTTTTATAATATTCAACAACTAGTAAAGAAATATCCTGAAAAACCATTCGAGCCAGGAGAGCTATCCGGATCCATTGATTTGAAAATATACTCCTTCAAATTAGGATGAGGATGAATAAGCTTGATTTCTTCTTCATCATCAGGATAGCAGTCAACATTATATTGTGATCATCCATGATGAGAGTAGGAATATACTCCTTCAAATTAGGATGAGGATGAATAAGCTTGATTTCTTCTTCATCAGGAGTAGCAGTCAACATTATATTGTGATAATTCATGACACAAGTAGGAATATACTCCATCAAATTAGGACGAGGATGAAATCCAAGGTTTAATATACTGGAATCGGAGACCAGACTGGTCCCGGCCGGTCCGGATCTGGTACAGAAGTAAAAAAAAAAAAACAGATTGAACTGTCTCCGGACCGGTAGTATCGGTTGTCGTACCGGTGGTACCGGCGGGACCGGTGGTACCGGTGGTACCAGTCGCCGGACTGCCTGAACTGGTCACCGGACCGGCAGTAATTGTCGCTAGACCACCAGTACCTGTCACCGGACTGCCAGTCCATAACCCCCCGTGATACGATTGTTTGTATCATGGGTTAGGACCAGCTGGTCCAAACCGGTATCGGCCGATCCGTGAAACAATGAATTGAACCTTCAGATTAAACAAGATGAGAAATCGGCATCTCTTTTGAAGAGATTAATATCATTTGAATAAGAACCATCCAATAATTTTATATTTGAAAGACCATCCTCTTGCGATGATCCTTAATGGTTGCATTTAGGAAAGCTGAATATCGATCACCCTCATGAATTCATCGAGTTCTGGATTTTCCACGAAGCATGGTTTTTTCTGATAGTGAGATGTTTCACTTTGAAGTTGACTAGCAGTATTGTCATTTCAGTTGAGCTCTAATGAAGTTTCCAAGGAAAGAATTTTGTCCTCGGAATTTCAAAGTTGTTAATTGATATCACCAAATATTTCCCAGGTCCATGTGTTAAGAGCTCTACAAAGATGTTTGAGCTTGAGCTAGAGCATAGTGAGAGGTGTACCAATAAAAGGACATGATGGGAGGATTATATGCTTTCACTGTGGTGGAGTTGGTCACACGCGGGACAAATGCTGGAAATTACATGGCAAGCCTTCTACGTCTCGGTCTGCTCATGTCGTTTCTGGATCTGTCCAGGACACTTATACAGGGGTACCGGTGCCTCCCGATGACGGTAGTATCCATCTCACAGCGGAGGAGTATTCTCTGTTACTGGCCAATCAATCTTCCACGTCTGCGACTGTGGCTCAGACTGGATCGTCCTCTTATGCATACATATTTGCATCTCCCAGGACTTGGGTGATTGACTGTGGTGCCTCGGATCATATGACTGGATCCATAGGTACTTTATGCACATATTCTCCCACGACGTCTCATCCCGACGTCAGAGTGGCAGATGAGTCTTTTGTGGCTGTCAAAGGGATCGGTACTGCTATTCCTACTCTCACTATACGATTATCTTCTGTTCTATATTTGCGTAATTTGCCGTTTAATCTATCGTCTATAAGTGCTCTTACGAAAGAGCTTGACTGCTTGGCTACTTTTTACACTGATCATTGTATGTTTCAGGATCGTTAGATGAGGCGGACGATTGGTAGGGGGCGTCGCACGTTAGAAGGTCTCTACGTGCTGGAAGAGGGACCAAATTCTGTAGCATGTTCCAGCTTGTCTCCCACCCCGTTGGAGATTCATTGTCAACTTGGCCATCCCGCACTTCCAAGTTTGAAGCGTCTATGTTCGTCTTTGGTATCGTTACCAGAATTATTTTGCGAGTCGTGTTAGTTTGCGAAACATTATCGCAGATCCTATGTATCGAGTCCAAATAAACGAGCATGTGCTTCATTTGAGTTAGTCCATTATGATATTTTGGGTCCATGTCCAGTCCTGTAAAAAACTGGTTACCGTTATTTTGTAATCTTTGTAGATGACTATTCTAGAGTCACTTGGATTTATTTAATGAAGCAACGCTCTGAATTATTATCTGTTTTCTGTGCCTTTTATGCTGAAATATGCACTCAGTTTTCTGTCCCTATTCGTGTACTACGTAGTGATAATGCTCGTGAGTATTTATCTGGTCCTCTTGTCTCTTTCATGACCGCTCAGGGCATTATTCACTAATCATTTTGTCCAGATACCCCCTAACAGAATGGTGTGGTTGAACGTAAGAATCGCTACCTTATGGAAGTAGCACGAGCCCTTATGTTCCATATGCAGGTGCCCAAACTGTTCTGGGATGATGCTGTTCTTACAGCAACATACTTGATAAATCGGATGCCTTCATCTATTCTTCAGGGAGAGATCCCTCATCGTGTTCTGCATCCAAGTTAGCCCTTACATTCTCTTCCCGTGAGGGTGTTTGGATCTACATGTTATTGTCGGGATATTAGACCCCAAATAATCAAACTAGATCCTAAATTATTAAAGTGTATCTTCCTTGGTTATTCTTGTACCCAAAAGGGATATAGGTGCTACTTTCCTGAGTTGGGACGGTATTTGGCGTCTTCTGATGTCGCGTTTCGTGAGTCTCCCCTTTCTCTCTCCTTCGTCGTCGTCCTGTGTGTCGGAGTTGTCTAATCTTGATGAGTTTCTCCTGTATGATCTCATTCGAGCTCCTCCAAGTATGCCTGTCACGCATGTTAGTCCTCCGGTTCAGACATATGTTCGTGGTTCTCGCAAGATTTTTGGTTTCTCTCCTGTAGCTGCTCCTGAGCCGCCCTTTACTGTATATGACTCCTCGTTGCCTGATCCACGGGTTGATGTTGATGTACCTATTGCTCTTCGGAAGGGTTGCCGTGACTGTGCCAGGTATCTTGTTTCAGCCACAGTTTCATATGCAGGCTTATCTCTGACTCTACAGGCATTTATTTCTACCTTGGATGCTGTCTCAATACCTCGGTCTTTATCTGAGGCCTTGTCTTCTCTCGGGTGGCGAGCGGCCATGATAGATGAGATGATGGCTCTTGAGACAAATCAGACATGGGATTTAGTGGCCTTGCCTCCTGGCAAGAAATCTATTGGTTGTAAATGGGTGTATGTGTTCAAGATGAACCCTGATGGGTCTGTTACTCGTCTCAAAGCTCGATTAGCTGCGAAGGGGTATGCTTAGACTTATGGTGTTTACTATACAGACACCTTTTCCCCAGTTGCGAAGTTGGCCTCAGTCTGGCTTATTATATCTCTTGCAGCATCATATAATTTACATCAACTGGATGCCAAGAATGCGTTTCTTAATGGTGATTTGCAGGAAGAGGTTTATTTGGAGCAGCCGCCTGGTTTTGTTGCTCAGGGGGAGTCTAATATGGTATGTAGGCTGAAAAAGTCCTTATATGGTTTAAAGCAATCACCTTTGGCGTGGTTTGGAAGATTCACAGAAGTTGTGTTGAAGTTTGAGCTTCAAAGAGCATTCAAGGATCATTCGGTTTTCTTTCACCAATCTGATGCAGGGAGCATTTTTTTGGTGGTGTATGTAGATGATATTGTCATCACAGGCTGGTCTTGACAAAGGCATCTAGGCATTAGTGATTGAATACTACATCTAGTGTCAAAGCAGAATATGGCTCTTGCTAATGGCTGTAATGTCTTGTTTTCTTACTTTCCTTTTTGAGGAAGAGATTGGGTTTATGTTGGTGGAGAAGAATAGAAACCTTCTGTTTCTATTATTGGTAATAACTTGATTACATGGATCTCTTCCCTAAAATTGGTGATTGTATCTCTTTATACTGGTTGGGCTCTTCTTGGGCAACCATGAGTGAGTAATTTCTCTTCTTCTCCCATGGATGTAGGCTCTGACGAACCACGTTATATTTTGTGTTCTTCTTTATCTTGTTTCATTATTCTACATGATATCGTTGATCTCCTATAATCACTGCGATTGCCGTTGCTGTGGAGCTGCCTTGATTCTGTTGACGAGGCTGTTGCAGTCCGCTGCTACTCACCTGTAGCTTTGGTGCAGTTGCAGTCACAAGTAGGTCCTTGGAAGAGGAGGTATATATGTCTTCTACTCGGTCATCCTCAACACTCTCTTCGGTTATACAGTCACAAGTAGAAGTCGAACCCCATAATGAGAACCCAAAATCATCATCACCGTTCTATGCTGCTCAGGAAACCCTGCAGAAACAAATCGGGCAAGTGTTCCTTAACTATCTCTCTCGTTCTCTCTCCCCTGTTGCTTTGATTGTGTACGTTACTGTGTTGCTAAAAATACTATTGAGCAGCAACCTCTTGTCGTTGCAACCCATCTCAGAAACAGAGATATCATCTCACTGCTTCAACATGAAGACCCAAGGTCTTGGGTCTTGATAAGGTCATAAAGGGGAGGACCCTTAGATGACACTCTATGTACATCTCAAGCTAGTGTTAGAATCTGTTTGGTTGGTGCTAAGGTCCCATTTGGCTACATATCTTTAAGTCATTGGATTAGTTTTTATCACATCAGGTCAGATCTTCTTCACCTTTTCAATTCAATGGCTGTTGAAAATGATAAAATGATGATAACCCATGAGACTGAGGCTAACCCTAGCATGAGACTTACCTTTGATCTCTTGAATCGGCTCAATTATGTTCCTTGATCTAGAGCGGTATACCTCTCTCTTGGGGGAAAATCAAAATTGGGATACATTACTGGAAACAAATCTGTACCCCATCTTGATGATCCTAAGTTTGAGGAATGGCAATCCAATGACCAATTAGTGATGTCTTGATGCAAATGCGAGCATAACTTTCAATAACCAGCGCAGAACCGAGGACAAGCCTCGGATATGGTGTGATTTATGCAATAAACCCCGCCATACACGTGAGACATGCTGGAAGATTCATGGCAAACCCGCCAACTGGAAGAGCAGCAAGTCCGGAGACCGATCTGTTTGTGCAAATGAGGCTGATGCTGGTCCCTTCAGTAAAGAGTAGATGGATCGTCTTCTGAAGCTGCTGAAATCTAATCCAGAATCTAGTATTCCTAGTGTTTCTCTGGCTCAAACAGGTAGCAGCTCTAGAGCTTTCTCTTGTCATTCTAGTCCTACACCTTGGATCATTGATTCGGGTGCTTCTGATCACATGACAAATCTCTCTCATGTATTTCATTCTTATTCGCCTTGTTCTGGTGAGAAAAAAGTTAGAATTGCATACGGGAATTTTTCATCTATTGCAGGAAAAGGTTCTATCAAAATTTCTGAAAAAATCACCCTAAAATCTGTCCTTCATGTCCCTAATCTTGCCTGTAATCTCTATCTTTGAGTCAACTCTCTAAAGATTCTAATTGTCATGTTACCTTTTTTGACTCTCACTGTGATTTTCAGGATCCGAGCACGGGGATGATGATTGGCAGTGCTAGAATGGTGGACGGTCTCTACTATTTTGATGACAACTTCCTCCGTAATAAACAAGCTCAAGGTTTTAGTACTAGTATTACTTCTTTCTCTGTTCGTGAACAAATAATGTTTTGGCATCATAGACTAGGACATCCTAGTTTTTCTTATTTGAAATATCTATTTCCTGTTCTAATTAAAAAAGTGGATTTTTCATTGTTTCAATGTGAAAGTTGTCATTTATCAAAGAACCACCATACTACTTACAGTCCAAAACCATATTGTGCCTCAAAACCATTTTACTTGATTCATAGTGACGTTTGGGATCCTTTGAAAATTACCACAGTTTCGGGAAAAAAATGGTTTGTAACTCATAGATGATCACACTCAGCTAGGTTGGGTATATTTGATGAATGATAAATCTGAAGTTGAAAATTTGTTCAAAAATTTTTATAATATGGTTGAAAACCAATTTCAAACAAAAATTAGAATACTTCATTCTGATAATGGAACTGAGTATTTCAATCAATTTTTGGGAAATTTTTTAAAGGAAAAGGGGATTCAACATCAATCTACCTGTAGTGATACTCCTCAACAAAATGGTATTGCCGAGAGAAAAAACAAACATTTACTTGAAGCTGCACGTGCCATTATGTTCTCAATGCATGTACCAAAATATCTATGGGGAGATGCTATTTTGATAGCATCTTATTTGATAAATAGAATGCCTATTCGTATTTTCAAATACATTACACCTTTAGAGTGTTTCAAAAACTTCTTCCCTGAATGTCGACTTTTCTCTGACTTACCCTTAAAAAATTTTGGGTGCACTGTGTTTGTTCACATACCTAGTAGGCTTCGATCCAACCTTGATCCTAGGGCAGAAAAATGTGTGTTTATCAGTTATGCGCCAAATAAAAGGGGTTATAAGTGTTATAATCCTAAAACAAAAAACAATTGTGAGTATGGATGTATCGTTTGTGGAAAGTCAACCTTACTTTGGACAAAGCTATCTTCAGGGGGAGATAGAGAATAATAAAGCTCAGTTTTGGGAAACAGTTGTTCCTCTGCCCAATACCTTCTTTCCTGTACCTGTACCTGTTCTTGATCCTTCCACCTCTAATAGTCAAGAAATTGGTAGTCACAATAATGAAAAAAAGGGAAATACTAGCCTACCATTGCCAAACTAAGATGACTCACAAGCAGGGGGAGAAATACTAAGGCAGGATCACATTAATCCTACCTCAGAGCTCCGTGTTTACACTAAGAGGGGTACTCATCAAAAAAATGAAGACTTGCCTACAACTTTAGCACAAGACCAACTATTGTCTCCGAGCAATGGTCCATCTACTACTCCAGGTAACTCTAATCCTTCTTTGTCAACTTCCACTACTACTGTTTTTGATCTTGATGTACCTGTAGCACTTAGAAAGGGAGTCCGAACCTGTGCAAAACATCCTATTGCTAAATATGTGTCTTACCATAGGCTTTTGAAGTTTCATAGAGTTTTTACCTCAAAAATCTCCCACCAGTTTATCCCGAGAACCATTAAGGAAGCCTTAAATAATCCGGATTGGAAATTAGCAGTTTTGGAAGAGATGAACGCTCTAAAAAAGAATGGGACTTGGGAGATAGTTAATTTACCGAGGGAGAAGAAAACGATAGGATGCAAATGGCTGTTTACAGTTAAGTGTAGAGCTGATGGAAGTATAGAAAAGGTACAAGGCGCGTTTAGTGGCAAAAGGATTTACACAGACACACAGAATTGATTACCAGGAGACCTTTGCTCCAGTCGCAAAGATTAATTCAATCTGTGTCTTACTATCCTTATCTGTTAGTCTTGACTGGCCCTTACACCAACTAGATGTAAAAAAACGCATTCTTAAACGGGGATTTGGAAGAGGAAGTCTTTATGAGTCTACCACCGGGGTTTGAAGAACGTCTTGGTGAAGGAAAAGTGTGTAAACTAAGAAATCCTTATATGACCTCAAACAATCTCCCAGAGCATGTTTTGAGCAATTTGGGAAAGCTATAAAGGGCCACGGATATACACAGTCAGGCAGATCACACTATGTTCTATAAGCACTCAAGAGAGCTCTTGCTGATGACTTTAAGATCAAGGACTTGGAGCCTTGAAGTATTTTCTTGGAATGGAATTTACCAGGTCTAAAAAGGGCATCTTCGTGTCTTAACGAAAATATTTGCTGGATCTTCTTGGAGAGACAGGTCTACTCGGTTGCAAGGCAACAAAGATATCAATTGAACCTAATTTGAAGCTCCAATCTGCTAAACTCGAAGATGTGAAGAACAGGGAACAATTTCAGAGGCTGGTTGGTAGACTGATTTATCTGTCACATACCCACCCAGATATAGCTTTTGCAGTGAGCATGGTAAGTCAATTTATGCACTCACCAGGTCCGGAACACTTCGAGGCAGTGTACAGAATCCTAAGGTACTTAAAGGGATCACCAGGGAAGGGACTGCTGTTTGAAAAGCACAGTCACCTACAAATTGAAGTATATATAGATGCAGACTGGGTTGGGAGTATAACCGATAGAAGGTCAACCTCTGGCTACTGCACTTTTGTGGAGGGAACCTTGTTACTTGGCGTAGTAAAAAGTAAAATGTGGTGGCAAGAAGCAGTGCTGAAGCCGAATTTAGATCAGTTGCCCACGGAATTTGTGAGGTGTTGTGGGTTAAGAGAATCTTAGACGAACTGAAGGTCCCAAGTCCCTCTCCGATAAAGGCATACTGTGATAACAA
>JAUPMG010000001.1:15104819-15115921 GCA_031762675.1 Pachysandra terminalis | reverse complement strand
TCATCAATTCACACCTAAGTTATACAGAAGTCAACCCAAGTCCAACCTAGGTCAACATTGGATGCTAAAAGCACTAAAGTCAATCAACACAAACATCATACACAGTATTGGATATTCACAGTATCATCAATCAATCATTCACATTCAAGTAAACATCATCAATTCACACCTAAGTTATACAGAAGTCAACCCAAGTCCAACCTAGGTCAACATTGGATGCTAAAAGCACTAATCACCCAATCTAGTTCTACATGACCAATTCTAACCATACTAGTCTTGTGTTAAGGTCCTAAGACCTTATCCAAAACCTTTGAGTTGATAACACCTTATACACCATTCCAATTAGTCCGATAATCCTGAGTTTTGGACATTCTCCTACACTTTCTATGATTCATCCAAATTTGGACCTTTTGCATACAAACCATCCATATAGGCATGTACACAACTCAATGGGGATCCTCCCCATAAAATTTGGAGTCCATTGGGCTTCGGTAGCTGCTCAGTAACTGCCGAGTCTCCTACCGAGGGTCTCAATAGCTGGTCCAGAGAGCATTCACTTTTTATCAATTTCGGTAACTACTCGGTAGCTGCCGACCATCCTACCGAGACTCGGTAGCATGTCTAGAGAACAAACATTTTTGGCTGTTTTCGATAGCTGCTGAGACTACTGCCGAACGTAGAAAACTCAGCCATTTTTAGGTTTCTTCTAGGGCTTAGTGCATCTACTCAAACCTAGTGTTTTCTAAGGTTTTTAGCAATAAAAAACAAGTCTCTAAAACCTACTAATGTGATCAAAACAACAAACACATAAACCTAGTTTATTTCCATGGATCTAAACAAGTAATCATCCTATAATAAATCATGGATTTAAACACATAAATAAGATTCATAAGAACTTATAAAAATACATGAACACAGCAACACAAGTATTATGGAGATCAAACAACATAACTATATTCCTTCTAGTCTATATAGATCCTAGATCTAGTCATGTTACACATACCAGAACATACAACCTCCTTTAACTATAGTATTGAGATCATCCATAAAATCAAATACCGTAGAAACGTAGGAATCCCTACTTCGTTTGCGTATTCTTTCGTTTCTATATTTCTCACTTTTCTAGCATTCTTTCTTCTCCGGTATTGTACTATCTTCTTCATCTCTCTTTATTATTTTTTCCTTTTTTTCTCTTGGTCTCCTCATTCTAGATTTTTCTGCAAACTCCAAAACAGAACTTCTTCTTCCTCCTTAGTGTGTTTTGGACGTCCAAGCCTAAAGAGACAATTCTCTTTCCTCCTAGGTTCTAGGTTCCCTGGTTTATTAAAACTCTATCCCTTTTTGTTTGTTTGAATTTAAATTAGTTTAATTCAAATTTTTAAACAATAAAGAATCATCCGTAGGATTCACTTAATTATTCATTTCCTTAATTAACCTTTTATTAATTAGTAAAAGTCTGCTTAAGTCCTAATGGACTTTTAATTGAATTTTGAGCCCAATTCGATTCACATTAGTATTCTAATCCATATAGGTTAGTAGTCCAGCCAATATAATTAACCCTTAATTAATTAAGTTATTGTCTCATAGTTTTACATAATTATCAATTAGTCCAATCCTACTAGGTGGCTTTCATAAAATTCCAATGCAGTTAATAGATTAATTAGGATTTAATCTTTAATTATTCCAGTCGGGTCCGGGTCACTACATCGACAGCATGCAAATGGTTCAGTCACAATCTCAATTAGAGCCCAAGGAGTTGGAGAATCTCTAGCACCTTGACTCACTATTTTCCTCAGTCTGATTCGACCGATGTTAGAGGGTCCACCAGTTTGACTCATTAGTTCTTCTAGAGACGGGATACAGACACTCGTTGATTTAAGTTCCCGTCGGTCAGCAATATCATGCTGGTGACTATTCACAAAACCACCCACTACAACCATAAAAATAAATTAAATGCATGGGGTCATATTTTAGGTGAAATTTAGGTGAAGTGCATGCGTTTGAAAAAATCCATTTGAGCAAACTCCACTTCTTTGTCTTTTTTTTTTTTTTTTCAAAAATAGACTGGAGAAAATGCAAGAGAGTTTACTAAATGGTCCTACCGCCCTTCGGGACGTTCGTAGGACATCCCGTCAATTGACGGCTTGGGTGGGGAGGATGGGAGGGTATGCGGTTCGATTCTTACCAAAAAGCGGTAGGGGAAGAATGCCTATGAGGAAAACTTCTTTTATGCTGGAAAGTTGTTTTATAGATGTTAATAAAACCTTAAAAATAACACTTTTAACCCTAAATTAAATCTTTACAGATTGTAAGGCTCCATGGCCCAAAGGATAAGGGGCTGGTCTACGAAACCAGAGATTATGGGTTCGATCCCCCGTTGGAGTCAAGTAATTTATATTTTATGCCACCTTTTTATTTTGACTTTTTCTAATATTACGATTTCAGGCATATCCATAAAAAAACGTTAGGCAAATCAATTAGGGCTGTAAATTTGGCCCAACCCGCCCGAAGCCCGCCGGACCCAACCCGAATAATAGTCCAAATTCAGATTTTTATTTGGGTTCGGGTTCGGTCCGGGCTCTAATTTGAGCCTGAACTGAATTTCAGTTCAAGCTGGGTTCGGGCTTAGGTTTATAAACCCTAAAAAGCCCAGCCCGGACAGAATAGTAATAATAAATGACTAAATATATAAATTATATAGATAAATATTAAACCTTTGGATATGAGCCGTTGGATTCCATTGTTGATTCTTAATCCAACGGCTCATATCCAAGAGAAGAGAAACAAATCCTAATCGACTTATCAAACTTGCAATGAGTTGAGTAGCAGAGCTGCAGAAGTGAAGAACGGCCAATCTCCCTTCTCTGTCCAATACCGCCGTGTTTTTCAAACCTTCTCCAATTCCATCTCCGACCAGCCATTCTCCTATCTTCGTCCAACATTTCATCTCTTGGGGTTTCCATTTCCTCAGTTAGGTCTGAAACGAAGCTGAAGCATGGAAGCTATCAAAGAACAACCTGCATGCCCTAATCTCTCTCTCTCTCTCTCTCTCTCTCTCTCTCTCTCTCTCTCTCTCTCTCTCTCTTAAATCTTTGTGTTTTAGGAATTTTAGCAAACACATCGAGATCGAGGCTTCGGACTCCAATTTGAGTTACTTTCATGATTGGATCTGTGAGTTTTATATCTAGTCAAAGAGATGTAACTGAGAAATAGCTTCAATTGAAAACTAAAGAAGGAAACAGAATTCAAACTCAATCAAGATATATAATATAGGATCCAAGGAGAATCAAATTCAAAATGAACAAGCCAAAACCCTTAACAGAACCAAGAGGGCTCAGCAAAAAAGGAAGTTTGAAATACAGTTTAGAAGGCAAAAGAGAAACAAGAAGGGGGAACATAATCAAGACCAGAAGACAGAATAGTAATAACAGTAGCAAACCTAATTCAAAGAAGCAAGAAAACAATCTACTATCATCAGAAGAAGAAGAAGAAGAAAAAGAAGAAGAAGACGAAGAAGAAAGAGCTGCAAGGAGAGGGGAAAAATAAATGAAAGAAAACAGGAAATACTTGAGAAGTTCGAAGATACCCCATCATCAGAGAACAAAGGAAAGACTTGGAAAAAAAATAAAAAGATAAAAATTGGGAAATTTGAAGATACCCCATTATCATAGAACGGAGGAAAGACTCGGTTAAACACACAGATCCAATCATCACAAAAAAAAAAAATTACTCAATTGAGTTCGGACTGGCCCGAATCCAACAAATTGAGTTCGGGTTGGGTTCGGGCCTAGTGAGTTTGGGTTCAGTCGGTTCGGGCTGAGTTCAGATAAGTGATTTTAGTTCGAGCTCAGCCCAAACTGGTTGGAACCCGACCCAGCCCGCCCTACTTACAGCCCTAAAATCAATGAACTAGATATTAGACCTACAAAGCATGGGACCCGCATGGCACTTTCAATCAGCATCTTATCTTTTGCTTGGATGCCTAGGATTCATCAGATGTACTAAATAATATATATGATAAACAAATGAAACGTGATACACCGCATCAGCATTCCATCAGTCATCGTACTTGATCTCAAATCAACGGTCACGATATCCTGAATGTCATACCATGAATCATGGAATAAATAACCCATTGTTGTCATCACCTGCATTGACCCGGCCTCTTGAGACGAACTTGTAATCCTCCCTTCATCTTAAGAAGAAAGGATAGTGTGTAACGAGGGTGCATGATCCTCCCTCCTTCCGCACCACCATCAACGGGCACAACTTCAAAATTATGCAAAACAGACGCTACGATCGACTTCATCTGTACATAAGCCATATCCCTTCCCAAACAGATCCGTGGCCCACAATGAAACACCGGGAACCGAAACTGATCGGACGGCACAAACACTCCATCCTTATCTAACCACCTCTCGGGCAAAAACTCCTTACAGTCAGGGCCCCACACCTTCTCCATCCTCCCCATCGCATAAGCCGAGTAGTCAGCAAACCATCCTGCACCTACGTGGGTCCCATCTGGTAACACATCATCCTTAACCGTTAATCTTGAGTTGATCGGTACTGGAGGGAATAACCTCAACGACTCTGATACGGCGGCATGGAGATAGTGCAATGGCTTCAGATCGTCGTACCCGAAATTCCCCGATCGGATCGCCGGCGACGAGGATAATTCTTCGCGGATCAACCTTTTGCATCGAGGATTCGCCGAGATCAGCCAAAAGAACCAGGTAAGAGCCGTCGATGTCGAGTCCTTACCAGCTAAGATGAAGCTAGTTACAATGTCTCTCAAGAACCTCCTCTTCTCTTCTTGATCCTGAAATTCTAGATTCTTGATGAATCTCGATAACAGATCTTGACTCGAATTATCGTCTCCTTCTTTAGATCTTATGATCTTCATGGCGTAGTCGTTGACGAGGCGAATTGCTTCCTTGAGCCGCTTCTCAGATCCGATGTTGAGAAACCTCTTGATCTTCCAGATCCATGACACCGGTGCCATGAATCTGGATGAACTGATCTCGACAACATCGCCAAACGCTTGAACGAATCTAGATGTTGAAGTAATTGTTGAGCTATCAAAGCTCAAACAAGCTGGATCGTCGCCGAATGCGAGGTTACAGATGTTATCGAAGTTGAATCTCTCGAGCGTCTCTTGAAGATTTATTACCTTTCCTTCATCGCAGGCGGCGGAGAGATAAGGAAGCAAGCGATCAGATATTTCGAATTGTACGGTCTCGGCCATGAACGATTTGAGAGATCTGGAGCTGAATTCATGGCTGGCGATCTTACGCTGGTACGTCCATAGATCACCGTCGACGTTGAAGATGCCATCGCCAAGGAGCTCGAAGAGAACGTTGTGGAAGCGAGAGCCTTTGATGAAATTTGAGAAGTTAGAGCGAAGGAGGTACTCGACGTTGGTGGGATCGGCGGTGCAGATACCACGAGAGGTGCCGAGGAAACCACGGACCTCGAGAGTGTTTGATGGAGTCTCTGAGAGCATATCGGTGACCCAGTCGTGGAAGCGGTGACGGTTCCGGAGGAAAGCGACGATGTTTCCGATCAGAGGGTATGAGGAGGGACATGGTGTTTTGTATTGAGAGTGAGAGCGAGAAAGCAAGAAGAAGAAGAAGATGGAGAGAGTGATTGAGGAGAGAAAGAAGGTGAAGACGTAAGGAGTGGCTATAAACAGTTCTGCTACCACCATTATCTTTCTGTATTTGGTGGCTCAACTCAAAAGTTTCAAATAGTGCAGTTGAAACTTGAAAGTGTCTTGTAGTGTTTGAAAACTCGGATAGGCCTGCTGACTCGGATATCAACTCGTCCTAGTGACTCGGTAACTTGGTCAGAGTCACAACTGGTTAGTTTTCTATACTTCTATATCTACTAGGAGGGCACTTGCTATCCACGTGCAGCTGATCACGTATATAAGAGCATCATCCAAAGCAAAAAAAGAAGACACGAAGACATAATGACATTAGAATTGAGTTATTTGATCGGAATAAAAAAAAATAGTTTACAATTGAGTTACAAGATTGCAGATTTAGAAGAAAATATATACGAGCTAAAAGGTGTGAATTATGAACAACTGATTCACGCTCCTCCTCATCATCCAAGAATCTGTGCATCTGCATTTGAGACGACTGTTGGAATTTTAAGATCACCATTGTTCTATTTTGAAAAACTTATTATAAAGAACAACATCCACAACTGCTACAAGGGAACATGATACAGCGAAGAGCTGAGCATAAAAGATAGAGTATCAAGAGATATGAGGCCATTGATTGAACAAAAAAAGACGTATCTTGCTATTAATATGAGCAGTGCAGTTGTTTTATATAATGTTGGATTTTAGTGATGGTGGACCGGGGTCCCTCACTTAATTGGACATCCATGTTTGATTAGAAGTGTGGATGTGAGTAACTCTATTTTAATTGGATTAGAAGATAGAGTCCTAGGAGGAGTAAAGTTGAATCTTCTATAAGTACAAGACTCCTCCTCCATACCCATAATGCAATTCACGTTTTGGTAAGTTTTCTATTATTGTGTTCCTCTTACTCTCATCATCTCTACCTTCCTTTAAGATTTAAACTTACTATTAGGGTTCCATACCACAATCCTAGGTCGATTGAGTGTGCACATCCCTGTGTGGTTCTAGTGATCACACATACATTGACATGGGACGTTTTTCGATTCGAAACAAATCATCTGCTGTAGATTCAGGTTTGTGTGCATTGAGGTACATGATCCGGGTCCTTTAGAACCTTCACTGGTATCAGAGCGGTTGCGATACGTCTTCGTTGGATTGAGGTATGTCGAGAAACCTCACTTAAGAAGTAACCAAGTTCCGATTTTGTAGAAAACAACATTCACAATGCATGATTGCACCAATGATCAAGAGAGGATCGCGTGTGGAATCATACGTTGTGATCTCCATTGTTTTGGGGTGTTAATTATGAGCTTTTAACACCTAAATAATGATGAGTCGAAGAGAGTTGGTTTTTAATCAGATTAATTTTCTGTTTTAAAAACCTAGATCTCGCCCTTCCTGGTCGACCGAGCAGCAACAGGTGTTTTTTCTAGAACGGTTGCATTGTGCAACCATAGGGTCCTGGTCGATCGGATTGGCCAACCAGAACCATACCCGATCGACCGGATGAACCACCAGGTCGACCGAGCATTGACAGATAGTAGCAACAGTAAGGCTGCAACAGTGAGCATTGGTAGAGAGACAACCTGGGTAATTTCTTACTAAATTTTGATCCCATTTGTGTCTTTTGTAAGGATAGCATTAAAACCCAAACACATCACTTTCTCACCTGCCCGTTCAGCCGAAGTGTTTGGCTTTTGTCCCTTTACTCACTTCGAATTGATGACACTCAAAAAACATAGTGTTTAAACTCGGTATCAGATTGGGGATCGTCCCAGTCCGATACCGAGTCGGATCACCGATCCAACTTTGGATCGGACGATCCCAAACGATCCAAAAAATAGGTTAAAAAAGTAGAACATTGAAGGTTTTTCTGGTCTTTTCACTCTCTCCTCTTTTAAAATATCGTTTTACTACTCATTCTAGAAGTAGTGGCTACCCACCTACCTACCTACCTATCTATTTCCTTAGGAAAGAAAATTCAAAATAAAAAATAATTAATCAAAGAAAGGGGCAGATGCAAAGAACTTGCTTTACACTACAAGCTCTCAGTCTCAGTCTTAGCAACTCGCCTCTCTCAAAAAACAAAAAATAAGAAGAAGAAGAAGAAGAAGCAGACGAAGAAGAGAAGAAGAAAAAGAAGAACAAGAAGAAATAGAAAAGAAGAAGAAGGAGAAGAAGAAAAAGAAGTATTGAACCTGTAAACTTCGATGATCCAATCCATAAGCACTTTCTCCCCTCCACTTCCGTCGGAGTTCTTAGCCGCCGTCACCACAAAAAATCTTCCGGTATCCGGAGCAAACGCAAAAACTCTTCTGGTAGAAGAAGGAGAAGAAGAAAAACCCTTGATCTCGACAATCGCAGTCTTTGCAACGACGGCGGAGCCTTCTGCAAGGGTTTGGATCTCTCTCTCTCTGTCTCTCTCTTACCCGTGTGAATTTGAAATCTCTCTCTCTCTCTCTCTCTCTCTCTAGACTCCAGAGACTTCTGCAAGGGTTTTTTTTTTTTTTTTTTGAAAAGGAAATGGACTGATAGTGGAGGTTTTTATTTAGATTTGGACCGGACGATTCAAACTAGATCGTCCGGTCTGACTCGCCGATTCCGTGACAGATCGGCCGGATCAGCCGATCCATCACAAGATCGATCCGAGTCATTGATTTTAGTAGTTTCTTAGGATCGGTTAGAGATCGTAACTCGTCTCCGACCGATCCCGAGTTGGACCGGCCAATCCAGACCGGGATCGGCCGATCCTTTACACTAGTCAAACCCAAACTTGTCTACAATGGTTCAAAACTATGGTGGCAGTGCCATGTAGTAATCGTCAATCAAGAGATCAATTTCATTGTTGGATTGCCGTTACCTTATGGGAAATTTGGAAAATTCTAAATGAAGTACAATTTGAAGGTTCAAACTTGGATCCTCTTGTAGTGCAGTTTAGAGTTGACGCTGCAATGAAAACTGTTCTGGAATCCTTCGCTAAGTCCCCAAGAGCATCAGAACAAAAGTTTATTCATGGTAAACCACCTCCTTATCCTTTTCTATAAGCTAAATTTTGACGGCTCAGCGAAATTATCTGAAGAATTTATTGGTAGTGGGGGAATGATCCGGGACTTCTCTGGTAGGTTTCAATGAGTTGTGTTCCTTCTTAGTCATGGAAAATCAAGTTTAATGACAGAAGCTCTAGCGGCTAGAAGGGTTTTAATGCTGGGAATTCAGGTTAAGCGAGGTTTTAATGCTGGGAATTCAGGTTAAGCTTACTCATTCAATGTTATCCTCTTAATAGTCTCCGTATAACTTTAATACTATTTTTCTGAATTTTGGATGATCTGAAACTCTTTTTATTTTTTTTCTTTCTAGATGCAGTACAGATGATCTTCAAATTGGTAGATAAACAAGATTATTTAAAAGTAACACAAATGGTTAGAGATAACCGAGAGAGTATCTTCAAAGGAAATAACAATCTATCAACCTGAGTAGAGGAGGTTCAAAAACTTGTCTCATATTGACCTAAATCAAAGATTAGCCGTTCTAATGTGAGGTTTCCCTTATTCAAAGCTAACAAGTGGATGCAAACACAGAAGACGGGTCAAAGTGGAGATAAAGAGAACCTTAAAAATGGAGATAAAGAGAACCTTAAAAATGCTCAGAGAGAACACATAGAAAAGCTTCGAAGTCAAAAGTTTAGAGAGTTTTGAAAGTCCTAGAATTCTCTAAAGTTTGATTCTTCGTCCAATGGGAGTGCAAGCTTTTATAGCCAAAACCTTTAGATAAAGTAATGTTAGTGCAGTGGCTCCTTTGTTATTGACTATAGAAATCTTCTAAGAGAAACTTAGTTCGAAATACAAGAGAGTTGCACTAGAATCCTTGTAAAATCTAAGAGATAACTTGTGATCGCTTGGATCGACGGTTAAGAAGTGTTGTAATTTTTTGAACTGATTTGTGGGGGCCTTTCTTTCTCTTACATCTTCCTTCTTATACTTATCAATCGCAACCGTCTACCGGTTTCTGAACAATGGGCGGTTTAACTTTCTCTTTTGCTGACACTTGTTCCATTTCTCTATTTCGAAATATTTGATCTCTTTGTTGTCGTGTTGCCGATCTGTACCATATCCGCTCAATCTGTGTCTGCATTATTTCTTTAGAACCGTCTACGTGGCCAGTTTGAACCGAGATGATCAGGATTTTTGGCGGCTTGATTTTGACCTAAACATTATATATATATATTTATAAAAGTTGATGTAGATTCTATTCAACGAGTAATCTGGAATTTGCTGGCACTTGGGATTCCAATCCTGTAGCTTAAAATGATTTTGTCGGCTATGTTTACTCAAAACCCTGTTAGTTCACTATATTTTAAGTGATTTATATTAGAAAGGAAAATATACACTTGAAATAAGTGAATTTTCGAATTTCAAATCGTTAATAACCTTACACTTTAGGCAACATTGGAGTAAGAGTTGCATTAGCAATAGTTACAACACTAGTCGTTTGGCCCGTGCTCAGCATAGGCTGACTTGTTTGGGCCCTGCTCAACAAGTGAAAACTATTTTGTTTTATAAATTGTTTATTTTATGGTATTATATGCATAAACATAGTATTGAAATGATAATTGAGCTTAATTATTTAAAAATTTATTCAGATAATTACGCATTTAGTGGAAATTGGTATCACCATTATAATGGTGTGGTTTATCGGGTTATTCGTCCCGTTCCGAATGGTTAGGGTTTATTACTAACCCAGGATTTTACATAGTAATGGTGATGACGGATTTGTAAAAGGATAAGTGTATTAGAAGGAACCAATTACAATCATTAACTAGAGAGTAAGGTAGGAAGTCTGTCTCAAGAAAGCCTAAATCGTTACGTAGCCGTTCTGTCAAGAGTGTTCATTGTCAATTTTGACTTGTAGAGAAGACAAAGGAAAGGGCTAGAAGAAAGGAGAGATTGCAATAACTGAGGAAGGGGAGTGAATGTAGTCACAGAGCAGTAAAACCTCATAGGTTGAAGATTCATTTTTCTCTTTCAAAGTCTTTCTTTTTCTCTCACTATTGTCTCAGGTTTTCAGGTTTTAGATCCTCTTCAATGGAGGATGGGCATTGGTATTTGTAGAGAGTTTCCCCACTCTCGATAGTACAAGTGTCACTCGGTTAAGCGTTTAGAGGGGGACCCTCAAGTGCTAAGCAAATCTTGAGTGACACGTGGTCCTAGAAAATAACTTGAAGGATGTGTGTCTTTCAACACGGCTAAGTTACTTCCAGAGAAAAGAGATCAAATCATTTCAAACCTTAAAAACTGCTCTCCAAAAGGTTGCTTTGGAACTTGAGCAACACAATTCTGCAGACGTGCCACTTTCACACAAGTTCCAATGAGCAATGGCACCATCCTGCCGCCATTCCTGATAAGACAAAACCCCCTTTAGATAGGTTAGAAAGCAGATATTTATAAGGCGGTGA
>JAUPMG010000001.1:15087932-15104719 GCA_031762675.1 Pachysandra terminalis | reverse complement strand
ATTAATTTAATAATTTTTCTCCCTTCAGTCCTTGAGGTTCGACACCCTCATAATAGCCCTATCTGCAAAGATTCGTCATATTGCGAGTGGTATTATTATTATTTGGTTTAAAAAATCCACAATCAGAATGGGGTGAGAGTTATATTTCAGACATATTAGGGACTCCTTTGAGATCTATTAAATTTAGAATGGGACAACTATGCTAGAGTATGATGTGGGTCCCAGTATTAAATATTTGCATAAAAGGTTCAAGAATTTATTTCACCTCATCTCTGTAGACACTGTATTGAAAAATCCTTAGTAACGATTAAGTCCAAAAGGCACCGGTATGACTACATTATATTCTTTTAAGTACTTGTCTAGGTCTGTATTTGAATTTTGAATCATGTGGTGGATTGTTGGAGGGTGATTCAAAACCTACCTTCTTTTTCTTGTGGTTTAAGCCTCCTTTGAGTTTTGCTCTTCTTGAATTGTCCCACATTGGAAATCTACTAAACTCATTTAACTCATTTAAGAGTTTATAAGCATTTGCAAGCTCCTTATAGGTCGAAGACCCATTAAGAGAAGTGTGCATGTGTTTGTTTGTGTGGGTTTTTCGAGGTGCCTTTCACACGCGCATGCACCGCCAACTGACCAACCGTGCCATGACGAGCTGAGTCGTCAAGTACGAGATTGAGTCGGGCTAGGCCAAGTTGGGCTTGACTCGACTCGGTGTGGGCTGGGTTGGGTTGGTGTGATGTGGGCCTATCTTGTTGGTGAAATTTATTTTGATTTTTAAATTTGAATTAAGAGAGCTTTTAATTACAAAACTGCTTTGGCTTACTTACAAAAACGTTTTTGATTTAAATGAGAAAAAAAGCTTTTTGATTTACATGCAAAACCGTTTTGTGTATTTATTTGGCTGTTTTGGACCGTTTCGGTCCAAGCGGTTAGGCATCTATTTCTAGTCACTTAAGCCTATTCAAGGCTCAAACGGCTAGCTCCTTGGCTTATAAAAGAAAGCCTCCTCCTACATCATTTGCACAAAAAAAAAAAAAAAAAAAAGGCCAAAGAGTTCTCTCCTTTATTTTGTTTCGGTAATTTTTTGCAACTGCAGAATTTTTACTTTTTCAAGTAACAGTCAAGTACAATACTAGTCTTCTTTGTCCTTAACCCGATAAGACAGACCGAACCAAAAAACCTGAATTTTTCAATTTCTATCAGTTTGGTTCGATTTTCGGTTTAACTTAATGTAATTAGTTTTAGTTTAGATTTTACCACTAAACTGGACCAAACCGATCGAATCACAACCGTACTCGATAAGCTAAATAGATAAGAGTTCTTTACCAAAATAAAATAAAATAAAATAAATAGATAAGAATTATATGCCACGTGGCCTACGCAAGATCATAGACAGCAACCCTTGCAACACCACCAGCCACTAGGCACTAGCTAAGACATTTCCAGAGGCGCACTACGAATGAAAAAAACTTAAAAAATGTCCAAATGAACATTAAATGTAACCCAAATACACCCAGATCTATTTTCATCCAATCATATTTCAGCATTAGATAGTCCTCTTCTTAGCCTCAACTTAAGATTCGTACCCTACACGTGGCGAAAGACACTTCTCTTTTTGAGCCAGTAAAAATCGGTCCACGTGCATCTAACGTGGGCCCGCTTCCCACTTTCTCCCCCTGTCCTCTCTTCTGCATCTCTGGAAACCTCCGTAGACTGTTAGTACTTGGTACTGAGGGTAGAAATAAAAACGCTTAAACGATTTGTGTTTTTTTTTTCTTTTTTTTTTTTGTGTTTTTGTGGGTTTTGACTGATCAATTGATCGTCTCATCAATATTTTTGGCGATCTTAGTCCCATTAGAAGAGATTCTTTTGGGTTAAATCTCTGCGGATTTGGCGACGTTACAGTCGGATTGCAAGTTCTTGGCAGAAGCGGGGTTCGGCATAGAGATCTGCTCTTTCATCTTCAGAAATGTTTGATTGGAACGACGAAGAGGTAGGTTATTCTCTTTTCTATTTCCTTTTTTGTTTTTTTTCTTTAATTTTTATTTTTAAAATTACGTTTGCTTATTTGGCTGAATTTCGTTAATGTGTGATGGTAGCTACATGCCCCCCACCAACCAAATGCTCATTGTTTGGATTTAGTTTTTGATTCATTATTGCGAAAATTATGGTTTTGGGATTGTTTGTAATAGATTTTGGGTGTTATTTGCACTGGAATGAATGAATTTTGGTCGTTATTGATACATATAAAGAAATTCGTTTTACTAGGAAAGAATTAAATAGTTATTATTGGTGGAAGATTAGCTAGAATTTTGATCTTTGAAGAATCATGGAACACACACACACACACACACATAAACATGCATGTGTATATTGGATAAATAAGAGTAATCAATGTGTAGAGGAGTGTTTGGGATGAGGAAGAAGGTTGGGATCTTTAACGGGAAACCTTGGATCATATGCCATATGTGTTCTCCATTATTTTTTTTTAAAGTTTTTTGTTGTTTTTTATTCATAGGCCCTCCTTAACTAAGGTTGAAGCATGCTCAACTCAATTGTATGTGCTGATAGAAAATATAATAAACAAATCCATATCGTAATTAGTTTGGGTTGGCAACATGGTGTTGATGATCATTTTTTATCAGCACGCTACATCAGCACAAGCTATGCTTATGCGGCAAAAAATAACACATAATAACTAGGCACATGCGAAATGACATAAAAGCATTATTAGAGCAAAATGAGTATGAAAAATATGTTTGCCAAAGAAACTGAGAGACTGTGTTGCATGTGTGACAAACCTTGGATTGGGCTAGTTGCCTATACTTTGAGAGTTGCCCAAACTGAGAGACTAGCACAAATAAATGTTGAATTTCCAAATAATTACATGGAGACGAGTAAAAAAAATGGAAAATGCAGACCATCACAAGCATCGGTTTTGGATTGGGTGACCTTGTCAGACCAAGTAACATTTGGCAAATTGATAATTGTAGAACAAAATTAAATTGCATCTTCTGTGGCAAAAATTGTTGCGTTATCTGGTGAAACAGATGGAATTGAATCAAGAGACCGACCAACAGGGTTTGCTGAGGTGAATCCATCGTGGACTCTGTCTGGACTGTGCTACCAGCCTAGTCTGGCACCTTCGACATTTGTTGTTTTGCGCACTTTTGCCTCGATATTTTCTGTTTTGAGCATTTTACCATCATCATTTGATGTTTTAGGCATTATTGCCTCCCGCATTTGCTATTCCCAGCATTTGTTGCCTTTGGCATTTAGGTTTGAGTGTTTGGCAAAATGTATAATTAACTGTTGACCATTGTTCGTTGTGTAGAGGTGCAACTTATGTGATTGATGTGTTAACGGTTGGCTAGGATCTGAATGTGTTCACTTAATGTCTAGAGATGTACAACAGATCAACAGTTCAACCCGTGAACCTGAAACTTGCCGCCTCATTAGTTGATAAATGACACTTAAGGGAATGGCAACTATCACCTTAAACTGATAACTATTATATAGAATGATGACACATTTCATCTTCATCACCTGGAGACTCTTCACATCTATAAATTGACCACTTGGAGTCCCTTTCTGGATCTTTTAACAGACATCACGTATTCAAAGAATGCTTTGGAGACTTGAGGATTCTCATTCTGTATAGACTCTCCTCAAACTGTCTAGATTTGGAGGATTGACCTATCTTCAGAGAGCCTAAAGAAGAGACTACAAGACATTGATCCCGATTCCTTGGCAGAATCCGAGAAATCATTGGTAGCATTCATCACCCTCTACGTATCTCCATCTCTTGTGCTTAGCCATGTCCTACCTACCATGCCTTCTCAGTCAGCCCTCTTTGTTCATTTACCAACAACAATGGTGGAATGGTTGCGGATAGCGGTCTAGGCCATCACTGGGGCTACCTTCTCTTTTACTTGCTTTCCAGTTTGATATACCTGTTATTACAATCTGGCCACTTGGATAACAAGTGATTTCTATCTCTTTATCCCGATTTTTCATAAACTGTACCTTTACTTAAGTTACATATGTTCAAATCATTTTTGACTATATCCAGTTCTTTTCTATCTTTCCCTAGCCCCTTTAGAACCTTCAACCTGCACCATCGACCATCTTCTCACAATTCACAGCTTCCTCCTCAGGGATCTGTTTTACATGGCTTGTCCATCTCTTTCCTCTATTTTATCTTCCATTGAGGCTACTCATTTACTTTCTCTAATACGTTCTTTCCTCACCTTACCTTTCTTAGGCTTTCCAAACATTTATTTCAATATTTTAATTTTAGCCACGCTTATCCAATGGATATGCTGCTTTGTAATCCCCCAACTTTTTTTCTTCTATACATCACAGCATGCCATTAAAGAGATGGATTCACGAAAAGAACAAAAAGGAAAAAAAAAAAAAAAAAGAAAAGAAAAAAAACAGTTGGTAGATTTTGTGGCTTTGCCTAAAATAAACAACGCATGAGGTGCTAACAAGTGGCAAAGCATAGAGCTCATGGTTCTATGATGATGACATTAAGCCCAGGTCTAAAGTTAAGTTCAGTAAAGCAATCTTATCTGCCAATTTGGGTTTGATATGCAGGATTGACATCCTCTTCAGTCATTATGGTTGATTTAGTTGACCTCAACACATGATACGTCTTCTCAATGTTGTCAGAGAAATGAAAACACAGATAATCTGATAGGTGTTGTGTGCCGCGGTTTACTAAGTTGACCCCAATATCTGGAGAAAATGTGAAGCCTAATAAATATAAAGTGGTTAGTGGGATGGACAATGTTTGCATGGGTAAACATAACAATTGGCTTTTCTTTTGGAGTTTTATGGGAGGCTTTTGTACGTGTTACTTCAATTTGTGGAGATCATCGTCGAATTTTATAAAAATATTTGCTTTTCAGAGATGCATGTGAACTTTAACGATTACAATGCTGAGATGGGGTGATCTCAAGTGATATTAAAAGTTGGTTGGAGAAAGATTTTGAGGATGAGATCAAAAAAACAGTTTGGACGCTTGATGGTGACAAAGCACCGGTTTCGGATGGCTTTATATAGCATTTTATTAGGAGTGTTTGAAGTTGATAAAAGAAGATATCATGATGGTTGGAATTTTGGACAAATGGAGTAATCAATTCGAGCACAAATTCAACTTTTATAGCATTGATCCCCAAAAAGGATGGAGTGAGACAAATTAAAGATCTTAGACCAGTCAGTTTGGTCTCTAGCCTGTAAATTTATTGCCAAGATTGTAGTTTAGACTTAGTTTGGTGTTATATTCTGTTATTTTCGCAAAACTAAAGTGCTTTTGTTAAGAAGAGACATATGCTTGATTGCGCTCTTATCACAAATGAATTGTTGGAAAAGAAGAAAAGAGTGGGTGGAGAAGGCCTTTTTGCAAACTTGATTTGGAAAAAGCTTATGATGGAGTAGACTAGAATTTTTTGATCATGTCATTGAATTGAAAGGGGATGGGTTGAAATGGCGTAGTTGGATTAATGGATACTTTAATGTCCATTATTCTGCTCTAATCATTGGGGTCCTAAAAGGATTTTTAACGCTACTAGGGGAATTAGACACGGTTATCTTTTACCTCCAATTTTTGTTTATGTTAGTAAGGGATATTTTTAGTAGATTCATGTCTAGAGTCATAGAGCTAGGTCTTATAGAAGGGTGGATAGTTGGCAGAGAAAGTGTTGATTTGTGTCATTTATAGTTTGGGGATGATACAATGCTGTTCCTGGCATTGACAGAGATGGACGTTTGTCATAGTAAAGAAAAAGTTGAATGTTTTGAGATAATCTTAGGGTTAAAGGTGAATATGGAAAAATAATGGTATTGGGTTTATTTGAATGAGGTTGAGAATGAGGTTCTTGATGGGTTGTAGATTGTCCTATCACATATCTTGGATTGCTCGGGGAGGCAGCCCTAGAAGAATGGAGTTTTGGTATCCTATCGTTGAGAAGTTTGAGAAGTTGTTTAGATGGATAAGGAATTACATCCTTTTAGGAGGTAGGATCAGGCTTATTGGGTAAGTTCATACTAACCTCCTAGTATACTACATGTCTTATTCAGATACCTGGGAAGAAGCACTGAGACTAAAAAAAACCAAAAGAGACTTTTTATGGAAAGATGGTGGCGCAAGAAAGATCTAGTTAGATGGAAGCTAGTGTGTAAGAAGAAAGAATTGGGTGGATGAGGCATTGGCAACCTCAGGCACAGGAATTCTTTTCTCCTAGGTAAGGGGTTCTGGTGTTTCATGCTGAAGATAAGTGCTTATGGTATAAGGTGATTTGCAGCAAATTTGGAGTTGACAGGAATGTTTGGGATGTTGATAATTAGGCGAAGGTTCCTACAGCCATCCTTTGGAATCAAATCCTTGCCTTTTATGGTAAGAAAATCAGGTTTTGGAAGGATGTATAGTGGGAATATTCCCCTTCGTGTGTTAGATTTCCTTGCCTGTATAATGCAGTTTTGTCGAAGTACACCTTTGTGGCCAATGTGTTGAGTTCTTCTCTTGGAATCTTCCTCTAAGGATGGATCCTCGTCCTTTAGATAAATCAAATTGCAGACCTGATGGAGTTGCTTAAACTTGTAACCTTTCCCCAGCAAATTCTGATAGAAAAATCTGGTTTCTGGATCCCAAAGTCTTTGTTTTCCCTTGTATGTTCTTCTGTGTTCCCATTTAGAAAAGTTTAGAAGGAGGCCTTTATCGAGACTTTGTTTTTGAGAAAGATCAATACTAATAATGTTCTTCAAAGGCATATATGGCTCTATCACCCCAAGTTTTTCTTATGTGTTGGCAGCAGGAAGAGTCCATAAACCATCTTTTCATTCATTGCGGATTTTCGTTGCATGTTTTGGTGCTTTTTTTGTGAGTATCATTAGCGTAAGATGGACCTTTCTTTTTGACATTTCAGAACTGGTAAGCCAATGGAGGCTCTCAGAATTTAGTAGGAGGGCTAAGAAGTTATGTCTGACTCTCTCTCATGCTTTGTTTTGGGTATTAGGGCGGGGAGGGGGGGAGTCGGGGAGAATTGGAGAATTTTTGAAGATAAGAAGTTTGAAATTCAGGAAGTGGTGGATAAATCAGATTCACAACTGCTTGTCAGGTATCAATTTTAAAAGAGTTTGCAGACATTCCCGTGGGTGTCATAGTTAGAGATTGGTATGATGTAGCATATTTAGATGCTTTACCTTGTGATGCGAGAGGAATGGTTTCGGAGGGGGAAGATAACCAATTCAGGCTGCTTCAGTAGTTTACTTTCCTGATGCCCTTGTACTTTATTATCTGTTCATTTTTTACAGTAATCGGAGGGTCAGTTTATGAATTTATTTCATTTCCTTGCTGCCCATCTTTTTTTGTTTATCTGTACTGGTTTTATCTTCAATAAAGTTTGTTTGTTACTTATCTAAAAAAATAATAATAATAAAAGAAAGGAAAAAGAAAGGAGGATCTTTAAGGATTAAGGCAGTGACACAAATTATTTGATCAATCCAGTCATCCATCAAAAGGAAAGAAGTTGCAAAGATTGTCAGCCATGGGAACAACTATCATTAATGGCACTGACAAAAATTGGCCATCATAAAGGAAAAAATGCAAAAAGAATACAAAGGATACAAACAAAAAATACAAGAATGTCAATTAAAAATTAAACCATAACATTAAGATCCCCATCCATACAAACAACTCTGAAAAGAGATTCCCTCTTAGTCCTACAATTGGCAAATTTTTCAGCAAGTTGTTAACTGTCTTTTTGATGATAACAAGGATATGTATATATTATATATATACACACACGTATCAAAATGTGCAAAATAAGCTACACTTTCTGTACAACGAGGACATCCGAGAGATCAAAAGAAAACGAAGAACTACAAAGAGATATCAAAGGCGAAATCAAGAGAAACAAAGATTTAAATAACAAAGGTAGCAAAGGTAACGGAGAAAAATAAGTCATATATTTGCTAACATCTCCTACCTAAAAAGAAGATATCTTTGCTCAAACCTCTTCTAGCCATACTATCTGCTAACATATTAGCGGAACAAGGCATGTGAGAAAACTTATTGTTCAAGCCTTGTGCTAGGTGTTGTGCCAACCGTAGGAGGTGTAGGAATCTCCAACGGCAGTCCTTTGTAAAAGTCATCCAAGAGATAGCTGTGTAGCCTTTACCTCCAAAGTCTCTAACTCAAGAGCTCTCACCTTTCTCATGCCAACTAATAAAGCTGTCACTTAGAGCATGTATAGTCTCCCTCTTCAATTGGACCTGAGAAGGCATGAATAATACGTCCATTCAAATCCCTAAAAATGTCACCTACTCCAAAGGGGCCCGGATTGCCCAAGGAAGATCCATCGAAGTTCACTTTGATGGACATCTGGGGTGGATTAATCCAGACTGCTGACTGTGCAATGGACCAGGGGATGTAGCTGCAATAGTGGTCCACCCTCTCAATATCATCTCAACAGAAAAGTCTGTAAACTTTGGTCGTACTGCTAGCCACAAAGCAACCAACAACGTGATAGAGTCAATGACTGCACAAGTGCTGCTCCATTTTTCCTCAAAGATACGCATGTTCCCCTCATCCCATACAGCCCACTGTACAACAAAGAAAAGTGAGTCCTACATCATCTTCCCTTTCCTTCCAATCCCTGGAAATATCCACTGCCCCAACAAGGTACAAACCCCTTCTGGCATTACCTAATCAATCTATATAAGCTGTAGGAAAAAAAATCCAAATCTCCCTTGCGCAGGAACAAGTGATCCATCGACTCTCCGGCCTCCGCCATGGTTCAAAATAACTTATCTTATCTGCCAATATGTATTTTGTATTTACCGTGTCAGCACGTTACGCAGGTATATTTTAGGATAAGCTAATTTCTACACTGTATAAGTCTATACATGTAACATATCAATGGTGTCGGTCAATACAGCCTATAAGTTCAATATATAGTGTATTCAACCACTATACCTGATACATACACTGCCTTTTTTACATGTAAAAGTGTGAAAAACAAACCACTGATTGATTGTTCGACTCTTTTTCACTTCTTAACCAAACCCCATTGAAATATAGCTAATTTTGTCCCAAAATCTTCTTACTTTGATTAAAAACATCTAATATTTGGAGCTTAAAAAGTAATTTTTCACCTTCTTGCATTTTTTGAGGTATGCATTGTAGCAGTATTTTTTTCATTCTAAATTATATTTTTATGTCTAAAAGCATGTTTTGAAGTTCTATTATATGGATTCCTGAATTTCAAGTAAAATCCACAGATCTAGATGCCTATTTATTTATTTATTTTTAAGTTTCTAGGCGCCTGCTCGCATACCGGTTTGTTTTTAACATATCAACGGTATCGGTCAATACAACCTATAAGTTCAATATATCTAGTGTATTCAACCACTATACCCGATACATACACTGCCTTTTTTACATGTAAAAGAGTGAAAAACAAACCACTGATTGATTGTTCAACTCTTCACCTCTTAACCAAACCCCATTGAAATATAGCTAATTTTGTCCCAAAATCTTCTTAGTTTGATTAAAAACATCTAATATTTGGAGCTTAAAAAGTAATTTTCCACCTTCTTGCATTTTTTGAAGTATGCATTGTAACAGTATTTTTTTCATTCTAAATTATATATTTATGTCTAAAAGTATGTTTTGAAGTTCTATTATATGGATTCCTGAATTTCAAGTAAAATCCACAGATCTAAATGCCTATTTTTTTTTTTTAAAGTTTCCATGCACCTGCTTGCTTACCGGTTTGTTTCCACATGAATGTATATTGTGTATGATATGAAACATATGTTATTCTAGCATATTTTGAACTTATCTTTGTATCTAAACGAATCTTGTTTTATGTATCTACCATTTTCCATGCGTATCCACCATATCTATAGCTTTTACAGTGTTTCCATGCATATTCGATACCTATCTATTTTTTGACTAACCGATATGCTACCTCTATATGATCCCATGCTCTCTGCAACCTGTGCACATGTGAAAAATTTGCAGAGAGAAGGCCCAGTTACTTCTCTTCCTTGGCAATATGTCACACATGTTGATCATGTATAGTATGGAGGTCAACATGAACGCCTTAACTTTGGGGGGGACAAAAGGTTTCCATAGTTTGCAAAGAATGTAAGGGCGAGACATTTGCGTATCAAAGCATGATACCACAGTACTTTCGTTTGTCCTTGTGTAAGCTGATACGAACCTTTGTGGATTAAGGCATTGCCATGCAGTTTTTGATAAATCATGCCAAGCTGTAATATATTTGATGTGGTGCAATGTTGGTCATAGTCGTAATATAGTATAGGTATCATGTCATCTTATTTCAGAAATTAAGGAGAAGAGGGTTATCCGTAGGCTAAGGACTTATGGATTTAAGGAGTCCCCTATGCATTCCTTTATTGGTTCCATTGAGCTAATGTATATTTTGAAGAATAATGCAAATTCTAAAGCAGCAAAAGATAAAGGACAATGATTCTAACAAAAGTCAGCCATCAAAGAGAAAAAAAAAATTTGATTGAATGGGATTTCCTAGAGTCGGTTCTTAGGTAGAAAGGATTCTCAGAAAAATGGTGTAGGTGGGTGAGAGGGTGTGTAAGGGATGTTCGGTTTTCGTTTTGTTTAAATGGTGGGATATCGAGATTAGTACCTTCTTCTAGGGGCCTTAAATAGGGAGATCCACTATCTCCTTTCCTTTTCACCCTTGTGAGCGATGTGTTGAGTAGATTCCTTACTAAGGCAGGGAGGATGGGAAAGGTCCTTGGATCCAAGCTAAGCAATGATAGGGTAGTGGTGTCTCATTTGCAATTCGTGGATGACACCATTATTTTTCTAGAGGCTTCAAAGGAAATCTCTTTTGGACTAAATGCATTCTCAGATGTTTTGAGATGATCCCAGAGCTCAAAGTTAACCTGGAAAAGAGTAGTCCGGGTGGCATCAATGTGGAGGAGAGTTTTAGCCAGGAGTGTGAATTTCGTGGGATGTAGTTTCGCATGTATCTTTTTGCTTAGGGTTGTCTTGTTGTACCTGATTCCCGCTCCAATTCCATTGAGTTATTCACTCTAAATCCTTGTAAGTCTGCCTTCATTAATTCACTTTACAATGGGGTCTCACACAACCGTCTATCTAATGCTAGCCTCCAATAGCAATCCCAAGTGAGAAGTCATATAGCTGTTATGTAACCCAAGTTAATTGACAAGTGTTCTTAATTTCTCATCTCACCAATATTGAAGAGACCATTTCTCAAAAGATATATCCCCATCCCTAACATTGCTTCAAAGCAACAAAGAGCACACTTTATTGCCCTTAAATAGCTGTGAGAAGCAATACAAAGAAGGAAAGCGCCATTAAAAAAGTCAATGCTCATATCCAATGACGATGCTTGAGGAACTAAAAGTGGGGTATGTGATCCTTTATTTCGATCAATCACTTTATAGATGAGGCATGCATCGCCTGTATCCTCTTGCTTATTGATGTCTGGTTTTATCTGATTCATGCTAACTAAAAGTGGGCCATGTGATCCTATATTTCGAGCAATTACTTTATAAATGTTGCATACATCGCCTATATCTTCTTGCTTATTGATATCTGGTTTTATCTGATTCATGCTCCTTTGAGTTACTCACTATAAAACATTGTAACTCGGCCTTTCTTTAATAGAAAATCATGTACCAATTTGTAATGCATCACACATCCTTCAAACACCCTATTAAAATCTAGCATAGAAAATACAGAACGTTAGATGTTTTCTTCTTAAAGTTTAAAATATTCAAAACGCCCCCCAGAATAGGGATCTATCAAAGGGAATATCAAGTGAAATATCAGTATCACTAACAAACTTGGGGAGATTAGGGAAACATAGGGAAATCATTTATATCTTTGTTGATGCTCTAAGGGTTTAAATGCAGATCATAAATAGATAATTTAAGGTTTTTTTTTATTTTTTTATTTTCTGTTTAGAAACGTAAGGACATCATTATTCATTGCTATAACTTATTATGATAAACACTAAAAGAGGATTGTCATAGACCGCTATATATGCATGTATATTTATCCTGGATTCTCAAATGCTTTGTTTCTCCGGTGGTGGCAAACAATGCAGCTTGCATTGCAGGAGATGCCCGCCCATAGGGCCCGGCTTGCTTCGCGCCCAAAAGAACTGCTCACTAGCTAGCCAGACTGGGACCGTACTGACCATAGAAAACAATGCCTTTTTGAATCGCATGCAACACCCATCTTCCTAATCCAAATAAAAATGGGTTCTGTCGGAAGAAAGATTGTGTAGCCTGTAGAGCACATGTGGTGCACAGCGGCACAGTTGGGTTGCTTGCGCAATGGAGATATCTAGAGAGAGAGATGTGAAAGTAATAGCTTTTTGTTAAGGATGCCTGGAGAAGCACGGCTCATTCGACTAGTGCAACGGTGTCACGGGCGTGCTCTTAAACGGCCTTGGTGGCAACGTTTTGACGTGACTGTGTTACCTTTAACTACGAAACCTTTGATTCTCCCAATTGCGATCACATGATGTGATTGACCAAGCAGACTAAATCCACCCCCAGTACTACTCTAGCCCCTGGTTAGCGCTCGAATCTCTCCGTGTTTGAAAGGATCATATCACCCGATGACCTCAGTTTTATTACTGATCTGAGATTCTTTAGGGGACCATACAACTTGCATTCTGGTATTTTCTTTCTGGCAATGCTCGTCATCCACCTCACGCTGTATATGGTTTATAATGGATTAGACTTTATTAAACGTTATTTACATCCCATAGGGGCAGAGAATGCTTGGAATCATTGCACCTAAGCACCCTTGCGCCCTTTGCATGTTACTTCACTTACACGTCAGCTACCTGCTGGCTCAGCAGAGCAAAACCCCTGGTTCAAAACTCTCCTCTTCTACTCATCCTACTAAAAAGGGTTACATGATGAGAAACCTGTGGGCTTCATAGAATATGTCCACTGCAGGAACTGTATGTCCGAATAGGCCTGGAAAAACATATTCGATCTTGATTTCCTTTGCCACTCAAGTGTATGGCATCTACTGTGTTTAGGCCCATTCGTCCCTTCCCAAATGAAAGAGTTAACCATCTCCGTACCTTCAGATAATAACCGCTCTCATTTAAACCTCCTTTGCAATCCTTGAATGATAGCTTTCCTTTGCCACCCTTTACTGTATTGCCTGCTCGCTCAGTCACATCTATCTATCTACTGCATTAATAAGGAGAGAGAAAGAATAAAAGTGAACTGAATTGCTTTCCACAAACAAGGGAAAGGAAGGGGGATTTTTCAGCTGAGCCCTATGACACGTACCTACCTGCTACTTCAAAGGAGAGTGGCCCTCTTTTTTAGTTTGGGAGGGGCTTGCTTTTAGCAAATTCAAAATAGAGTGCCTGAAAATCCACAAGTTGGGATGTTGGATGGACTAATTTGTGGGCAATTCCATTCTCCACTCGTGAAAGTCTGCTCTTACCATGAGGATGGGACTCTTTGAATTTGGATTTGATTGCTCTGATTTATGAAGGTTTCTGATGAATTTTTTGAAAGAGTTAGACATGATAAAGCCTAAAAAATAGTTCTTGTAGAAGGATTCAAAGCTTTAGGACCATGCAGGTTGGTATTCAAAATATATAAATTGTGGGAAAGGTTCTTTCCATGTGATGGAAGGAGGTTGTGATGGCATACCAAGGTGGTTTTGTGAAGGGAACGGAAATTATATATAGGGTTCTTCTAGCAAATTGAGTGTATTGACTCTAGAATACACACAGGGTGCAATCCTCAACATATACCGAAAGATAGCAACATCTTGAGTACACAAAGCTTTAATTTCAATTTTCACCTTCAAAATAGGAAAAACTCATGGGAAATTCTTGGAAAATTTCTATTTGGCATAATAACCTAGGAAGCTGAGGAAAGTTAGGAGATTTTGTGGGAAACTCGAATATTTCATGGATACAAAACCACATCAAGTATTGTTTTCAATTTCTTGCTAGGAGTAAAGAATTTTGGAAGTATAAGTGTAATTAGCATGCATAGCAATCTCAACTTCTCTTCTTCTGCATTCTTTGATAACTGGAAATAGGAATTGGTTTCACTGTATATTTACCAAATGTTGTTAGGTTTTTGACTAATAGTAACATCTATCGAACATTTTGCAGTGTCAATGTTCATCCACTGCGTCGTACCTTTCTCTTTTTCACATGTTTGTGCAATATTTTATTTGTTTCAGAAGTACAATACTTATTCTATTAGTTTTAGCTTTTTTGACTTTCTTGTCAATCATCTGAGTAGTTAAACAAGTCTCATGTCGTTTACAGGCTTTCTGTTAATCATCTTCTCTTAGGGTAATTCTAATTATCTTCTGTTATTTTTGCAGCTTGTGGATATAATATGGGGTGAGGCCAGTGAGAATGATGACCATATTGTGCCTTACCCCAAGGAGAGTGAAGAGAGACCTCTGGTTACCTATAGAAACCAGAGCAATAAGCAATGGAATCAGGATACTGATAATGTTCAGCCTGCAGAACCAAAAACATTGAGGGGTAAAAATGATTTCAGTGGTTACAAGGTAGAAAGCGATTTTCACTTTCACACAAATGAAGGACTTACTGCCGCCACAATGCATCCATGGCCACCTGATTTGTTTTTACCAAATGCTGCATGCAGCAAAGGTTATGCTTCCCAAAATGGTCAGGATTCAATGGGAACTGAAGAATCTAATGATTTAACTGAACTGACTAACATCAGTTCAACAAGAGGTGATGCAATTTTCAATTGTTGGATTTTGTTCTTTTCTTTAAATGTTTATAATCAGGTACCATGCTTTCTGCTTAGATGTGATCATATCTAAATATAATTTTTTTCTCAACAGCTAACATGCCACCACTAGATAATGATCCTGAGAGTTTTCAGAATGAGCATGAAGATAGAGATTGTGATGACTTTCTTGAGTATGGTTGGGCTAATATTGGAAGTTTTGATGATCTGGATAAAATGTTCAGGTAATGCATGATCCTATTTGCTTCTTGCTACACCTAAACTTATTCTCATCTTTACAGTCTATTGATGTGTGACCTTGGTAATTTAAGTGATCAAGCACAATAGTCTAGTTTCCCTGTCTATATATATGCTGATGAATCTATCTAACGCATTATCCTTCCAAGTGATGATTTTGCAGAAATGATAACCCAATATTTGGACAAGATAGTCTTGGTAATGCAGATGAATTGTGGTCATCGTCTACAGATGTTCTTAACAACCCAGAAAAGTCTTTTCCCTTGTCTACGGGCTCTCCACATTTTGAGTTAGGAGTGTCGAGGAACATGCCTGAGCATTGTGATATGGAAACAGAATTTATGCAACATGAAGATAAGTCTCTTGCCCCCATTTATGGGACAACGAGTGATTCTTCACCTCATGGTTTACAGAGTTTACCAGTGAATGAGGATGAGGTTTCTGGAAAACAATGCTACGCTTCTGTGAAAGTAGAATGTGCTGGAGTTAAAAGTAAGCCCTTTCTCAAAGAGAAGGTATGAGCCACCAATATAGCATGATCACTTACAAGCTATTTGCTTAGTTCTCATAGAAATTGTTTGAACAGAGAAACATATCCTTTAACATATGTGTTTCCACAGACAGCTTTGGACATGATTGAAATGAAATCAGCAATGAACTCCCATCTTGCTGCTAAAACTACTGCAACACAGAATGAAGTTATGAACAAGGTAGTGTTATAGACTCCTTCGTTTTGTTTTGCGATATTCATTTTTCCAAATTGAAACAATTTATAGTCCTCGAAGTATACATATCAAAGACATCCTTCTCAATAAAAACTTGGGCTCCTTTTTATACTGCATAACTGGGCTAGAATGATAGTGAAGTATGTGAATGTTTTTTCATAATTGAGCTAGAATGTTCTCCAGCTAAGTTCTACTACTTGATGTCTCTCCTTACATCCCCCTCCACCCAAAAATAAAAAATAAAAAGTAGAAGAAAGAGAAAGAAAAAGAGAAGAAAAAAGAAAAAGCTTGATGCGAATCGTTCTTTTGAATAGTAGTTAGCCTGTCAATGTTAGTAATTGTTACACTTTATTGGATGAAAAAAAAATATGAACAAAGATGTCTATCTTTTAGAGCATTGGAGTTGGCCCTCTTTAGATGCTCATAAACAAAATGATTTGTGATGTAAATGATATACACAAGGCCATATGGTGATGAATCGAGATCCTTTAAATGCTAGACCATCCAACCATGTGACCACACAAATTCTCATTTTCTGGAATAAACTTGAGCACACTCAAATCTCATTTAGCTGCTGTCTCTTGATAGTTTAGAAGAAGAGTTTGTCCATAGCTGCTCGTCACCTAGCCAAACTATAACAACTATAGTCATAAAGATAGGAATAGTTTTGGCTATAAAATATTAATTAATATGTTAATAGAGATTATGCATGTAGTAAACTAATATAATAATATAATAATTGTTTATATCATTAATAAGAATAAGCCAATATATAAGAGCAGATGGTGACTTGGATCAAGCAAGGATGTCTGAATGGGTATTAGATAAAATTACTAGTTTTGGGGGGTTCATTGGTGTATCTTGGGAGGGTTTTGAAAACCAAGCTTTTGAGCTTTTTTCGTCTATAGAAAACAGACACTTGGAGAAAATGGTGAGCAACAAAAAAGTTCTTAGGGAATTGAATAAACTGAACTGGAACTTGAAAGATATAGCCAGTCCTAACAGAAGGAAAGGGAATTTGTT
>JAUPMG010000001.1:15074777-15086952 GCA_031762675.1 Pachysandra terminalis | reverse complement strand
TAATCATTTCTCTGGACATATCAAAGTTCAGGCCTCCTTTTAATGGCTGCAAACCAAATTGCATGCCGATCAGAATACCCCGACTGATTGAACAGAAACCATCAGTGGGTAGTTCAGAAAGGAAATTGTCGTGGTTGATAATCCAGGAGTAGAAGTGCACCATCAGATGGTTAGGATTGCCTAGTTTAATTTTTTTTTTTTTGCATGGCCTCAGGACCAGGATGACCTGAAAACGATCAAGTGGTCTTGAGCTTCATACTATATGCTTCGTAACTACAGTCCCTTTGCAGACATGTTGCATATATGAAAGTTTGTAGTTATATGATTTTAGGAAAAGGAATTTTCATTTGTATTTTACCTCCTAATTAACATCCTGATGATTACCATTAACAACCAGGACATCATTTAGTGAGCGTATAATATACTTGACCTTTTGCCGGGGAAAAAAAGAGCATAATCCTTGTAAATTACAAGCTCAAATTGGAATCATTATATTTCTTTTCTGCTGGAACTATTGAGCTGTTGTTCTACTTGTATTTCTTGTCTGTCCAGGTGAATAGGCAAAGAAAACGGTTGAAATTTCAGATAAAAGCAGAAGAAAAAGGTGATGGCAAATTTTTACAGGATTTGTGTGGTACTTGGTCCCCAGTTTCGAACCAATTCCAACAAATTGGGAACCAATTTTCAACCTCTACTCTACAAACATTTCCATCTTCTGTCTTCAGTCCGCAAAAGCCACTAGTAGGGCCTGAGTCCTTGAGATACCTACATTCGACGCAATTGTATTTGCCCTCAGAGTGTGGAAATCCTTCAAACCTCTATCCAGTTATGCCTCTTTTGCCGCACATGTATCCTGAACAAGATAAGCACCAAGCTGCACTTGCCACTTATGAAGTTTCTCCTGGACCATCAAAACAGTTGGATCCTTTAAAGAGGTCCTCGGATGCTTCTATAAAATCTCTGACCATGACGCCTCAGGAAAAGATTGAAAAATTAAGGAGGAGGCAGCAAATGCAGGCAATGCTCGCCATTCAGAAACAAAAACAGCATTTTAGTCATCAAGTCATTTGTACCGACCATTCTGTTACTCGAACATGTCCATCAGAAAATCAGTCTCAAAATCTAGAGGCAACTAATGTTGAAGTTGAAGAAAACCTAAGCATTCCTCCATCTCTGGAGCCACATTCGCCTGTTGAACAGAATAATTCCAATACGATCGCTATGGTGATTGATGACTGCTCACTGGAGGAAAGAATACTTGATCGGCTTCAAGATATTATTGGAAAGGTATGTGCAACCAAATAAATCCCTAGACAGAACAATATTGGATTGTATTGTACTGCTAAAGATACAATTTTCTGCAGTTGGACATTAGAATAAGGCTTTGTATTCGGGATAGCTTGTTTCGATTGGCTCAAAGTGCAATGCAGAGACATAATGCTAGTGATACAAGCAGCAACAACATATGTAGCATGGATGAAAATAAAGCAATTGCAAAGGAGCAAATAGACAGTCGTGACAGGTTAGTAAATATATCCTACAATCCTGATGCTATATATTCCTGAACCAGTGGTAATTCGTAGTTGTGTTTGTGGAAAATACTTATCGAAATTGTTGAAACCTGTGTTCATGGAAAACGCTTTATTCTCGAAATTGTTGATACCTGTTAATCTCAGGTTATTGCTATTTCAGAATATACTCCAGCTGGCTTCATCAACTACTAAAGAAACATTAATTTCATTGGTACTAACTTTTCTATGGCTTTAATGGCATCATCACATTCAATAACATGTCCAAGTTAAGTTCTTGAGTCTATTATTAGAGTTACATTTTTACAACTTTAGAACATTTAAGGGGAAAAAAAGAGTTCTCTTTTAGAGAATCAAATCTGTAAGAGGTTTAGCGTGAAAACTCGGTATCAGATTGGGCATTGTCCTGATCCAATACTGAGTTATAACGGCGATCCATAATCGGATCAGCTGAGCTAGTGCACCAGCATCAAGGAAGAAGAAAGAATACTTATGAGCTAGTGCATATTGATTCGTGGCACTAGCATACATCGACTGGCTACCATCATATTGCCCCTGATACGAGGACGCCCCACTAGATGATTGGCATAATTTTAATATCCTCCCCCAAACTAATGCTCGTAATGTTATCCTCCACTAGACGAGCTCTGATGGTAATATCCTCCAAATGAGGTAGGGTAATGCCCTCAAGGGCCATGAAATGATCCAAAGATACCGTAGCCATAATCTGAATGTTCATCATCTAAATCCTCCCTTCTATGTCATCATCTGGAGCCCTCCGTTTCCTTGGCACCCCCCTCCCTACTCAAATGTGCCATAACCAGCCTATGTCTATGATGGAGGTAGTCTCATCATCATCATCTCGAAGCACTAATCGAGGTGCCAGTGTATGCTGACTATTACGCCTCAAAGGCGCACCGTGATCAGTGTCTGTGGATAAAAAATCCTCATTCTCACCAGCAAAAGGAACATATTGTCCATCACTATCATCCTCTTCATTTCCCACATTACCAGAATGATACTCATCATCCAAGCCATCATCGCCACCACCCTAACCCTAACCACCATTGGTGTCATCATTGTATGATACTGCGACAAATAAATTGCCCTAGTGTTGCAACCTCCTCCGTGTCATCATTGTTGCCTCCGTCCTTATCATTGTTATCCTCAATAAGCAAATCCAAATCGTCTCCCTCCGGAACTGGACGTTTTTCTCTCGTACCCAATAATCTAAAGTGTCATCCTAATAAGGAAATTTGATTCAAGTCAATTGGATTGTGGTAATCATCGCCAGTATCCTCCATCAGATTTCTAATGCGTAACGCATACTGTAGTAAGTAAAAACCAACTCATGCAACGTCTTCATATTCAATTGATTATGAGGCTTTGTGTGGATCTTTGGAATGCACTCCAATTTCACTCACAACTTGAGGATGAATATTTATGAATCAATACTTTCATCGCAATGCGCTTTAGAGTTGTTGCATTATCACCGAAACTGTACTACCATTGCACTGTAAAGTGTAAAATACAAATTTTGTGAGAATGAAAATATTTAATCAAAGTAATAAAATAAAACACAAAGCCATAAATTAACATAAGGCTAACCTGGGGAGGTCAATTTTTCATGTTGACTCGTCAACACACTACTAAGCTCTCCCTCGGCTTCTTCAAATCTCTTAAGCTAAACATCATTGGAAACAATAATGAATAGAAAACTCAAAATATAGAATAATGACATTTATATTTAAAAATCATTGTATTTATGTACTTCATTAGTTGCATTGAACCTACTTCTGTGAATTTGATTCCAACCTATGGATCACATTCTTCACTCTTTTCATACTTGGAATTGATCTGATAGGTTGTAGCTGTACTGGAAGCTTGGGTTGAGGAAGTACACTGCAAAAATTGAGATATAGTGTAACCAATATGTTAACAATGACAT
Source organism: Pachysandra terminalis (assembly GCA_031762675.1). NCBI lineage: Eukaryota > Viridiplantae > Streptophyta > Magnoliopsida > Buxales > Buxaceae > Pachysandra > Pachysandra terminalis. The sequence continues at coordinate 15,083,475 of JAUPMG010000001.1, read as the reverse complement.
AAATTTAATATTAAAAATGTATTCGCTCATATACCTGTTGTATATAATATAAAAACATAAAGTTAGTATCAAAAATATATTTACTCATATACTTGCTGCATGCAAGTCGTGAAGCTGCATTTCCCACCTTTTGTCTATGGATCCCAGTACTTCTAATGACTCCACATTGCTTTTAAGGGCAATCTTTTCCCTATCCATCGCTTCATAAATAATGCATACTTCTTGTTATGATTGCCAACTTTAAGACTCTAACAAGAGGTTCTATGATCTTGCATACTTTTTTTCGGCCTATGTTGTTAAGATTAAATCAGATACCTTTACCACTAAATTACTCCTGTCCATATTCTTTGAAGCAATCCTCCTTCATTCATCAGAAGTAAATATTCCTTTAACTTGAAGGCCTGCCTGATGTTTCTATATGCTCTCAAGAGCTACAAATTCTATAGTAAATCTAGTAATGCCTAGCCGCAGCAACTCTTAGCCATCAGTAAAAGTCTTCATAAATTGAGAGTCTTGTTGATATTGTTTAAAAAGCTTGTAATCTTCCTCCGATTTCTATAACCACCTTTATAAGTTTGGTCTTGCCAATATCCTCAAGTATGAGGTTAATGCAATGGGCTACACAAGGCATCCGGTACAGATGCTTCCTCTTCTTCATTTGTTACTTTCCAGCTGTCTTAAAAATAACCTAGTTATGAGTAACGATCTGCACAACATATTGCTCCCCCTCTTCCTCAACTGTGGCATCCATCAGTGCAAGTAAGCACTCTTTTATCTTCTCTTTCCATCTTTCATCCACTGTCTTTAGAAAGATCATCTCTCTATAACAATACACCATAAATTTTATTGGTGTCTTGTGAGTTCTCTAACTCCAACCATCGCACATAATGGTGCATTTATATTTTGGCTATTTCTTCTTCAACTATCCGATATACTGCTGTAACTCCTCAGCCTCTTCTTTCAGGAATTATAACTCATCTAATAAGGAATTGGGACCTTAACTCCAGGTTCTACTTCAGCTATAGCTTTTATCATGATCTGAAAGTATGAAGACTTCACAACACTAAATAGAGTACCACTAAAGAGGAGCTTCATTGCAGGCCTACCCATCTTATGGAACACCTTTTTGCTCCACATATCTTTTATCTTCTTCTGTTTTGCATGCTCTGGTCTGAAAAGAAATGGATCTAAACCACAAGGGTTCCTCCCTGTCTCTTCAGCATCAATTTCTGCCTGTTTTTCTCTGGGATAAATGCTACTCAATCCAGCTTTTCTCACTCCAGAAAATAACCCCTCTCCAGTTTCTCCATATGGCCTAGGTCCAGCCCCATAGTCAACTAAAAATCTCCTACCTGCCTCCTCTCGATATGTGTTGACTCCGTCTTACTGCCTCCTCTAGGTCTGGATCATTCCAATTGTCATAGTCATCTCTGTTTCTAGGTTTAGCCTTCCTAATCTTGATTGCGTGCCGATTACCAGCCTCATACATAGTATCCTCAGTCAAACGATCCATCATGTACTGCTTGTTTTTTGTGTGCTGCCTTTGAGCAGCTTAGTAGCCTTCAAGTGGTCTCAGTTCGCATCCTTTACTTCTTTGCACATATGGGATGCCTTTACTTCTCCGTTTTGCATTGTTTTTCTCATAGTATTTTGCACTTGACATGTTTTTTGTCTTCACATAGCGGCAGACAATGCATCCATCCAAAACCAGGCTTTCATCGTGGGACCACTCTGCAAAATTAATAAAACATATATCAAATTACATAATAGAAATTAATTTATAAAACTAAATAAATTTTAACCCCCTTCATTTCATCTCTAATTGGATCAATTAGGATTCAATTACAACCTTAATTGGTCAGATTAGGGTTCAATTAGAGCCCTAAGCTGTACAATTAGAAGCCTAATTAGGCAAACCCACTTACTACATCCCTAATTGGACCAACTATCATTCAATTGCAACCCTAATTGGTCTAATTAGGGTTCAATTACAGCCCTAATTGGTCCAACTAGAAAAGCCCCTTCATTAATTTATAATTAATCCAATTAGGATTCAAATAGAAGCCTACTTAAGGAAATCCCCCTCATTACATCGCTAATTGGACCTTTGGATTCAATTACAACCCTGAATGGTCCAATTAAGCTTCAACTAGAGTCCTAATTAGAAATAAAATTGAAAACCCCTTCACACATCTTACTTTTTATAATATAAAATTTTAAAAAAACACCTATGTTTGGCCAAATTAGATACCCAAATAAAAATGCATTGTACTCATAAAATACCTTGAATAACTAAGCAAAAACAAGTCCTAACATGCTTTAAAATAAAATTCCCTTCAATTCTTACAAAATATTAGCTTATTAACTTATTCTTAGTGAGACAAAGCATGTAGAAGGAAATAAAAGAAAAAGAAAAAAAGCCATACCTACAAGTTCTGAGCCGATCTACGCATTAAATGCTTTTTTGACGAGATCCCAACAATGTCCGGTGAGAACCCGGCAATAAAAAAATGAGTGGGGAGAAAAGAGAAGATGAAAAATTTAGGCTCATCATTCGAAATAATGTCCGAATCGGATGATCTGTACAGGTTTCAGAACAAGTTAGGGGAAAAGGGAAATTCTTCTGACTCGTTTACGTTTCAGGGAATGCCTATGGATGATACCGAGCTTGATCGTCCGAACTAACTTGGTTTCATCCGAATCAACACTATAAGAGGTAGGTTTGATATATAAGCAAACCACAATCACTGCCATGATTTTCGGTCAAAAAATCAGGTGCAAGAACCATGGTAGCCTGTTAACTAGGCAAACCTTGGATACAAACCCATGAATATTCTAGCCTACTCATTACTTGTCTAGCACCATTGCGTCATCCAGCTTGTCCATCTTAATGTATTTTACCAACTATCAAGGTTGGATGTTATTAGTAGTTTTATATTAATTATTAATTTCGTATTGTAGTGTTTTATTTTAGTATGGTATCTATTGTTTCTGATTTTTAGTTTGCATTAGTTTAAAACCTTTGTCCATGTGATGCTCTTTTATGTGTAGTTAATTTCTTTCCTTATGGGGAGCTCTTCATGGTGGTTTGTCACATCTACTTTTATCATGATTCGTCCGTTAAAACCTTTTGTGCTTTAGAATTCTTCTTCTTCTTCTTCTTCTTCTTCTTCTTTGTCTTATTGCATCAACCTTTTTATTATCTCAATTTGGTCTTTTTCAATGTCAAATTGTTTCAGATCCTTGGGATCATTTTCTTAGTGATCACACTGTTGAACCTTTATTTGGTTTTCTTTGTTTTAAGTATCCTAGTTTAGAAATTGCTAGTGCAATGTGTCGCACTCTTTCTCTTCTCGATGCCCATGGTGAAAACCCATAGAATGTGTCTTTTGACAAAACTTGGGAAACTATAACACTGCAAATCTTAAAATTACATGGGAAAAGAAAAGAAGATGAAGACTAACCACTTCCTCTTATTGCTCTCTGGTCATCCTACCTCTCACTGCAGTGCAAACACACCCCAACTATGGTTCCCTCTCTTTTCCTCTCGTTAACCCTAATACCACCATAGCCCATTTCCATCTCTCTCTTTCTCTCTCTCAACTACAATGCCCCTATCTTATTTCTTTTTTTTTTTCTTTTCGCCACAGTCCCCTCTTTACTTGCAAATCTCCCTGTCCTCCATTTTTCTTCTCAATTGTCCCACCTTCTTTCTTTCTTTAAGGAAATGTATAGAAGATAGATTAAGAACAATTAAAAAATTGGCTTATAAGAAAGAAGTATCACATATCATAATAGTTATAATGTGATCCCATTCCTTTTGATATTTTTGCCATTTTAAAATGCTCTCATGTCACCTTATTTTAAAAGAGAGCAGAGAAAGCAAATTAAAATTCCATATAATTTTATCCATTTCTTACTTTTTCTAATTACGTTACAGTCCTTGCACTCAAATCTCTTTTCAAAACAGCCATCTTATTCCGGCACATTACTGCATGATTACAATCAACTTTTGAACTATTGATGCAATTAAAAACTGGGATACCCTACAGTGCCATCAAAAGAAAGCTTTAATAAGATGATAATATGGATGAATTAAAAACTAATATGACAGATCAACAAGCTAGATCACAAGTCTGGAGCTGTTCCTAGAATTGCATGGATTTAGAGAAGGAAAAAAAAAAGTTTCAATTTTGCACTCCCCAAATTTAAAAGCTTGTAATACTTTGGTGGTGCAAGGAGCACAACATTGGCACTTGATAGAGACGAGGTGAATGAAAATTTGAACAATATAAAAGCAGCAGTTCAAGTCAAAATCTCCATTTGTTGGCTATAAGCAACGAGTAGTCATAAAGTGTACATTAACAAGCTCAACAAACTTCCTAGCCTTGTTACCGATCAAAAAAAAAACTTCCTAGCCTTGTAAAATTTTGGGGTGAGAATGAGTTATTCTCAACATTGTACAAGTCAGGATATAAACCTTAAATTCAATCTCGATCTTATGCTATGCGCTTGTCCTTTGTTGACGACGCCTTCTATTTTTCCACCCAATATAGAAGACATCTTAGAAATTAGAAAATGTCTTTTTGATAACCTTCTTTGGAACGTGTACAACTGAATCAAATTTTTGACTTGAATCCAACATCCTACGTTTCTCAAAAAAGAGATACTAAGCTTAAGTTTGATATCCATGAAATATGTGTCATACATGTGATGGCATGGGTCACTTCAATGTTTTATATATCGATTTCACAGGATATATTGCTCCCCCTAAAACACAGAAATATTAAGTTTTTTTTTTTTTGGAACTGGTAAATTCAAGAATTTTCTTTACTTATAAAATAATATGAAGTGTTATACTGAAGGAAATATGAATGTCTCCGAAAAACACAGAGAAATTAGGGGAACATTGAATAAAAGGTGAAAATTTTGAAAGTAATTTCATGGGATGCTGATTTAGGCATGTTTACACCCAAAATAGCTCAAGACTTTACAAGAAACAGTTATATTGGACAAGGCATATATAGGTGAGTAAAGCACATGTTGTCATACATATGTTATTCTTAAGAACTTAAAAAAATATATCGAAGATTTTTTGACTAAATACTAATACATTATAAGTTACAAGTCACAAATACAAGAAAACGAATACAGCCATGTGACTATAATTATGGTCTAGCTTTGAGATGTTACTATATTGCACTTCTAACTTCAACCATGCATAGCTTTAAAACCATATTCATTAGGTAACCCTTGGCCAAATGCTACTTCAGTCAGGTTATCTCATTTCCTGAATATTAAACCAACAAAAAGGGTAGGTTCTTACTCCTAGTACTCATCTAACATGCTACTGATGTTAGGTTGTCTCCCTCCTTCCATCCTGAGATGCCTCCTAACTTCCATCTGAGACTCAATATAGTCAATAAAAAATATAGTAACAAACAAGAAATGATCAAATGAATATGGAATACAAACAACATTTTTTAGATTTTTTCGATTTTTATTAGGAAAAAATATTTTTTATTAATAAAATATTTATTTTTCAACTATAATTTCATAATATGACCTAATATTTTTGATACCTTTTTATTGCATATCTACATTTTGTTTTATTACTTGTTTTAGAGTTTTCAGACAAGAATGTTGAAACAATTTGCAAATCCTCGGAAAACCTTAAGAAGATTAACGATCGAGTATTTGTCAGTTATTAGCACATTGGAGATTTCCTGGGTTAGCTGTGAGGGGTCATATCTTGTATCGACCCGTTTTCTTTTCCATTTTATGGTATATTTGGAGGGAGCGTAATCAGAGGATTTTTCAGTACTGCTGCTCCTCAACCTCCAATGTGATTGAACGAATTTTGGTGTCTGTGGCCTCGGGGGCGGTCGTGAGGACTCAATTTAGTGGTATTAGGGCCAAGGAGGTTCGGAGAGAGTGGTATAGGATCTCAGTGAGTGACAGTATTTCGGTGTCGGCACACATTGTTTGCCCCCCCCCCTCGCCCCTGCTGGCTGGGTGTGTGAAGCTTAATGTTGATGGCTTTTTCATGTGGCTGTGAGACAGTCTGGTCATGGTGGTGTGTTCAAAGATAGTGATGGTAGTATCCTTTTTGCTTTCTTTGGTTCTGTGGTGGTGGGCGAAGAGGGGCACGCTATTCTAGCTGCCGTAGTGATCGGTTTGAGGTATGCTAGGGCGAGGGGGTATCAGGATTTGATTGTGAAGAGTTCGTCGGCACCCGTTATTGGCTGGTTGGGGAGAGTTGAGCAATGTGACTGGAGGTTTCTACTTTTGGTCCGTTGGCCTGGTCCTTATGTCGTGAGTGGAACACTTTGTTTCATCTCGTGTCTCGTAAGGCCAATCGGTTGGCGGAGATTTTGGCTAGGAGGGGTATGGGGAGAGATGAGTTGTTTGAAGGGGTTCCTACAGTGATGTTGCAGGAGGTTTTGTGAGTACTTTATGCTTTCTGTTTTGAGAGGGTTGTTCTGTTGGGTGGTTTTGGGTGTGTAGATTTCCATTATGCTCTTCTTCTATGTTTTTTCCGCTCTTTTGGCTTGAGGCCTTCCTCTCTTGCCTTGGAGCTTGTATCTATGTTTTCGTGTTGGTCCTTTTTATATAATTCATCAATTATCAAAAAAAAAAAGATTAATGACCGAATCTCCTTAAAATTGGAGCAGAAGTGATTTAAACAAAAAATTTGAAAGCCAGGAGAGTTGTGGAGTTTGTATGCTTCTCAATCAAAATGAGGGAGATATCTCTTATTTTTCATCAATATATCTCTTCCATTAAGTTAACACACTATAGCAAAGGGATATATTGTGATATAGCTATTTATTGAGAGATTTTGTCAAATCAAATTTCCTCATTTGATCTATATTGACCATTAGGGAAAGGGATAAATCACGATATTTCAGGATATTTTGAACCATGACTAGTGTCCTTGGGCTATTTATATGAGCTTCATTGAAGATAACGAGGACAAAAGCTAAAGAACCTGGTGAGATTCTTGATGATGTTGTTTTTGTTTCAAGGAAATAATTTTCTTGACTAGAGCAACTACTAATCGTAAAAGGGAAACCTAAGGATGATTAGAAACAAAATTATATCACTTGTATATAATTAGAATGTGGTTTGAATCATGGACACCCAAATTAAAATCCTGCTGTAATTATACATCCAACCTTTCTTGAGAAAGGTATACTACTATTAAGTATGACATCCATGAAGTATGTGTCATATGCATGATGGCATGGGTCACTTCTATGCTAGTGTCTTAAGGTTTTTTATATGAACACCATTGTAGATAACGAGGGCAAAGCTAAAGAACCTGGCGAGATTCTTGAAAAGGGTGTCTTTAGGTGATTCAAGTAATTATTTTGCTTAATTAAAGAAACTACTGACCACAGAAGAGCTACCTAAGGATGACAGGAAACAAAATAATATCATTTGTACTAAGCTAAATGGTGTGGCAACTGGCAAGCTGATAACAGTAATGGGTAACAGTGGTAGTGAATCTGATATTATCTCCAAGGCATTAAGAAATTGAAGTTGAAAGTAGAGAAACACCCTAGGCTATATAGTAATCAATGAACGAAACTTGATTCACAATACCTCTTCAAGTTTGCTCTTAGCAACTACGAAGAAGAATTGACACCATTCCTAAGACAACTGTTGGCATGTTTCTGGGTCGACAATGATTGTAAGGATGATGCATGGTTGTACGGGTTAGATTCAAGAAGTTTTATTTTGAGACCTATGGAGCCAACAGATGGGACTTTCACATCTGTAACAAGCTGCTTCATTTAAAATGATTCCACATACAGAAATGGAGAAAAAATCTCGTCAAGCGAATGCTGATCAAGAAAACTGCAATGGAACATCTAAAGGACTGAAGTGATTGCAAGAGCAATTTAAGGCTACCATGGACATTAATGGAAACAGTGCAAACAGTTTGATAACAACACTTTACTTCCCTAGCTCGATGGAGTCAAGTTCTTTCAAGCAGGGGGGAGAGATGCAAATGCAGGCCATGGGTTTAGCCCATGGTTTCCATCCAATTAAGTAGCAATCTAGGGACACAACCCATGAATGAATAGTCCATGGATCTTCTAGCATACCTATTGGGTTATCCAGTTGGTCCATTCTGAATGAGCCATTTGTCCAACTTAAATGAGCCTCCTACGTAGTATCAAATTAGGATGTTAGTAGTAGTTATATTATGTTTAAGATTTTAATTATTAGTTTCCTATTTTAGTGCTTTATTTTAGCAGGGAAATTATGTTTTTTTTTTTTCAATTGACTGTGGACTAAATAGATTTTTCTATAAATATACGTACTTGTTGTTTAGGGTTAATGAAGAGTTGTAGTCAATTCTCTCCATGGACTGCTGTCATGTTGTACCATGCTTTTTCAAGGTGGCCTGTTCCACTAAAATCTTTCGCCTTTCGAACTCCCTTTTTTTTTGGTTTATCTTCTACTCTCTTCTTCATTATCCTCTATGCATACAACTGCTTGATTTGCTCAAATCTGGGTTTTTCCAGCATCAAGAGTCACCCAACTGGAAAATGCACCAATTATACTAATATTTTTAACTCTTTTTAGAACATTTTTTTTTTCAATATTGTTTGGCACCTGTTGATCAGTATATCCTTAGTTTTCTTCCTCTGTCATATATTTTCTTCTAATTTCAAAAAGTATTTTG
>JAUPMG010000001.1:15037468-15067460 GCA_031762675.1 Pachysandra terminalis | reverse complement strand
TAAGGTTTTTGGTTTGGGAGCAATGTAGAGAAGAAGGAACACAAAAACAGTCGTTTGGACTGTTTTTTTTTTTTTTTTTACCTATGTATCTAGCGATACTCTCCATAAATTCAATTTATCGAGAGTATCGATACCGTATCGCGCGATACAGTATTTTTTTTGCCTGTATCGTGTTTTACATAGGAGTATCGTATCGACCTGGTCGATACACTATACGTATCGCCCGTATCGGGCGATACGATACGATATTTTGAACCATGCACCTAAATCCTCCCTTCTATGTCGTCATCTAGAGCCCTCCCTTTCCTTGGCACCACCCTCCCTACTCAAATGTGCCATAACCAGCCTATGTATATGATGGAGGTTGTCTCATCATCATCATCATCTCGAAGCACTAATCGAGGTGCCAGTGCATGCTGACTATTCTTACGCTTCAAAGGCGCACCATGATCAGTGTCTGTGGATAGAAAATCCTCCTTCTCACCAGCAAAAGGAACATATTGTCCATCACTATCATCCTCATCATTTCCCGCATTACCAGAATGATACTCATCATCCAAGCCATCATCGCCACCACCCAAACCCTAACCACCATTAGCATCATCATTGTATGATGCTTCAACAAATAAATTTCCCTAGTGTTGCAACCTCCTCCGTGTCATCATTGTTATCCTCAATAAGCAAACCTAATTCGTCTCCCTCCAGAACTGGACGTTTTCCTCTCGTACCCAATAATCTAAAGTGTCATCCTAATAAGGAAATTTGATTCAAGTCAATTGGATTGTGGTAGTCATCGCCAGTATCCTCCATCAGATTTCTAATCCGTAACACATACTGTAGTAAGTAAAAACCAACTCGTGCAACTTCTTCATATTCAATTGATTACGAGGCTTTGTGTGGATCTTTGGAATGCACTCCAATTTCACTCACAACCTGAGGATGAATATTTCTGAATCAATACTTTCATTGCAATGCGCTTTAGAGTTGCTGCATTATCACCGTAATTGTACTACCATTGCATTGTAAAGTGTAAAATACAAATTTTGTGAGAATGAAAATATTTAATCAAAGTAATAAAATAAAACACAGAGCCATAAATTAACATAAGGCTAACCTGGGGAGGTCAATTTTTCGTGTTAACTCGTCAACACACTGCTAAGCTCTCCCTCTGCTTCTTCAAATCTCTTAAGCTAAACTTCATTGCAAACAATAATGAATAGAAAACTCAAAATATAGAATGATGACATTTATATTTAAAAATCATTGTATTTATGTACTTCATTAGTTGCATTGAACCTACTTCTGTGAATTCTATTCCAACCTACGGATCACATTCTTCACTCCTTTTCATACTTTGGGTTGATCTTTGAAGCTTGGGTTGAGGAAGTACGCTGCAAAAAATTGAGATATAGTGTAGCCAATATGTTAACAATGACATAATATGAGAAACATAAAGTTAATATTAAATATGTATTCGCTCATATAACTGTTGTATATAATATAAAAACATAAAGTTAGTATTAAAAATATATTTACTCACACACTTGCTGCATGCAAGTTGTGAAGCTGCATTTCCCACCTTTTGTCTATGGATCCCAGTACTTCTGATAACTCCACATTGTTTTTAAGGGCAATCTTTGACCTATCCATCGCTTCATAAATAATGCATAGGGTAGGCTTGTTGTTATTATTGCCAACTTTAAGACTCTAACAAGAGGTTCTATGATCTTGTATACTTTTTTTCAGCCTATGTAGTTAAGATTAAATCATATACCTTTACCACTAAATTACTCCTGTCCATATTCTTTGAAGCAATCCTCCTTCATTCATCAGAAGTAAATATTCCTTTAACTTAAAGGCCGGCCTGATGTCTCTATATGCTCTCAAGAGCTACAAATTCTATAGTAAATCTATTAATGCCTAGCCGTAGCAACTCTTAGCTATCAGTAAAAGTCTTCATCAAATTGACAGTCTTGTTGATATTGTTTAAAAAGCTGGTAATCTTCCTCCGATTTCCCCCTTTACAAGTTTGGTCTTGCCAATATCCTCAAGTATGAGGTTAATGCAATGGGCTGCACAAGGGATCCAGTACAGTTGCTTCCTCTTCTTCATTAATTCCTTTCCAGCTGTCTTAAAACTAGCCTAGTTATGAGTAACGATCTGCACAATATATTGCTCTTCCTCAACTGTGGCATCCATCAGTGCAAGTACTCTTTTATCTTCTCTTTCCATGTTCCATCCACTGTCTTTAGAAAGATCATCTCTCTATAACAATATGCCATAAATTTTATTGGTGTCTTGCGAGTCTTCAAGTCCAACCATTGCACATAATGGTGCATTTATATTTTGGCTATTTCTTCTTCAACTATCCTATATACTGCTGTAACTCCTCAGCCTCTTCTTTCAAGAATTGTAACTCATCTAATAAGGAATTGGGGCTTTAACTCCAGATTCTACTTACTTCAGCTATAGCATTTATCACGATCTGAAAGTATGAAGACTTCACAACACTAAATAGAGTGCCACTAAAGAGGAACTTCATTACAGGCCTACCCATCATATGGAACACCTTTTTGCTCCACATATCTTTTATCCTCTTCTGTTTTGCATGCTCTGGTCTGAAAAGAAATGGATCTAAACCACGAGGGTTCCTCCCTGTCTCTTCAGCATCAATTTCTGCCTGTTTTTCTCTGGGATAAATGCTACTCAATCCAGCTTTTCTCACTCCAGAAAATAACCCCTCTCCAGTTTCTCCATATGGCCTAGGTCCAGCCCCATAGTCAACTAAAAATCTCCTACCTGCCTCCTCTCGATATGTGTTGACTCCGTCTTACTGCCTCCTCTAGGTCTGGATCATTCCAATTGTCATAGTCATCTCTATTTCTAGGTTTAGCCTTCCTAATCTTGATTGCGTGCCAATTACCATCCCCGTACATAGTATCCTCAGTCAAACGATCCATCATGTATTGCTTGTTTTTTGTGTGCTGCCTTTAAGCATCTTAGTACCCTTCAAGTGGTCTCAGTTTGCATCCTTTACTTCTTTGCACATATGGGATGCCTTTACTTCTCCGTTTTGCATTGTTTTTCTCATAGTATTTGCACTTGACATGTTTTTTGACTTCACATAGCAGCAGACAGTGCATCTATCCAATATCAGGCTCTCATCGTGGGGCCATTCTGCGAAATTAATAAAACATATATCAAATTAAATAATATAAACTAGTTTATAAAACTAAATAAATTTGAAAGCCCCTTCATTAAAGAAACCCCCTTCATTGCATCTCTAATTGGATCAATTAGGATTCAATTACAACCTTAATTGGTTAGATAGGGGTTCAATTAGAGCCCTAATTTGTACAATTAGGTTTCAATTAGAAGCCTAATTAGAAAAACCCACTTACTACATCCCTAATTGGACCAATTATCATTCAATTGCAACCCTAATTGGTCTAATTAGGGTTCAATTACTGCCCTAATTGGTCCAACTATAAATGCCCCTTCATTGATTTATAATTAATCCGATGAGGATTCAATTAGAAACCTACTTAAGGAAATCCCCTTCATTACATCGCTAATTGGACATTAGGATTCATTACAACCCTGAATGGTCCAATTAAGGTTCAACTAGAGTCCTAATTGGCCCAATTAGAAATATAATTGAAAACCCCTTCACACGTCATACTTTTTATAATATAAAATTTTAAAAAAACACCTATGTTTGGCCAAATTAGATACCCAAATAAAAATGCATTATATTCATAAAATACCTTGAATAACTAAACAAAAACAAGTCCTAACATGCTTTAAAATAAAATCCCCTTCAATTCTTAGAAAAAATTAGCTTATTAACTTATTCTTAGTGATACAAAGCATGTAGAAGGAAATAAAAAAAAAAAGGAAAAAAGCCATACTTAGAAGTAGTTCTAAGCCGATCTACGCATTAAATGTTTTTTTGGCGAGATCCCAACAATGTCCAGTGAGAATTCGGCAATAAAAGATGAGGGGGGAGAAAAAAGAAGATGAAAAATTTAGGCTCATCATTCGAAATAATGTCCGAATCGGATGAAATTCTTCTGACTCGTTTATGTTTCAGGGATTCTCTTTGGGAAATACCGAATTTGATCGTCCGTTCTAACTCGGTATCATTCGAATCTTAACACTATAAGAGGTAGGTTTGATATAAAAGCAAACCACAATCACTGCCATGATTTTCGGCTAAAAAATCAGGTGCAAGAACCATGGTAGCCTGTTAACTAGGCGAACCTTGGATACAAACCCATGAATATTCTAGCCTACTCATTACTTGTCTAGCGCCATTATGTCATCCAGCTTGTCCATCTTAATGTATTTTACCAACTATCAAGGTTGGATGTTATTAGTAGTTTTATAGTAATTATTAATTTTGTATTCTAGTGTTTTATTTTAGTATGGTATCTATTGTTTCTGATTTTTAGTTTGCATTAGTTTAAAACCTTTGTCCATTGATGCTCTTTGATGTGTAGTTAATTTCTTTCTTTATGGGGAGCTCTTCATGGTGGTTTGCCACATCTACTTTTATCGTGATTCGTTCCATTAAAACCTTTTGTTCTTTAGAATTCTTTTTCTTCTTCTTCGTCTTATTGCATCAACCTTTTTATTATCTCAATTTGGTCTTTTTAGTTGTCAAATTGTTATCAGATCCTTGGGATCATTTTCTTAGTGATCACACTGTTGGGCCTTTATTTGGTTTTCTTTGTTTTAAGTATCCTAGTTTAGAAATTGCTAGTGCAATGTGTCGCACTCTATCTCGTCTCGATGCCCATGGTGAAAACCCATAGAATGTGTCCTTTGACAAAACTTGGGAAACTATAACACTGCAAATCTTAAAATTACATGGGAAAAGAGAAGAAGAAGAAGGCTAGCCATTTCCTTCTATTGCTTTCTGGTCATCCTACCTCTCACTGCAGTGCAAACACACCCCAACTATTGTCCCTTCTCTTTTTTCCTCTCGTTAACCCTACTCTCTCTCTCTCTCTCTCTCTCTCTCTCTCATGATGTACACCAGAAACCCCACCAGATGATGGAAAGAGAAACTAGTGACCCACCCTCACAACATCATGAAACAGCTTTACAAAAAGTCCCAATCCCCCTTGGAACTGGAAAAACTGAATAAGGCTGAAATCCGGCATCGGACTAATCCAATAAAACAGAGTGGAGATGACTTGATAACCAACGGCCTCCGCATTCTGATCCTCAAAATCCTACTATTTCTATCCTTCCAAAGGGTCCGGCAAATAGCTGCTGGACACAAATTCTAGAGAATTTCCCTTTTGGAGCCTCCTTTTAGCCATCCCCAAGAGCAATTAAGAGCTTCGACCCTCTCCGGCATAACCCAATGGACTTTGAATCTGCTCAAAAAGAATTCCCAAACCTCAAAAGCTAAATTGCAATGCAACAGAACATGTGATACACTCTCGGCATCGATACAGCAAAGGCTGCACCTATTAGGGATGGACCAGCCCCTAACAATCAAGTTGTCGAGAGTTAAAATTTTACCCTTCACCGTAGACCACAGAAAGAACTGAAATTTAGAAGGGACCTGAGAATTCCATAATACCTTCTCCACCTCGAACCTCTCCCCAATATCCGACATAGCAATGTACCAGGACCGGACAGAAAATACCCCATTTGCACCCCATAACCATCTCTTCGCATCTAAACCTTCCTTGAAAACAGAACCTTGGAGGGAAGACAACAATAAGGCCACTGAATCCAATTCCCTGTCAAATAAAGGTCTTCTAAAATTCATATTCCATGATCTCCCAAAAGAATCCAAAGAAGATACCTCAGAAATTGAAGCACGTCGTTTTAGCGTTAAACTGCCAACTCTCTCTCTCAACTACAATGCCCCTATCTTATTTCTTTCGTTATTTTTTGTTTTTCCTTTTAGCCACAGTCCCCTCTTTACTTGCAAATCCCCCTGTCCTCTATTTTTCTTCTCAATTGTCCCACCTTCTTTCTTTCTTTCTTTAAGGAATTGTATGGAAGATAGATTAAGAACAATTAAAAAATTGGCTTAAAGGAAAGAAGTATCACATATCATAATAGTTATAATGTGATCCCTTTCCTTTTGATATTTTTGCCATTTTAAAATGCTCTCTCATTTCACCTTATTTTAAAAGAGAACAGAGAAAGCAAATTAAATTCCATATAATTTTATCCATTACCTACTTTTTCTAATTACATTACAGTCCTTGCACTCAAATGTCTTTTCAAAACAGCCATCTTATTCCAGCACATTACTGCATGATTACAATCAACTTTTGAACTATTGATGCAATTAAAAACTGGGAAACCCTACAGTGGCCACAATGGGTTTATCAAAAGAAGGCTTTTATAAGATGATAATATGGATGGATTAAAAACTAAGATGACAGATCAACAAGCTAGATCACGAGTCTGGAGCTGTTCCTAGAATTGCATGGATTTAGAGAAGGAAAAAAAAGTTCAACTTTGCACTCCCCAAGTTTAAATACTTTGATGGTGCAAGGTGCACAACATTGGCACTTGATAGGGACGAGGTGAATGAAAATTTGAACAATATAAAAGCAGCATTTCAAGTCAAAATCTCCCTTTGTTGGCTATAAGCAACGAGTAGTCATAGAGTGTACATTAACATGCTCAACAAACTTCCTAGCCTTGTAAAATTTTGGTGTGAGAATGAGTTATTCTCAACATTGTACAAGCCAGGATATAAACCTTAATTCAATCTTGATCTTATGCTATGCGCTTGTCCTTTGTTGACGACGCCTTCTATTTTTCCTCCCATGATAGAAGACATCTTAGAAAATGTCTTTTTGATAACCTTCTTTGGAACGTGTACACCTGAATTATATTTTTGACTTGAATCCAACATCCTGCGTTTCTCAAAAAAGAGATACTACGCTTAAGTTTGACATCCATGAAATATGTGTCATGCATGTGATGGCATGGTTCCCTTCAATGTTTTATATATCGATTTCACGTGATATTGCTCCCCCTAAAATAAAGAAATATGAAGCATTTTTTTTTTTTTGGAACTGGTAAATTCAAGAATTTTCTTTACTTACAAAATAATATGAAGTGTTATACTGAGGGAAATATGAATGTCACCGAAAAACACAGAAATTAGGGGAACATTGAATAAAAGGTGAAAATTTTGAAAGTAATTTCATGGGATGCTGATTTAGGCATGTTTACACCCAAAATAGCTCAAGACATTACAAGAAACAGTTATATTGGACAAGGCATATATAGGTAAGTAAAGCACATGTTGTCATACATATGTTATTCTTAAAACTTAAAAAAATATATAGAAGGTTTTTTTACTAAATACTAATACATTATAAGTTACATGTCACAAATACAAGAAAACAAATACTGCCATGTGACTATAGTTATGGTCTAGCTTTGAGATGTTACTATATTGCAGTTCTAACTTCAACCAGACCTAGCTTTAAAACCATATTCATTAGATAACCCTTGGCCAAATGCTACTTCAGTCAGGTTATCCCATTTCCTGAATATTAAACCAGCAAAAAAGGTAGGTTCTTACTCCTAGTACTCATCTAACCTGCTACTGATGTTAGGCTGCCTCCTCCTTCCATCCTGAGATGCCTCCTAACTTCCATCTGAGACTCAATATAGTCAATAAAAAATATAGTAACCAATAAGAAATGATCAAATGAATATGGAATACAGACAACATATTTGAGATTTTTTCAATTTTTATGAGGAAAAATTATCTTTTATTAATAAAATATTTATTTTTCAACTATCATTTCATAATATGACCTAATATTTTTGATACCTTTTCATTGCATATCTATATTTTGCATTTTTCATATTTGATATATTCGTTAAACATTTTCTAAAACCTCATTGTGAATAATTAGCAATACAATCTCATTTTGGTAATTGGCAGATGAAATAGGTTGTCAACTAATGGGCACAACTATCAAACATCTAATCAAATTAAAATCATTAAATTCCTATTTCTGCTAATTAAATTAAAATCCATAAATTCCTATTTCGCCTTCCTCCTGTTGGGTGGGTTGGGTGTGTAGATTTCCATTATGCTCATCTTCTATTTTTTTTCCTCTCTTTTGTCTTAAGGCCTTCCTCTCTTGCCTTGGAGCTTGTATCTATGTTTTCGTGCTGTTCCTTTTTATACAATTCAACAATTATCAAAAAAATAAAATAAAAAAGATTAATGACCGAGAGTCTCCATAAAATTGGAGCAGAAGTGATTTAAACAAAAAACTTGAAAGTCAGGAGAGTTTTGGGAGTTTGTATGCTTCTCAATCAAAATGAGGGAGATCTCTCTTATTTTTCATCTATATATCTGTTCCATTAAGTTAACACACTATTGCAAAGGGATATATCGCGATATAGCTATTTATTGAGAGATTTTATCAAATCAAATTTCCTCATTTGATCTATATCGACCATTAGGGAAAGGGATATATCACGATATTTCGGGATATTTTGAACCATGGCTAGTGTCCTAGGGCTATTTATATGAACTTCATTGAAGATAATGAGGACAAATCAAATTTTCTCATTTGATCAATATCGACCATTAGAGAAAGGGATATATATCATGATATTTTGAACCATGGCCAGTGTTCTAGGGCTCTTTATATGAACTTCATTGAAGATAACGAGGACAAAAGCTAAAGAACCTGGTGAGATTCTTGACAATGTTGTTTTTTGTTTCAAGGAAATAATTTGCTTGACTAGAGCAACTACTGATCGTAAAAGGGCAACCTAAGGATGATTAGAAACAAAACTATATCACTTGAATATAATTAATATGTGGTTTGAAACATGTACACCCAAATTAAAATCCTGCTGTAATTAAACATCCAACCTTTCTTGAGAAAGGTATACTACTATTAAGTATGACATCCATGAAGTATGTGTCATATGCATGATGGCATGGGTCACTTCTATGCTAGTGCCTTAAGGTTTCTTATATGAACACCATTGTAGATAACGAGGGCAAAGCTAAAGAACCAGGCTAGATTCTTGAAAAGGATGTCTTTAGGTGATTCAAGTAATTATTTTGCTTAATTAAAGAAACTACTGACCACAGAAGAGCAACCTAAGTATGACAGGAAACAAAATAATATCATTTGTACAAAGCTAAATGGTGTGGCAACTGGCAAGGTGATAACAGTAATGGGTAACAGTGGTAGTGAATCTGTGGCATTAAGAAATTGAAGTTGAAAGCAGAAAAACACCCTAGGCCATATAGTAATCAATGAACGAAAATTGATTCACAATACCTCTTCAAGTTTGCTCTTAGCAACTACGAAGAAGAATTGATACCATTCCTAAGACAACCGTTGGCATGTTTCTGGGTCGACAATGGTTGTAAGGATGATGCATGTTTGTACTGGTTAGATTCAAGAAGTTTTATTTTGAGACCTGAGGAGCCAACAGATGGGACTTTCACATCTGTAACAAGCTGCTTCATTTAAAATGACTCCATGTACAGAAAGTGAGAAAAAGCTCGTCAAGCGAATGCTGATCAAGAAAACTGCAATGGAATATTCATCTAAAGGACTGAAGTGATTGCAAGAGCAACTTAAGGCTACCATGGACATTAATGGAAACAGTGCAAACAGTTTGATAACAACACTTTATTTCCCTAGCTCGATGGAGTCGAGTTCTTTCAAGCAGGGGGGAGAGATGCAAATGCAGGCCATGGGTTTAACCTATGGATTCCATCCAATTAAGTAGCAATCTAGGGACACAACCCATGAATATTCTAGTCCATGGATCTTCTAGCATACCTATTGGGTCATCCAGTTGGTCCATTCTGAATGAGCCTCCTATGTAGTATCAAATTAGGATGTTAGTAGTAGTTATATTATGTTTAAGATTTTAATTACTAGTTTCCTATTTTAGTGTTTTATTTTAGTAGGGAAATTATGTTTTTTTTTTCAGTTGACTGTGGACTAAATAGATTTTTCTATAAATCTACGTACTTGTTGTTTAGGGTTAATGAAGAGTTGTAGTCAATTCTCTCCATGGACTGCTGTCATGTTTACCATGCTTTTTCAAGGTGGCCTGTTCCACTAAAACCTTTGGCCTTGAAAACTCCCTTTTTTTTGTTTATCTTCTACTTTCTTCTTCATTATCATCTGTCGTATATTCTTCTAATTTCAAAAAGTATTTTGTCTTGACAGTTTGCATCAATCAAGTGGTATCGCAGTTAAATGTAATTTATGTAGAGTATAATCAGAGAGACTGTTGAAACCAAAAATGAATTCATGATGATAAAAGATTCATCAAGATTGACATTGGTGAGTCATGAAGAGTTCTACTAGTGACCAAGTGATTACTTGATAAATATTGTCAACGAATGAAACTGTCCAGTATTTTCTAGAATGGTATAGATATTTGATGTTAGAAAACCTCGAATCAGTCCTATCAAAGAGGAATCAGGGATCTATGGATTGTCGGCAGTTGATAGTTATGATCTACCCAATTATAATGAAGATTAAGAGATTATGTCTACCTAAAACTGTCCTGTATGATTATATTAAAATTTCATCTATGTAGATTGAAGAAAGCTCAAAGAGGTAATTCACTCGTTAAACAAGGTTGGACAACTCTTCAAATATTTATAAAATACCTGATAAAAGAAGATGGAGTTCTTCGTTTTAAATCTCCCCAAATTTTGTGAAATGACCCACAAAATTTCCTGTTTGAAAATGCACCCAAAATATCACTTCTACCAATAGAAGATGGAGCTCTTCGTTTAAATCTCCCCAAATTTTGTGAAATTACCAACAACATTTCCTATTTGAAAATGCACCAAAATATCACTTCTACCAATATTTTCCTTATTATGAAAGTATCCTTTATAATTTTGTAAGGAAAATACCATGAGATGTGAACCTTCATAATGATGGGAAAAGTTTAGAATGGAGACATACAACAAGGAAAAGTAAATTTCAGTTCATCAAAAAGCATGCACAAATAAATCATTAAAACCTTGGTGAAGCTCATGGTCATCAAACAGAATTCCTACACATCATAATAGCAGCAGAAGGTCCAGAATAGAGACGTATAACAAGGTAAATATGAGCTCATCAGAAAAAAACTGCACAAATAAATCAGATTAATGGCCCACATAAATATATATATACCACGTGGACAATACTACAGCCCACATAAGCCCCATTGACACATACACAGCAGATTTTGTCACGTGTAACAATAGCTGTTGAATTTTTAATATTTATAAGTTATCTAAGGAAAGATGTTAGAATAGGAATTGCCTTTTTGCCATGTGGAAAATGTGTTTGGAGCTGAAACCTGGTATGTAAAGTGGGGTCAAATGGAAGTACACCATGAGTGAAATTTGTGTCCACTATCTTAACTCTGGTGCATCTAATGAGTAAATCTGGTCTATACATCTGCTAAATAATAATCAAGGCCAATTTTTCGAAGTCAAAATCTACCATTGTTCAGTATTAAATCTAGTTTGGTAGAACACCTAAAGAAGATAATAATCATCATCATATGCCTTATCCAACTAGTTGGGGTCGGCAACACGAATCCTTTTCCTCCAACCCAATCTGTCAAAAACCATATCTTCAGTCGAATTACGAGTGTGCAAATCCTTTTTGATTGAATCCATCCAGGTTATTTTGGGTCTTCCTCTCCCCCTCTTACACCTTCTCACAGCTGCTTCCTTAGGTCTTTGTTTTATATGCCCAAACCATCTTAACCAACTTTTCTTCATCTTATCTCCTAATTGAGCCACATCCAAAGAACCTCGAATATGTTCTTTCTTCACCTTATCTTTTCTCATCTCAGCAACGTTCATCCTATGCATATGTTGTTTCATTGTCACCCAACATTCTGATCCATACAACATAGCAAGCTAATGGCCGTCCTATAAAATTTTCCTTTTAATTTGAGTGGAACACATTGATTGCATAACACTCTAGAAACTTTTCTCCACCGAAGCCATCTAGTTCTAATTCTATGACCAATATCCTCATCAATATTTCCCTCTTTACCTATAATTGATCCTAGATATCGAAATTGATTGCTTTTAGGAATCACTTGGTTTTCAATCACCTCTACTATTGTTTGTGCTAAAGTTACCTAAAGAAGATAATGTTGATGCTAAATAGTAAAATAATTATCAAGCTCGAAATAAATTCATACTGCTAGACATCTTGAGATAATAAAAACCCAGTAACTATAATGTGAATGGTAGAAGAATATCCATTTTTGGGTCAAAATTTTCAGACTGTGAAAAGTGATAGTTTTTTATTATGGAGGACATTAGAGAAGAAGATGACTTGAACAAAGATGTTTAACTTTTAATAAGAGAGGCTTTAATTGTATGAAGCAGATTTTGATGGATAGATTGATGATTCTATGGATATTAGCCACATCGAAAGTAAAAGTCTAATGGGTATTACAGAACATATCTGCATGAGTTGTAGGAAAGGCATGAAGTAATGTAATATGGTGATCAGTTACAAGTTTTTTCTCAAAGTTAATTGTTGGGATTACAATCATACTATTGGGTTTTGTCTCAAATTCTTTGTGGGTCTAGAAATTTTGTTTTCTTTAGGAAATATTTTGAGTTTTTAAGAGAAATATTGTGTATTTTTCCTTGTTGGTATAGGCGTGGTTTTGGGTTTCTGATTTTGCGATTTGAGTTATATTTTGGAAATTCTATAAAAAAAGTTCTGAAGCCTAGGGTTTCAGTTAGAGAGAGGGGTTCTCTCCTTGGGGAGAGTTCACCATTGGAAACCTAAGATTTCCTCCTTTAGGATGAAGCCTCCATGGTTAAGAGGCTTTAAAGTGTATCCCATTGCTCTTTGAAAGTTTATCCTTGGGTTTAGAGTGTACTTCTCGTGGAGAGCATGGGATCCTTTTGGATGGTTGTCTCTTGTGGTTTTCCTCTTATTAAGGGTGTACCCTCTGGGTTGTTACATTATGATTCTTCTTATGAGTGTTTCGGGTGTTTTTGCTCCTCTTTTAGGTTTTAAGCTGTAGCGTAGTGTCTTGTGGCATTAGTGTTAGGGGTTAGTTTTGCAGAATGCTGTGTATTTGTAATCTTCAATATAGTGGAAATTCTTAATCATTTTTGCCCATGGACGTAGCCCTCTTTGGAGTAAACCACATAAATCCTTATGTTATGGTTTGACTACTTCTTTTCATTATTTTCTCTGGTTATTTTTCACACATACTAGGCTAAAATTATATAATAAGAACCCATGCAAAATTGCATTGCTAATAAAGGATGGAGATATCACAATCTTTCAGTAATCTCTTCTCTCTTTTTATATTGGACAGAAATGCATGGATAAGGTTTGGCTGGACATGGTGTCTATAAATTGTGTCATTTTTTTACAAAGTGAATATGGCAACATGATATAAAGGAAATAAATCATAGCAGGAGGAAATCTATAAATTTTGGGGAGATGAGAAATTCATTGAAATCCCTTTGGACTATACAAACAGTGCTAAAACTGATCATGAAATATATTACACGATGAAGTCAAAATTGTGGCAATTCAAGAACTAAAGAAAAAAAGAAAAAGCACAGTGAAAGGATATAGCAGCAGGATCTCGTGGAAGTTCTTACAAGAGAGGGATTCGAATGTAAATCAACATCCTAGTAGTTGGTACAGTAAATATGAAGTTGAAACAAAAATGGAGGCATGCATCAGTTGCAAAGTCATACAGGAAGCTAATGCAGACACCACCTCCAGGAACAGCTTTTGACTGGATATAACTGAGCCCTTAATCGCCCATTTTGGATTACAAGCAGTCGGTTGCTGTGTTGAACTTTTTTCTAACATTACATTGCGCTTGATTATTTTTGTATTAGCTATAAAGATTTAAGAAATTATAAATTTGAATAAGCATTTAAATAGGTTAATTAAGTAATAACCAAAATAGGTAACTCCCTCTCCTCTCCCATGAGTTTAGTTTATACCAGATATTGAATGCAATAAATTATTGCCTTGAAGCTTTTTATGAGGGACAGGCTCTAGATTCAGCTACAACAATAGTTTACACTATTGGTTGCTGTCTAGATTCTAAAACATGTGGAATACATGATGGATCAGCCATGGGTGCAAATTACACCTTATGATAACTATAATAGTCTAAGTCAAGGGAATATGACCATCAAATGTTTATCACCTAAAAATATATTTTAAACCATCAAATCAAATAATGAGAATCTTCTCTCATAGAAGGCTGTTGAATGTTTAGCATCACTCAAAAAGTGGGATTGATTTGGATGATTTGAACTTCAAACGATGACTTTAATTTTATTTTATTATTATTATTTATTTTATTTTTTTGTTCCTTTGTTGTTTCATGGCACCCATTAATTTTAGATCATTATAATATTTGCTTCCCCAAAATTCATCAACTGGTTATGATCGGACCAAAGGTCCAGTGGCCAAGTGTGCATGCGTTAAGGATTCCTATCTCTGCAGATATGAGTCCCAAGTGAGGACCCGAAACCAGGTCCTCAGTACGACCACTCTGGGACTTTACCAACCAGTCTGACCGTCATCGTCAAACCTGTAGGGAACTGTATTGTCAGGAAAATCTATCACAAAATTCTAAATTGACCACATATTTGATCCTTTGTTTTTCTTTTTCATCTTTCAGATTAGCAAATACTATGAAGTAGGTCATAAGTTCTACCTAATGCACATATCAATTCTGCATATTTTAGGAGCAAGGATAGATACGTCCCTACATACATGTCCTTGTTTTGACATGTGTAGGACATGAGTATCGTGTTGACATGTATGGGTCATTAACCCTTGTTTTTTGGCATCTAATGTATCAGACCTTGTTTCGATATGTTCTACCATGTGGCATATATATATATATATATATATCAACCAAAATGTCAATTCAACTCTTTTTAGAGCACTATTGTGCAGTACAGTTTGTCCTACTGCACCAGGAACCCTATCCTCAAGTTTCTAATTGAGAAAAGTTCCTTGCTCTTATTTCTAAATTCACAAGTTTTGGCCTTCATTTTCTTATTGTATAATCATTTTTCTATATGGTTCTTTCCCAATCAATGGTTTGTTCCTGTCACGGATCATTATTTTGTTAAGAATCTATGCCCAAATCTCCATCACAGTACTTCTCTTTTCTGGAACCAATGATAATAATGTTGTAGCTTCTACAGTTAAAGCACTTTCTAACACAGTCCTGGCTTCTGTTATTTTTGTTATCTGCTGTGACTGCAGCTATGACAGAATGCATGATGCGGAGGCACAGACCAATTCTATCGATAGGACTGTGGCTCATTTGCTTTTTCACAGGCCTTTGGAGTCATCTGCAAAACTTGTTGACTCAACTGAATCACTAATTTCTTCCAAGCTTCCCTCTATGGCAGACTCAAGGAACATTCCAATGGGATGCTTACCTGAAAATTCTACTGATAAACAAAATGCTTCTCACCAGGAATCCAAAACTCATTGTGCATTAACTGAGACCCAGCATGAGAATCAATTTCGAAGCAGTACTTACATAAACAAGTCCGAGCATGCATCAAACAATGAACAAGAGGATGCTGGAGTTATGGAAGTGGAAGCTTCACGATGAAGAAAAGGTTCATTGGAGACTGTCTATGGGTAATCCTTTCCCTTATCTCTTACTTGCATGTTTATTTGATTTTCTTGCATCATTATACAGATTTGCTGGTAAATGAGGAAGTTTTGTTTTATTGTCAGCCCACTGGATCTTTGTCGATTCTGAATTATGGAGACTCAAGCATCACTCAACAAAAGAGTTTGTCGTTGTATATGCATTAAGTCATGTTTATACAAATCTAATGTGAAGTGGCTATGTAACTATGCATCTTCCGTGCAAAGGATTGATAGCTGACTTGTGTCCTTGCCTATTTCACTCTGGATAATTTTTATTGTCTGTGTGAGCTTTGCTCTGTACTAAGCTCATGATTGTGAAACATCAACTTGTTAAGTCTTGGCATATCTTATTTAGGTTTGCTCAGTGTAGGAGTTGTTTTTTTGGCCTTCTTCAGATCTTTGAGAATATCTATCATGAAATGCATCTACTCAAGAGTGGCAGCAATTTGAGATTGAGATTAGTTCGTCCCCCTTTTTCAAATATCTAACCAGATAGCAATTACCATCATGCAAATACATCCAGGAAAACTTGAAGTCTTTTCTTATTTTATTTTTTTTTCTACAATTGTTCTTGTTTACAAATCTGTTGCATTGGTTTAGGCTATTAGAACTGTGTAGCTTTGGTCTTTTTATGCATCCTTGCGTTCCTTTTTCTCTTTTGTTTGCTTCATTATTATATATGTCTTTGCAAAAATTAAGTTTATGCAGAAAGGAGCTAGAGGATAACAATCCCCTTGTGGCGTAGAATTTTTATCACTTGCATCACCAGGCTGAAATAATGATCTTATATAGCTTTTTACTACATAATTAGCCTTTACGAGGAATGCTTATCGAATTTTGTTCTCTTTTTGAGATTATTTTAGATTTTTTGGAATGTTTTATAGTTTATTTCTTTAGGTGGATTTCATTGATCTGTTATGATCATGTTGTTAAACTGGAAAGGCTTGCCCAGAAACCTCACTTAATAAGATGCCATACATACAAGTGCAGGGGGATGGATTTCTGAATTTTCTATCAGATGAATGTTTCACCTATCAGCTGCATGTTTGTCATCTCAAAACATGTAGGATGTCTTCCAACCTTCATAATCTCTATCAAGGATGACTTTATCTCCTTTAGCAGATTTCATATTGTCCATGGAAGAATCAACCTACTATGACAATCTTTATTTTTCTTCCATCCTGCTGCTTTACAATAGAGGGGTCTTCAGGTTAGATGATTCCAAACTACAAACCACACTGTCTTGACCCATTTCCTTTTCTTTGGCTTGTCCCCACATCACAGCATAAAAGCCTACTGCAATTATGATTGCTCCAATCACACTACACAACAAAAGAAAAAAAAACCATTAGGACTTCATTTGCTCAAGAGAATCAAAAACAAAGAAAAAAGAAAAGTACCTTCCAACATGGAGAGCATCTCCAAGGAAAATGGCACCCATGATAACAGCAATGGCAATACCCAATGGCTTGAACATGGCCACATACAGAATCCCCTTCTCCTTGAGGCACCATGTATGAACACCATAATGGAATATACTTCCAAATATTGCCTGCACAAGGTGTGTCCATTAAGTTGAAGTCACCTAGTGATACATGTTAAGGTAGTTTGTAGTGTGCTTACTGCATAAACAATAGCCAGCAACTCAATATCTGCTCTTAGTCTCCAAGCACTTGGATTTCTTTCTACAATTAGAGAGAGGATTGCACATTGGATAGTTCCAAAGAAGCCATAGAAAAAGACTATGGTCATCTCATGTGGGTATTGCTTTACAGTTGCTGCCTGAGATTTAAAAAAAAAAATCAAATTAGTTACTTGTAAGGGGCTGTTGTGATCTTAAGTTTTATACAATTTGATTGAACTTCACCTGTATAACATTCCATATTGCAGCCAAGAAAGATGTAATTGCAAGGAGAAGGCCTCCAAGGACCCAATTTGATTGTGCTGTAATAAGAGGGAAGTTGGATGGCTTGAAATAGGATGGTGCCAGCAAGATAGGTGGGCCCTTGCAGAGAGTCACTATGAATGCCCCTGCTATGGATACAATGGTGCCCAAGGTTTTGGCTTGACTGCTTGAGTTTCTCAGATCTAACTTTTCCATCCTAAGCAAGTAAACACAACAAATGGAAAGAAAACTTAGGAAATTTTCATTTTCAATTTTTTTTTTTTTTTTTTTGGTCTTTCTGATGGTCATCTTAGTTTCCTAATTTTGAGTTTATTATATATGGAAGGTGGTAGGAACTAGGAAGCAATTCATTTTAGTGCAACCCACCTATCAACCTTGTACATAAAGACAAACTTCTTGACGGCTAGGAAGCCCTTCCTAGACCTAAAAGGGCTTCCTACCCAATGCTTAGATGTTTGGTGAAATTTTTGAAAGCTGCTTTGGATGGAAGGGCTTCTTCAGGAAGCTCATTTTGGAGAAGCTTGTATGGGGGCAGCTTTTAAAAACTGTGTTTGCAGGAAGTAGCTAACCATGTTCTAAATTTAAGTAAACCTTTTAAAATGATTAAATTGTCTTCATTTTTATTATACATTCTTTACAAGGACAAAAGTATCCATCAAGTCTAAAATTATGTACAAACATCATTTTATATAATTTTTCTCATCAAAGTAATTTTTAACCAATGGCTTTGGTTCAAAACCCTTTTGAACAAAGCTCTTTACAGTGAAGGCCTTCCATTTGGAGGAAGCTACGGCAAAGAGGTCCTAAAAATGGGGATTGGAAGTGATTCAGTGTATTTTCTCATTTTCATTCCATGACTGGAACTCGTTCCAGCCATGGTTTCTGAAAATGAATTTAGAAATTAAGTAGAACCAATTTCGGTTCGGTTTAATCAAGATATCAATCCAAAATCAGACCAATATTAATTCGGTTTTATAATTTTAAAACCAATACCGAACCCGATGTTTAGAAACCCAATCCAAACCAAACCAAAAATGATTTGGATCGGCGGTTTTCGGATTGAACCCACCCAAGTTGCATCAATCAAATTATATATTTTTTACACCCACACCTGAAAATAATTGCAAGCACAAATGTATAAGCTGGCACAAGGTTGCCCATTGCTGATGCAAGAGTTGGAGAGCTGTAGCTTATACCAGTAAATGCAAGTGTCTGCTCCAAACAAATCCTGTGAAAAAGATAATAAATCTGTTCAAAAAGAGCAAATTTATGAATCAACTCAACAGTATATATATATGTGTATGTATACCCAATTAGGCCAAGGAGGAAGAATCTACAGAGGATGGAGAAAGTGAGAGGAGGTCTATTGGATCTGCAAATTCACAAGAGAGAGAGAGAGAGAGAGAGAGAGAGAGAGAGAGAGAGAGAATATATGAATCAGTTAAGGGATTTGAGAGAGAGAAGAATAAGCCAACTGAAATCAAGGTTTTAAATTTTGATTTCGTAATGGGTCTGTCTAAATTTCATAAAAATTTTGCCAAATTGCTCGAAATAAGAAAATATCGCCATGTCGCAAAATAAAAAATAACAAAATCTAAAACCTTGACTGAAACTGGGAGAGAATAAACCTGTTGAAGATGAACTGTGGAATAAGGATGAAAGTGCCAAGGGCATTATAGTAGACGACGAAGACGAAGTTGTTCATCCCTTTTAACATTGCTGCTTTGCTTAGTGTAGTTATGCCAACGTCGGTGCACTCCACCATCACCATGGCTGCAAAGGGAACTGCACCCCACAGACATGTTTTCAAATCCATTCCCTTCACTAGGAAGTGAGAGGAAGATGATTTTTGGGTACAGAAGTTCCTTGATGAAAGGAAAACATCATTTGAGATTGGGAAATCTTGATTATACTTTTGATCACATGAAGACAAAACACTATACATACAAAAGTATAAATGATGTTTTCAATCTAATGACATTTTTCATGACATGTTTGTGGATCTGGTCAAAATTTATGGCAAGAGATACCAAAAAATTATATGATTTTATAATTGCAAATATTACTGTCATTACAACAGCAGAAAAGGATCCTTATGTAATATTAGAATATAACAAAAAAAAAAACAGAGAAAATCCACAATTTTCAAAGAAATAATTTTAAAAATTGGATTATTAAGGAATCTTTCCATATGTAAGCAAAGGAAAGAATAATATAATGATAGATTGGGGACAGTTAAAACCTCAATAATTGAGAAATCAAACAGCTCCAATGAGGTGCCTTATTTATTTAACCATTGGCCATATATGATTCAGAATTGCAACTTATTGTGATTATAAGAAAGAATCACATTTTGGTCCAAGAAGTGCAGATTATCCTTCAGATTATGCCAAAAATACATCAAATGATGAAGAACCAAATTTTACCCCTCAAGGTGGCGAAGAAGAGACTCGGAAATAATATTTTCGCTGGGAACAGATTATCATCTGACATTACCAACAGAACAAATGCCATCCCAGTTTCTGAAATGCCTATCAATCAAAAGATGCAATGAAAAGAACTAAAACCAAACAATGCTGTTAATGTGCACTATAGGCTTTCATATTGCTTTGGGTTTGAAAGCAAATCTCCTAAAAATAAGAGGCAAATCAAACATACACAACCACAACGATTTACGCGGTTCAACAAAATTGCCTATTCAAAAGCACTACAAAAATGATACAAGAACACGTTGTTGGGTATTCTGAATCAAAAGCACTAGAAAAGTGATACAAGAACATGTTGGGTATTCTGAAGACTGTCCAGAGCATCCGGTTGACCGGTCAACTCTCTGATTGACAGGGGCACTACAAAGCCCCAAAGACAGCAAGGTCTTTTGGAGCAATCACCAGCCAAAATGGACGGTTGACCAACCGTCACAGGTCAAGTTAAATCCAATCAAAGGGCTGACCAATCGATCAGTTTCCTCAACAGTCGACCAGCCAAAATGGACGGTTGACCAACCGTCACAGATCAAGTTAAATCCGACCCCTCGAGTCTCATTATATGAGGGAGTTGTTTCCACTTTTGTGATTAGCGAAAATAAGAGTGCGTGAGAGGAAGAGAAAAACAAACCAAGAGAGGTTAGTTTCTTCAAAAGTTTTCTGAGAAATTATAAAACTTCAAGAAAGTTATAGTGGATTAGACGTAGGCAAAATCGCCAAACCACATTAAATCTGCTCTTTATTTTCTAGCTTTCATTTATTTGTTTTCCTTGTTCTCTTAATTCCTCGAACCTCAAGATCTGGAAACTCTCGAGTTTATTAGATTGATCTACGTGTGTTTAGATTGATCGAATCCCAACAGAACAGTGACAAAAAGTATGGTAATTATTATCCTGTGATTAAGGCTTTAGATTGATCGAATCCCAACAGAACAGTGACAAAAAGTATGGTAATTATTATCCTATGATTAAGGCTAACAAACCACCAAGTAAAATTACTATTTACCCTCGACAGAGTCAAGGATCAATTAGTACTTCTCAAATGCCTCTGTAGCACCAGTATCCACATAACAACAACAAAAGCTTATAATTACCCAGCAATGCGGATACATCGTGCAATGTTTGCAATCTGCAGGAAAAAAAAAACCTGAATCTGTGCAAAAATTCCCTTCTCTATTTTTCTTCTCTTTTGCTGCGGTCACAATCATTCTTGCAATTCATCTGTCGTTGTTTCTACTCTCTAAAACAGCACACATTTGCCTCGCCTGCAAAATGATATAGGCAGTTAAATACTCACCATAAACTCAAACCTTCTCTGTGAATAAGACAGATGAGAGAGAGAGAGAGAGAGAGAGACACCACTACGAATTAAAAGTTTATTACCGGTGGTCAGCAATCACAGGTAATGAACAGTAAACCGACGCTATAGAAAACAGAGGCACTGAAGGAGTCATCGCCTTAAGTGGCGTTGCAGAAAAGCTACAGCTGTGCCTTTAACAGCGGCCAGAGAACAACCTGTAATACATTTTGTTATACAGACGGTAAATAAAGTGTACAGGCAGTGATTTTGCCCCAGCAAATTTTAAAATTATCCGGCAGTGGTTAAATGACCGCTGTAACATTTGATGTATGTAATATTTTATTTTGATTTTAAAAAAATATTTTTACTTCCAAATTTTTTTGTAAATAAAAATATTTTGTGGACTGCTGTCATTAGGCTCGACTTCATCCAGAGAAACCACATCAATAATAATACCCAGACAAAGAATGTGGTGTTGTGGACTGCTCTCATTAGGCACGACACGGCAATAAAGGCACTAACTTGTAATTACTAGGGCCTGTAATGCATTGGCCTTCTGAACCTCGCGACCTTCCTGTAAATAATAGGCAGAAATAGAAAGGTTAAAAGAATGACTATCAACAAATGTAACTCACCTATATGAGAAGTATAGATGCTTTGACATTTATGTCCTATAGCTTATTAAGGACAGATTCTTCAGTTTTCAAGATGGGAGTAACAATTGGATTGGTGCAACATTGGATACAATTACATTTATTTTTCCATATTTCTGCAACCAAAATAATAAGCATTCATTAAACAAAAGACTGCAATCCATAACAACAATACGTTATCATATTATATACTTCAACGCCAACTTTCAAACGAAAACTAAAAATGGAAAGTTTTTAGCACTTAAGCAGCCATCTCTATTACACTACAAATTATAAGGTTACAATTTGAAAAAGGAGGAGAAACTAGATCATATTATACAACACCCATTACCAAAATAAGTTGCACAAAGTATAAAAGAATTTCATATTTTTCCCTTTTCGAGAACACAAGCTCCAGCAGTCCTAACCCTTAAATTCATTTTTGATATACTGGAGAAAATAAGTTTCACTCACTTGGGACATCAAAGTCAAAATATACACCATTAAGAACTGTCCAAACAGAACCAGTAAACTAGAACAATTATTTTAGTTATCATGCTAAAGTTCAGCTTCACTCAGAATGATCAACCAGAAATAATATACAAATAGATTCTTCTCTGAATTATTATAAGGGAGATATTAATTCAAAAGACTTGAACATGAGCAACAACTAAGTGCAACGA
This sequence comes from Pachysandra terminalis, assembly GCA_031762675.1. Taxonomy (NCBI): domain Eukaryota; kingdom Viridiplantae; phylum Streptophyta; class Magnoliopsida; order Buxales; family Buxaceae; genus Pachysandra; species Pachysandra terminalis. The sequence continues at coordinate 15,044,771 of JAUPMG010000001.1, read as the reverse complement.
GAAGAATCATGATAAGCAATCTGTAGATTGACAAACAGAATCTCAATTCTACTATAGCTTATCATTTGATTCAAAAAGAATAGATAGAGATAGAGACTAACAGAATTTCATATTCTACTAAACCAGTATAGGATGATTTTAAGAACTGAGGAGTTCAGCTGTTTCTGTTATCTGTATGGACTGAGAATTGCAGTAGAAACCCAACCTTCCTAGTCAAAAGCCTTCTATTTCTTTCTCCAAAGTCGGTGGTATACGCTCAGCAACCTCGACCCCCCAGTCTGTCTTAATTAAGGTAAGAATACCCTATCGATATTATCCAACAAGATAAGCGATAACATGCTATTCAAGAGATGTCCAGTTTTCCATCCTCAAGCTTGGTTCCGCAGAGTTCACAGTAAATAGTAATATTTTATAGATGGGAAAAATCACAATGGTAAGTTACAAATTTACTTCCTCCTAAGTGCAAAGCAAGTAATCTGATTATCAAGTGTAAAACATCAACGCTGACACCACGTACATCAATACCCTCGATTGTTACCAACAATACATTTCCAGCAACACCCACAGGAGTGTTATTGTTCAGATTTCCTGCCTATTGGAATACTGTAGGTAGATGGTTTTATCCTGTACCTGAACTGGCTCAGAGGATGAAGCATAATACGAAATCATTGCAATTTCAAGTTGCACATATAAATTCAATAAAAGCTTGATTCTGGTTTGCTCCAACGTTGCACTTTGTATTGATAACTCTGCCAAACAGTTCCCCCAATTTGAACAGTTCCTCCTCTTTGCATTCCCATGGCAAGTTTCTCAAATGAAAAACATTGGAAGACGGTTGTGTGGAATGAAACTGTGGCTGATTGGATACAGATGCCATTTTGATAAAATAGAACCCTGTTAAACAACACAAGACCTATGAGGTCCTTCAGAATCCAAGTTCTTTTTAATAAACATGGATCATAATTAGGCATAACTACTGAATTATACCCTCAGAAGGTGTAGAGACCCGGATCTGGAAAATTAATAATAGTAACTGATGTGTGACTATTTAATAGTCAAATAATGAAAATAATTAAATAGGGTTTTATAAGAATTAATTAGTAATTTTTCTGTAATTAATGGTGCGAGTATTAGGTTAATTACAGCTTTGGGTTAATTATTAATCAAAATATCTAATTTGGGGTTAAGGTGTAATTAGAAAACTCTATGGGGGAAACATCTGTAATTATGAAACTTAATTCAAATGTTGCAACCCACAAGGGAGGTGGATGTCGTGGGTTTGTAATGGGAGAAGAAGGGAAGCGACTATAACTTCTCCCTCACCTTTCCCATATGGTCAGATTTCTAATAGGAGAGTTCTTGTGGGTTAAGAAAAGTGGGAGAAGAGATTAGAGAGGGAAGAACAACCCTTAGCCATCACCTATCTTTGGAGAAGAAGAAGAGGAAGAGAGGAAGAAGAGAAGAGGAAAAGAGGAAGAAAGGAAGGAGTGAAAGGAAGAGGAAGTGCTTTGCTAATCCAAGATCTAAACCCTATGTAAGTATCATTTTCTGTATAGTTCTCAAAGAATTTTTTTTTTTTTTTTGATGAATAACTAGCAGGGGTATATATATATATAAAAAACAAAATGAGGAAAGTACATAAAGGAAATAAAGTAAAACGGACCCAGCGCACAACGAGAGCACCAGGCCGAGAACAAACAAAGACGGACAGAGCAGTCCAAAAACAACTAAAATAAAGACTATCCTACACCTCTCAAAAACTCCAGATTCAGAGTCCACAAAACCAACCGTCTGTCAATCATCGCCGTCTAACATATCATCAGTAGGAATACCCACGAACATCTCCTCCCTTGCAATCCCATCTCTAGCAAGCCGATCTGCCAACCCATTACCAAATCTAGGAATGTGAACAAAGGACGCCTAGACCCTCTCACCCAAAGTTCTCAAAGAATATTGTGACTGTCTTCTGATTTGAATGCGTGTATTTATCACTCGTGTATATGGTTTCCGAAAGTATGATTTCATTGTTTGTGTTTGATGACTAATTGCTTATTGAGTTGCATTCTATTCGTATTTGACTGGAATGATGACTATTCTCGTTCTTACATGATTCCGGATTGATTGATGCAAGATTGGATGCTAGAAATTATATGCGATGTTAAATGTATGATTTAGTCCTTTGATTGGTTAAATGAAGATTTATCATGTTTACTTCGATCTAGTAATGATTTTTAATAGTTTATAATTATTCTTCATGATTTCGAATTGAACCGGATTGAAGAGTTCAAATTTGGGGCCTCCAGGAAAAATCTAGGATTTAGTTCCCGCGAACAAAATGCACAGAAGAGTGACCCGCCGGCAGGCACCAATACACTGGTGCTGCTGTTGACGGGGACTAAAAATGCACTGAAAAATGGCCATCTGCAGCCACCAGTACATCGGTGGTGCTGCCGACGGGAACAAAGTATTTTATTTGTATTTTTCTAGTATTCCTATGTTTGTTAGGAACACAATGGTCCAAGTTTGAGGTTAATCCGATAAGTATAGAAATAGTTATGATTTAAACACTGAATAAGTGTCAAAGCTGGAAAAATGGCCTTCGGCAAGTACCTTGGTGCTACCGAGCTACTTACCAAGCTCCAATGGGGTCCAAACTTTATGGACACCTTGAAATGGGTATTTTGAGTTTCTTGTAGTGTGGTTTGATTAGTGTTATAAACTTATGATCTATTATGTATTTGTACACTGGATAGGATACTTATGATGGCTTCTGGAAGATCATCCGCACGTATGGGCGCGTGGATAGTTTCTGACGGGAATTATCATCGGAATCCAAAATTGATGATTTCTATGCATGACCTTGGTACTAAATGGATGTGTTATGTCGGTTATGATTGTCATATAGTTATTACATGTGGAAAAGATACCCGCGATGGCATCCGGCGGATTATTCGTGTGTATGGGCACACGGATAGCTTCTGAAGGGTATTATCACCATAGTGTTTAAACTCGGAAATCGGCTCGGGATCGTTCTCTGCCGATCCCGAGTTGGATCGTTCCGATCCTAGATGGATCGGGCGATCCAACTCGGGATCAGAACGATCCAGTTGATTTGGTTTTTTCTCGGCTTGGAAACAACTCGGGGATCGGACGATCCCTTACACCATGATTATCACTGGAAATCCTACTGATAGGTAGAAAGGATACCTGTGATTGCATTGGGCGGATTATTCGTGTGTATGGGCGTACAGATACCTTCTGAAGGGTGTTATCACCGAAAATCCTACTGATATGTGGGAAAAATTGCTCGTCCGGTCAACCAGGCAGCAACGGAAAGAGGCTTGAACAGAATAGCTCGTTTGGTCAATCGGGTAGCGATGGATAAAGGTTTGAACTGAGTAGCTCGTCCAGTCAACCGGGCAGCGACGGACAGAGGTTTTAATTCTACATTGCATACCTTCTTTCATTATTTTAAAGGATGATTCCTTTGCAAACTCCTTGGGTGTAAATCCCTAAACATGACAAGGACGATCCCGATGCGGACTCCTTCAGTGTAAATCCCTAAACATGATAGGGACGATCTCAATGCGGACTCCTTGGGTGTAAATTAGTAAACATGATAGGGACAATTCCATCGTGAACTCCTTGGGTGTAAATCCCTAAACTTGAAAGACAAATAACTAAAGGAATTGAGCTCAATAGGTCGAAAATCCTACAAAACCACACTATACACATGGGTGATGAGCATACGAGAGGAGATGAGCGTGAGCAAGAATACCAAGTATGAGATTCTTGGAAAACCAGCTGATCACCGAACTTCGCATTCATTGGCATTCATTAGCATTTATAATTGTGTTGCATTGATCGTATTTTTAATCGTCATAGCATTCATTCATTTATCATTCATCATGTTTTTTTCTGCATTTATGACAATGTATATCCCTTATACTTGTTTATAATGTTCTTGTAATGATGTGGATAATTGCTAAGACTTGGTTCATGAGATCTTTCTGACTGTATTTCTCTCTTTTAACTATATCATGATATTGCTGTAAATGTGTTCTTGGATTATAATATTCCGTGAGGATGGATGACAAAATTGATTCTTATTAGGCATTCCAAGCTCACGCAACGTTTCATGTTGCAGGTTGATAGATACCATGGATGACATGGATGTGGCTGATAAGATACTGCCTATTGTAGATTCTAGAAAGTTTGTATTTAGTTTGTTTGATGGATTATGTTGGGTTCTATTGGAATGAAGAATTGTTGGATTAATTTTATTATTTTTATTATGGATTGTAGACTCTTCTGAAGTCACGAATTTTTATGTAACGGTTTTATTTATGCTTCCGCACTCTGATGGTTTAATAAGTCATTATTACTTTTATTATTGGTGTTTGTTTTGGGTGATCCACGTTCCACAGTTGGGAACCCGAAGGTCCCACATCGTGATCCATGTTGCCCGCATTGGGATTCGTGCCACGGGATCCGGGGCATGTCAAAATGGTATCAATGCTCTCGGTTAGGTTGCCTAGGGTGAAGAAAGCATAGACATGAACATTAGGATTCACATGACTGAAATTGTGTGTTGTCTGAATAACATAATTTGGGAGATTACTTGTTATGATTGCTCTAGTTAGGGATCTAGAGACTCAAGTTTGGTGAGACCTATGAAGGAACATAGAGACATGTAAACCTAGGAATCACATGATTTGGTGGTGTGTATAACATGACTTGTTTGTTGAATTTTATGAATGACATAATTGTTTCTATGTTGTATGCTTGAATTTATATCAAGTTAGAAATATCTTAACCAAGCATAATTGAATCTAGGATTGGGTATTTTAGAAATCTAGTGTGATTAAATTTCGGGGACGAAATATCCTAAAAAGGGGGAAGACTGTAGAGACCCGGATCTGGAAAATTAATAATAATTTGTGTGATTATTTAATAGAGTCGAATAATGAAAATAATTAAATAGGGGTTTTATAGGAATTAATTGGTAATTTTTCTGTAATTAATGGTGTGAGTCCTAGGTTAATTAGAGCTTTGGGTTAATTATTAATCAAAATATCTAATTTGGGGTTAAGGTGTAATTAGAAAACTCTATAGGGGAAACATCTGTAATTATGAAACTTAATTCAAATGTTGTAACACACAAGGGAGGTGGATGTCGTGGGTTGGTAATGGGAGAGAAGAAGGGAAGTTACTATAACTTCTCCCTCACCTTTCGCATATGGTCAGACTTCTAATAGGAGAGTTCTTGTGGGTTTAAGTGAGAGAAGAAATTAGAGAGGGCAGATCAAACCCTAGGCGTCAGCTATCTTTGGAGAAGAAGAAGAAGAAGAGAGGAAGAAGAGAAGAGGAAAAGAGGAAGAAAGGAATGAGAGAGGAAGAGGATGTGCTTTGCTAATCTAAGATCTAAACCCTATGTAAGTATCATTTTCTGTATAGTTCTCAAAGAATGTTGTGATCGTCTACTGATTTGAATGCGTGGATTTATCACTCGTGTATATGGTTTCCAAAAGTATGATTTCATTGTGTGTTTGATGACTAATTGCTTATTGAGTTGCATTCTATTCATATTTGACTGGAATGATGACTAGTCTCGTTCTTACATGATTCCGGATTGATTGATGTGAGATTGGATGATAGAAACGATATGCGATGTTAAATGTATGATTTAGTCCTTTGATTGGTTAAATGAAGATTTATCATGTTTAATTTGATCTAATAATATTTTTAATAGTTTATAATTATTCTACATGATTTCGAATTGAAGAGTTCAAATTTGGGGCTTCCAGGACGAATTTGGGATTCAGTTCCTGTGACCAAAATGCACAGAAGAGTGACCCGTCGGCAGGCACTGGTAAACCGATGGTGCTGCCAACAAGGACTAAAAATACACTGAAAAATGGCCATTGGCAAGCACCGGTACACCGGTATTTTTGTAGTATTCCTCTGTTTGTTAGGAACACAATGGTCCAAGTTTGAGGTCAATCTGATAAGTATAGAAATAGTTATGATTTAAACATTGAAGAGGTGTCAAAGCTGGAAAAATGGCCTTCGGCAAGTACCTCGGTGCTATCGAGCTATCTACCAAGCTCCAATGGAGACCAAACTTTATGGACACCTTGAAATGGGTATTTTGAGTTTCTTGTAGTGTGGTTTGATTAGTGTTATAAACTTATGATCTATTATGTATTTGTACACTGGATAGGATACTTATGATGGCTTCCGGCGGATTATCTGCGTGTATGGGTGCGTGGATAGTCTCTGACGGGAATTATCATCGGAATCCTAAATTGATGATTTCTATGCATAACCTTGGTACTGAATGGATGTGTTATGTTGGTTATGACTGTCATATAGTTATTATATGTGGAAAAGATACCCGTGATGGCATCCGGCGGATTATTCGTGTGTATGGGCGCACGAATAGCTTCCGATGGGTATTATCACTGGAAATCCTACTGATAGGTGGAAATGATACCTGTGATGGCATCAAGCGGATTATTCGTGTGTATAGGCACACGGATAGCTTCTGAAAGGTGTTATCACCAAAAATCCTACTGATATGTGAGAAGAATAGCTCGTCTGGTCAACCAAACAGCGATGGAAAGAGGTTTGAACAGAATAACTCATCTGGTCAACCAGATAGCGACAGATAAAGGTTTGAACTGAGTAGCTCGTCCAATCAACCGGGCAGTGACGGACAGAGGTTTGAATTCTACGTTGCGTACCTTCTTGCATTATTTTAAAGGACGATTCCGTTGTGAACTCCTTGGGTCTATATCCCTAAACATGATAGGGACGATCCCGATGCGGACTCCTTGGGTGTAAATCCCTAAACATGATAGGGATGATCCCGATGCGGACTCCTTGGGTGTAAATCTCTAAACATAATAGCAACGATTCCATCGTGAACTCCTTAAGTGTAAATCCCTAAACTTGGAAGACATAAATAACTACGGGAATTGAGCCTGGTAGGTTGAAAATCCTACAAAACCACGCTGTAAACGTGGGAGGTGAGAGTACGAGATGAGATGAGAGTGAGCAAGAATACCAAGTATGAGATTCTTGGAAAACTAACTGATCACCGGAATTCGCATTCATTAGCATTTATAATTGTGTTGCATTGATCGTGTTTTTAATCGTCATAGCATACATTCATTCATCATTCATCATGTTTTTTTTCTGCATTTATGACAATATACTTCCTTTATACTTGGTTTTTTTTTTTTTTTTTTTGATAACTTGGGTGTCCGGGCCTTAGGCTCGACTAATCCCAAGTAGGAGG
>JAUPMG010000001.1:15023015-15037368 GCA_031762675.1 Pachysandra terminalis | reverse complement strand
CTTTATGTTTGTCGAGCACAGGCGTAGCGCCGTCCGAACGGCTGCGCGACGGTTTAGGCGGACGGTTGGGACGTCCCACGTGCCCAAACAAGACCTTATCCAACCCCGGGCAGTGTAGAAGTGACAGACATGCGACGTCGTCACGTGCTTGCACGGTTTACGCTCCTTTAAGCGGCTCGATCCCGATCGACGACTTAAAGCAGGTCAAGCAGCACAAATTCCACATCAACAATATCACTGAAAATTTACCAAATAAATTGGTGTTATTTTACCAAAATAAATGTACTTGCACCATTTATGTCACCACATTGTACTTTTTAGTCGTTAGAATTTGTATCCAATATATTTTTGGATACTTATATACATCGTATGTTTTAGATGTTGTAATGTAAATGCTATATTTATTAATTTTAAACTTAATAAATATAAACTTATAAGCAAGCTTAGACAACATCATGAATTGATCGGATTCGAATCGAATTCAAATATGAAGTTTTCTTTTAAGATCCAGTCGGATTTTGAATTTTTCTTTTAAGATCCAGTTGGATTTTCGATCAAATACAGATAGATCAAATTTGAATCAGATTCAAATATGGATCCAAGTGGATCCGATCTGTATTCGACAAATTGACAGTTTGGTTCGGGTCAATTTAACCGAGGCTTCAACCCAAAACTAAACCGATCTAATTTGATTTTATAATTTCAAAGCCCAAACCAAAGCAAACCGAAGTCAGCTTGGATTGGTTCAGTTTCAGATTTAACAGACACAAGTTGCACCCCCAAGTCCAAGGCTTCAAATCTCCTCAAAGACACTTCCCTCGTTGCTTGATCAATGTAGCCATTATATTCTTGGGCCCCTTGGGGCCAAAGGAGGAGGTAATAAGAGTCTCAAAAAAGATGTCTACTTTACAAGCAACCTCAGACAATATCATGCACAATTCTGCAAGTCTCATGTCAGAAAACTCAAGTACTCAATTTTTATTCAACCTGGGACAACATATTTATACCTGGAATTGCAGATTATCATAATTATCTAATCTTTAGATTTTTATTTTTCTCTAAGTGTTTGAAGTCTAAGAGGAAAGAAACCTGTGTTGTGTTGAGTTTGTTCATAATATGATGATAACACTATTAGAATCCTTGATGATCTGGTCATTACAAAGGAAGAAAAGAAAAGTGTTTCTTCCTTTAAAGGTTATTTTGATTTGGAAAGTTAGTCATATTTGTTAAAGGTGGCTAGCTGCTGTCCTTTCTCCTACTGTGTCTTGGCCCCTAAGGCTCTCATTTCTCTGAGTGTGTGTTGGTGAAAAAACTTTCTGTCCATTCACACAACAAAACTTCTAACCTAAGCACCCCCACCTCCTCTCTTCAATGAAAACAGAAGATTTACCAATACTCCTCAGGACCTTTTAACAAATATTATCTTCATCCATCATAAAAAATGGAAGAGAAAAAACAAACATATTAATTGGATTTTTGAGTCAGTTACCCATGTGGGAAGAACAGTAGCAGTTAGTTGAAACTGCCAATATACCAACTTAAGAAAATAACAACCTTACCAGAAGAAATCCATCTGGATCCTTCAACAAGCTTTCACAAATGTAATAAGAAAAGGAAAAAAAAAAATAAAAAATAAATATATATATATATATATATATATATATACAGTAAATTTGAACAGATATCTTCATTAAGATATAAATTTAAACTTTATTGTCAAAGCTTCAAAAGTGTTTTTCTGTTGAGTATATATATTGAGATTTCTAGAGCAATTCTTTATTCAATGTAGGTGAATCCTTAAAGTGAAGGCCAGCTAGGTCATTTCACCTTTGGCTTTTGAATGTTGTTTTTGTCTAAAGGAAGCTAGTTGGCTTGAGACCTTTAAAGGTGGTCTTATTTATACTTGCAACAGGAGAAAAAAAAAATATCATTCTAAAGTAAAAGCAAAGGAACACAGAAGATAAGAGAGATTTCCAAGGGAGAAGAAAACTTTTGGTAACTGATGCAAACACAGAATCAGGTGTGGGAGCAACAGCAATCACAGATGCTGCGAGTGAAGAACTCAGGGAACATTAGCTATACAGGGAGCCCAACAAAGGAAGTCAAGGACGAGGAGATGACAAGATCGGCTCTTACTACATTCCAAGAAAAAGAGGAAGTGATTGAGAGGAAGAAAGTGGAGGTGAGAGAGAAGGTTCAGGCTCAGTTAGGTCGTGTGGAAAAAGAAACCAAGCGCTTGGCAGAGATTCGGGAGGTAAGTTAAAAGAAATCAGACACACACTCGTGTTAGCATCTATATATGAAGAACTAGCACATAAACATACCAGCTTGGCAATAAGGCAAAGTCGCATAATTCCAATTTTAACACGACTATGTAACTGAACATAGAAATTTCAATGCATAGAGAAAACATCTTCTTCTGCACCACCTAATACTTTATGGACTTAATATTTCTTCAAGATATTTATTACTTTTTCTTTTCTTTTTTTAGGGTATAATTCAAGATGTTTATTACACTTAATGCAGAAACTACCAATAGTTTGTTATTTTCATATGTAACAGCAACAGTTGACATGAAAAGAATTATTTGAGTATCCATTTACTATTCCATATCTAAACTTAACTTGTTTATGATAAATTTTTTGATTTTCTTTCTTCAAAACAACATACAATCCTAACAGGAGCTTGAAGCAATGGCGGATCCAACGGGGAAGGAAGTTGCAATTGTAAGTAAGAAGATTGATGCAGTTAACAAAGAGTTAAAGCCACTAGGATACAGCTGCCAGAAGAAGGTAAACATCTATGACAGTTACCAGTGATATAGAAATTGAACCAGACCAACCAGTTGAAACCAGTAAGATTGGAAACTGGCCCTCACCAGTTTCAGGCGGCCGGCCATATTTGAATTGGAATGTCTTAATAAAAATTATCAAATTTTTTTTTTTTATTTTCCTATAATTTCTCCCTTATTTCCTTATTTTTCTTGTTATCTAATTTAGAACTTTATGATCACTGGTCGAACTGGTCAACCGTGACCCCTTCCCGGTTGAATGATTGATCAAGCTATAAAAACAGTTACTATTGCTATTATATAATTATTAATTTTGTGGGTAAGTTTGAATTAGACATATGGACACCTAACTGCGACATTTCTGCAAGTTCATTTACTTATCATGATATTATCATGTTCATATATTTATTATTCTTAAAATAGTATCTCCTTTGAGCTGATGTATTGTATTTACAGATTCTATAATTCAAAAGACATGCTTCTTTCTAATACTCTACTTTTAATCAAATGATCAAAGGGAAGAGCTACTGTTAAATCTATTTTCTCTGTTTCCACATTCTAATAAGCATTATTATATCACCCCTAATGAAATGAAAATGAACTATAACACATTAATTGGGGAATAGAAACAGCAAAAATCATTCCACACCAGCACTTCATATATCAAATCAGAAATTTAGCAGCACTAAGTTTTGGGATTCTGATAACAGGAGAAAGAATACAAAGAGGCCCTTGAGGCTTTCAATGAAAAGAACAAGGAGAAAGCTCAGCTTATTACCAAATTAATGGAGGTAATTTCCACGTATCGTCTAGATTAGAAAGAAATATATTAGATCCAGTAAATCTCCATATTCCGATTTCTATTATCTCTTACTTTCTTCTTTTTACTTGTATGATCTTTTATGAACAGCTCTTGAGTGAAAGTGAGATATTGAGGTCGAAGAAGCTGGAGGAGCTGAGCAAGAATATAGAGTCCCTACAGTAAGATGTTCAAATGCTGATAACCAATTAGGCCTGTGTGCTGTGACCAATATGACTTATCTTTTTATGGTGTAAAGAATGTGTTACCTTATACCTTGGCCTTGATGGAGAGTTTCCTGATTAGGGATGAAGTATAATTCAAACTTATTTGTAACTGAATACATCATACTTTTGGATCTCCCCTTTGTTCTTTTTGTATACGTACGTACCTGTTGAAAGTCTAATAAAATTCAGTAAATGGTGGAGTTAAGTATTTTTCATTTACCTGTAAATGTGTCGTCTACCCAGACAAACTCATTGATGAGCCACCAATAGAAATGCATTCAATAGAGTTCACTAGTTGAAGGTAGATCAACTGGATGCGATTTTATAAGATTCATCCAAAGGAGGGGCCAATAAATTGGACCCAGTCTAAAGAAACGATATGAGAATCTCATCTGTCTTTTTTTTTTTTCTTTTATAATCAGTAAAATGTATTAAATTGTTTTAACTATAAAGCATGTACAAAACAAGGCTGGTAAGGCCATATGTACACAAAGATTATACAATAAGCTAGCACCGAAAAAATAAGCGAACCCAACAGCCTACTTTCATTTTTTTTTTGATCATTAACAGTTTATTATTAATCATCAAACGAAGTACAGAAGTATCAAGGAATCACGAAATGTGATCCAAAAAACAATAAAAAAAACTATACAAAATGTCTAGACAGAAAGAAAGAAAAGCAACAAATATCCTATCCATCAGAAATCACAATATCTACAAGACTATATTTCCCCCACTTTAACAAAATCCCTGTTTGACATACTTCTACATTCCAAAGAGGAAGAATCACACAAAGCAATTAAAGAAATAAGATTTTCTAACTACCCCTCTACAATCCCTTTCTACACCTTCAAAAATTCTGGTATTTTGTTCCTCCCAAAGCGCCCATCCGATATCTGTTGGACATAAGTTCCATAAAATCCGTCTTCTTAATTTTGCTTTTACTCCAATGCCACCCTAATAGTAGATCCTTACCCCACAAGGATGCAGCCAAGAAACTTCACATTTTCCCATGATAAATTCCAAAAAGTGTGAACCCAGTCGCAATGAATAATGTTGTACTATTACTTAATGCATATTAAAATAAATAAATAAAAGTTGGGAACTAATCCTTATGAAAAAAAAGATTGTGGTGGGATTGAGACATGCCATGGACCAGGGTTTAGATATCCCAGTACTGGGGATCGCACCACTACCCGCCAGTACAAATACATACCAATACGTATGAGCTAGGATGCACCGGTTTTGTCCGATTCCAATGAAAAGAGGCCCAAAAATTCTTAAATAAAACGTCCAAAATTCAAAAATGTTAAATGCCAAACTATGAGGTTTGTTTATTAAAAACAAATCCTAAATAAATAAGAAAAAAACAGCTTTACATACATAGGCTACTAACTGTACCGGTGTTGCACTGCAATCATAAATTAAAATTGAACTTATTCACACTTACACAGATATATATATATATATACACACACACACAAGGCATAATGTGTTAGAAACTACAAAATGCATGATTATTGCAATATCAATGACAGAAAATAAACAATAATACTTTATTTTAAAGCTTGAAAATGTTGTCAGACAAGATCCAGAACAGAACCGATACATACCGACCAGTACAATGATATTGGAAGCACAACCTATTAATGTTTACGTACTGGTCATACCGCTCTGGACCGTATCGGGCTGATACATGCCAAATAATCCGTACTATTAGTTAAGATGCTATGGACTGACTCTTAGAACAGGACTGTCCCCTCAACAACCAGTATTGGCTGAGATTTAAAACATGCCATCTATGCAGGCAATTAATGTAATAACAAAAAATCATAAGTTGGCTAACAGTTTCATTTGGTAAAGAAAATTCAAATCCCGTTAAAACATCTCCAGAGAACTCGATTTTCATCTACGTCACTAGCACATGGTTAAATAATCAAACAACCAGTAAACTAAAAGAGCAAAATAAAAAACAAAACTTTCAGTACACTATATCTCATTTTCCAATGAACTCAATCTAGTCACCAAGAAAAATAAAAAATAAAAAGTTAAAAAAGAAAAAGTGAAGAAACAAAAAATGAAACCACAAATCACCAGCCAAAGCTACAGTTTGATCAGAAGCTCTCAAGAATTTAGTTCCCGTCAGCTATCTTGCATGAAACTAAAGTCGAAAAATACCAAAACCAAGGTACCAAAAACAAGACTTAGCCAGACAGCAGAACCAGGTGAACAACCAAAAATTTTCATACAAGAAATTTGCTTCAGGTGTGGATTAGAAACCATTAAAGCAAAACACTAAGAGCTTGGGTTCACATGTGAACTTCAAGCGTCAAAAGGGTAAAGAAGATAGATCAACAGATCAGAGCAGTTCCATTGGGGGGTAATGACATGAAGAAAAGGGAAAATCCTTACAAAAAAGATGTAAGTCGTACTTACACACATAAGTGCTTTAGACAGAACATGGTGGGCACAAAAAAAAGGGATTTATAAGGCCATTACTCAAAGGTGAGAATAAAGTTGTCAAATTGGTGAAGAAATTCATATTATTATGTAATTAACTCTGCCTCACTTCAGCTGAACTTTGAAATACATTTATCATGAAAGTAACCATATCAGGTCTGACAAACTTCACATCTGACATTTTCCTCACAATCCTTCTCCCAATGAGAGTGATATTCATAGAAATGTAAAGGCTTTTACTTTTCATGATACGTTTCCCTGCACACCACGAGACCATTGTTTTATAAAGCCTTGGTCTCATTAAGTCAGGTTGTTAATACGTCTTAATTTTCACTTAACCCCTTGGTAAGGATAATTTCTATTAGCAATGGAATCCTGAAAGTACTCATTCCTCTCTTAACTGTGTCTTGAGGGGAGAAGCAAAAAGAATATGAAGAACCTAATTGTACCACTGAAAATTGCAATATGCTAGGATTCTAACAACAGTAGCACAGCCCATAGATTAATTAAACAGATAGCATAATTATACAGAAGATATTGACGAAGTTACCTGCAAAGTCATCTTTTGGAATCTGCACATTGGCAATAATCTTTCCCACAACAAAGCTAAAAGTTCTACCCGGCTGAGTCGGTCTTTACAAGACATGCCTTAAGTAACCTGGTCAAGAAAACCAATGTAGAGGACAGGGAAAAAAAAAAACTCCATTGGCAGAAACCGGCTCCTTTGGAATAAGTCTTAAAATGTCTCCCTTCCTTGATGCTGGGGAAACTTACAAAGAATTCAGACGATCTCATTCTCTTCGGTGAATTCCCTTAAGAGCATACTGCTTTTATACAGTTAGAATTCAGAACCAATTGCCTTCTGAAATTTCTATTAAGACCCTTGATCCAATTTTCTAGTGTCACATGAGTTGTAAATAAACCTGTAACAGGAATAATTTTCATTAGTACTTTCTGACATTTATTGTATCACAGGTAAAATCTCACCAATATACCTGTCAAAAAAGAGGAAAATTACTTTAGAAATGACACACAAGATAACTACTTTTCCACATAGATCAGTGTGCATTAGCCAGTTGCAACGTAATGGGAATCTCAACTACCTCCGAAAATGTATTGCCTATGAAAACAAATAATTTGGATCCAACAGAACATGGCATGACAAAATATGCAATTATCTACAGTTTTTTCATCTTGAAAACAAAACAAAAGTAGAACTGATCTAAATACAGAAATCAAGATGTTTATTATAGTGAGTTAAAGGAACTTCAAATCACAAAGTTCAAAAAGATAAAATATAATAAAATAAGAAAAAATGAATACTTCAATTCAAAGAGGACTGTGTAAGTACGACACTTTTAAGTGAGTAAATATGAGTCCACGAACCAAATCCAGTGCTTTCAGCCATCCAGGAAGCAATATATAATTAGTTTTAACAATGACAGATTAGGTCCATGAGGCCAATGGTTTATGCATGAGATCTTGAATCTGATGTGAGCTTCAAATGTTTGCTACTTCAAAAGGGTCCTCGTCGATTTACAGATTTATAGGAATTTCATAAACTATCAAGTAAAAAATTAAACAAATAAATCTGCATCCTGGTTGTGAAAACTTCACAGCCCAAGAACCCATTTTAGCTAAAACTCTACATTTAATATGTCTCAGATTTTTTAAGTAACAAAAGAGAAATCCTTGCATTTTCTCTCTCTCAGTGTTCTTTTTTTCTTATCCCTCCATACTGTGTGCGCCTAAGACAGAGGGAGAGTAAGATCTGAACTGAATTAGGCTTCAGTATATCATATTTGAGTACACAAGGTTCCCTTCTTTTAGTTTTAATATACCTAGATAGCCCTCCAAGCCCCATCTCTTTTCTCTCCAGTAACAGACAAAATTCTGGTTTATTAAAAACCAAAAGCACTTTAAAAACCCATCCCTTATTCTAATGGAGGATGAATTCATTCAGGCATTTCCCCTCCTAATCCTCTTCAAAAGCATCCTGTGTATTCCAAAAGCTTAACTTTATTCAGAAAATATTCTTGTCAAAAAATCCAAACAACTATATAAGAAAATTAGTTAACAAAGAAAATAAAATTCAAGAAACAATCTAGGATGGAGAATGTCATTGAAAGAACCAAACCATTTACTTACCAGAAAACAGTAGATCACAAATTGCTGGCAGAGAAAGTACCTGCTATCCTACAAAACTGCAGCATCTGCTAATTTGGACTTTATTTCTGGAAATTGTACAGACAGTTTTTTGAGAAAATTAATGATTTTAATATCCTGCATATAAAGGAAATTCCACTGTTGATTTTCTCTACACAATTGGCTAAGCTATTGAACAACATTGATGCATTAGAGACAGCCCAACTGGCCAAAACTGCAGCAGCTAAGTCCTGGAATTTATTGTTAGGTAATGACACTATTGCAACAACAAGCTCGGGTGTAGGAGCACAACAACTCAAGAGTGTGAGAAAGCCTCCAACCGCGATGGCATGCACATTTGGATCTAAAAGACTCGAGCAAAAAAGGTCCATAATGACCTTATCCACCCTAACTTTAGTAACTGCTAGCTCTGATCTCATCAAGCTCCAGAACTTCTGCTGCTTATCACTGCTCCAACAAAGAGAACTCTTCACTAAGTGGGATAAAATTTCAGTGTCCTCCCCAAATACAGAAAATCTCTTCAAGCCTACATTAAATTGGATAACAAGAAGATCTGCATGATCCAATTGATCCACAAGTAAACCAATGAGATCTTCCTCACCAGTGGATATATCAGAAAGATGACAAAAGATACTGCAGAATAACGATGACCGTCTTTTCACTCCCCACTCACAACAAGACAACATATCAGAGAAGAGAAGCCTAGCTGTAGATGTATCGGCTTTTTTATGTAGACTCTTGCTTGACAACATAAGGAAGCATCTATAAGCAGCAAAAGCACCATCTACCATTGTCATTACTAACTTGTCTTCCATCTTAAAATCAGAAACAATGGCATCAAGAGAATCTTTGCCTGTACGACTTGTAAAAGTAACATACCCTTCTACATGGCACTTCAATAATGACATCTCCAATTCACTTTCCTTGGCATAACTATTTTCATCCTGTGGATCCGTCAAACAGTTCATTGTGTGGGCCTCATGAGCAAGTCTCGTTGCATAAGATAATAAGCGTGCTCCCACAGGAAACCCATTCCTTGACCAGAATAAAATCAGTTCTTGTATCCTCTCTTGCCGAGAAAAGATAAAGGTACGAGCAATTGAGGCTGTTGCAGACTGAATGTCATCAGCACAATTGGGTCCACTTGGTGAACATTCAAAAGGGGAAAATATTTTGTATCCATTCAATTTAAATGCTTCAGTTATTTTATTTGCTAAAATTTCATGTCTGACAACAGAATAACTTGTGGCTTCCCTACAGTATCAAGTCTCTGATTAACAAGATTTGCAAATGAAAACAGTATCTCCTCCAAAGACTGAAGACCCAGTATGTTTGAATTTTTTATGGTTTCTCCAAGATTTTCAACCAAATTCTCTGAAGTAACCACAAGAGGTTCACTATGTGTAACCACCGGGTTACGATTATTAACTGAGTCATCTGAAATAGGACCAGAAGCATCAACAGGTTCCATGCCACGTTCATTTCCCCTTGAGCATGTAGGTTTCTTTAGATCCCTCACTAATAATATATGGCTTCCCACGTTGGATGAAGTTGATAAACTTGTGGTTGGCAAAGAATGACAAGGAAGGCTAGCTGTGTGTGATTCTTTAGGAACCCCTAACTTTAAGTGAGAAAAGATGTCCACAAGCCTCTCCCAGAGAAAAGGTGAGAGCGCACTGCAAGAAATCAAAGCGTCCAGTGAGTGAACAATTCCTCTACTGACTAGTATAGCAAAAGCCACAGTGACACCCCGAACAATGACATCCTTCCGTTCAACATCATAGTTGTCCACAAGCAGGAACAAGTATTCAAGAAGGTTGTGAGTCATGTCTACGTATTTAGGTATGGAGTTCACCATCAACAAGATCCCCGGCTCAATGTTCATAATGTTATCTACTCTTTCATCAAAGAACAGCCAGTCATAGAATAATGCCAGCTTCACATTCGCTTCCACATGATTCTTTCTACAACATTTTAGCAGCCAACCTATGATTGCCCATCTGGGAATGACATCTGATTGGATAATTTCATTAGACGGGTGATGGGCACAACAAATAAACCGAACAAGGTCAATGATAAGAGTCTCCCTCTCAGGCCCGCAAAGAAACTTCTTCGCAAACCAAGCCTGATACCGCTTCTGACTTCCCCACCTCACATGGGTAAGTAAGAATCGCAATTGGGTCTCCATTTCCATCGTAATCCTAAGTAAAAAATACGGGCTCGAAGTCCTTAGCAGTAGAGCTGAGAGATATCTGAAAACCCAGGAACCCCACTAAATTCAACAGGATTTAATAACAAGTCCTTCCATATATCCCTGAACTCGGGAATATGAACCAAGTCCTGTAGAAGGCAAAGGAGGTCCCTTCCAATCTGCAAACATAAATGGAAGTTCTGCCTCAAAACTCTAATACAAAAACCAATCTCCAAATGCTTCAAGGCCTCTAATTTCGAGCTACCTGATAACCTATAATGATCAGCTAATAACCGAAGATACGTATACAGAGTGCTTGTTAAAACCAATGGTTGTTCTTCCAATAGTAAATCCCATTTACCCGAAAAACCCCGAAGCAGTTCCTCACGCAACCATAAGTTTCCATAACTTAAATTCCCAGCAAAAATCTGCCTCAACAGAGAAACCAACAATCCATCAACCCCTATTGCTGAAACCTCAACTAGTTTAGAAACAACCAACATCAACTGAACCCTTGAGGACTCAAGAAGCTTCGGGTACAGTTCATTTGATATCTTGAGAAGCAAATCCACGAAAAATGCATACCCATCAGTCACAATGGCACTCAAGTGGGTAATATGGATTTTGGCCCTGTGGGGTTCCGTTAAAAGTCCAAAAAGGATTGCCCGATTAAGCTGCTTGTACTCAGTTGGAGAAGGGATTTTGAGAGAGAATGGGGGTTTAAGTTGAAGCTGGAGGAGAAGGAAATCTTCTCTAAGTGAGAGTTCAGTCTGGTTTTCAGCTTGGTCTGCAGCGCTTCGAAGCAGTTTCGAAGCCATGTTTGTATTGGATTCATCAAGAAGCAAGAGAAGCCAAGCGAAAGATAGAATCAAATTTGTAAGAACACGTATTTACTCTGCGTGCACACACACACACACAAAACATGTATTTACCTGTCGATGCTTTAGTTATGATTTGCAGAGACCAAACCAATTTCTGCCAAAACTGAAAGTTCAAACCAAAGCACCGTTCGGTCGGAGAAGTTTGCAGAGATTGAATCCACGCTATGGAAGGAAAGCTTTTCTGTGGATCAATCAATTAGAGGAGGAGAGAGTGAATCTTCGTCCGTCTCGAGAACCCTAACGTGAGTGCTCTGTGCCTGTGAAACCCTAAATTCACCTTAAGCTTCATCTAGCTTCCTCAACCATTGTTGACGAGGGCTGTGAGATCCTTGCTGGGTTTTGGATCTTCTCTTGCCTTTTGCCTTCGTTTTTGGATTTCCATTGGTTCTCTCCTGCGTCAAATTCTATACTCATTTTTAGAATTTTAAATGTATTTCTTTAAATCTTTTATTTACAGGTAATTGCAGATATATTGTCTCCGGCAAGTAAACCCAGGCAGGTAGAGTCATCATAAATGGGTTTTGTTTCTCTTTTTTTTTTTCAGGTAATTTCAGGTCTGTTTTCAGTAATTTTAAATGTGTTTTTTTTTTCTTTTATTTACAGGTAATTGCAGATCTATTGTCTCCAGGAAGTAATCGTTCAAGTTAGATCATTTACTTTTGGTTTTTTTCCTTATTTGGTTTGATTTGTTCTGAAAAGACATTGAATAGGCTTTCTCAGAATAGAGAAATCAAATCTTCAAGTGGCATTATTCTTCTTCACCTTCTAAGTGTTTTAATTAATCTATTATTTTTCACCTTCTAGCTATTAATCACTTTTTCTTCTTCTTCTTATTTGGTTTTACAGGCTTATTATGTTCATGAATTTGAACTACAGCTCAAGTGTCTCTTGTGAGGTTTATAATGTTCATCAGTGTTCTTCTTTTATCAAACATTGAGATTATAAGGACTATATGTAGTAAATAATCTATTATTCTTCACCTCCTAACTGAAGCAATCAAATCTTCAACTGGATTTTATTAATCACTTTTACTTGTTTTTCTTCTTTGGTTTTACAGGCTTGTGTTCAAGAATTAGAACTAGAGCTCAATTTTATCTCTTGTGAAGTTATGAATGTTCATCAGTGATATTCTCCTTCTATCAATGTTTAATAGAAGGAGAAGAACAATTGGGTCTCTTTTGAATTTATTAATTTTCATCTGTTTTCTTCTTCTTCTTCTGTTAAATGTTCATCACTGTTCATCTTCTTCTGTAAAACAGTGAGATCACTAGGAGGAGAACGTTCACTACCCACCCAACCCTAAAAAGCAGGAAATAAACAAATTAAAAAATAATATTGATATCAATAATGTAGTAGGTAATATGTTCATTTAAAATTGTGTCATTTCTTGTACCTTTGTTCTTGACAGAACAGAATAACTGGTTATTGTTCAATGAATTTACCCACTTGTGTATATCACACACAGCCCAAAATTCAGATCAAAAACCACCTCTACCCGCTTGATGGATGGACTCAAATTTCATTGAATGGTACTGATTAGGGAGTCCTTCAAAATTCTGGTACAAAAACCACCTCTACCCTCTTGATGGATGGACTCAAATTTAATTGAATGGTGCAGATTACGGAATCCTTCAAAATGCTGGTATGGATAAGTTGTACAAAAAACAGCCAGAAAAAATAAAGGGCAAATAGTCATTACTTACACCAACCACCCTGTTAATGGCAATACTGTTCATGAAAAATATCTTAAAGTTTATTTTGCCATATGACTCAGAAGTATTCAATTCAGAACCAGACTGAGCTTTCAACCTGATCTTACCAAAAAAAAGCTTTCAACCTGCAATATCTCACAAACCCATTGTAGAAAGAAGAATGGTACATACAAGGACCCATTTTTAAATGAACATATTACCTACTTTGAACCTGCAATATTTGCCAAACCCATGACAAAGTCAAAGAAGTCCTCTTGTTCTGTCCACATTCGTTGGAAGCGGAAGGGTTTTGGACCAAAAAACCTTGCTTCGAAAAGGACATTAGCATAGGAGAGTGGTAAGAAAATAACCGTGGTAAATGTTCCACCTTAAGTGCAGGAAAACACTGAAGCCATTCTGTTAGAATTAGTCCCACATCGGTGGGCTCATTTGTTTTTCTTTTTGGTTTGGGGTTATATAAAGAACCTCATTTTCCTATTTGTGATTATCCAATTCTAAGTACAATTTGATCTTGTATAGGGTATTTCAAAGTGTTTGAAATTTGTCCTAGTTGTAATCTTCGTGGAATAGTGGATTGATCATCGGTGCCCAAGAACGTAAAAACGTCAAAACTTTGTCTACACCTACTGCAACAATGGAGTCCGAGCAGCCCAGGCCTAGAAGCATCAGAGAACCATCCATAAGCAGTTCTATTCGAAGAATCATGTTATCCAATGCAAAGTTTGAGGTGGAAAATTTGATGGCACCGATAACTTTGGCATGTGGCAATGCGAAGTTTTGGATCTATTGTTCCGAGAAGGATCTCATATTGCCTTGGCTGGCAAGCCCAAGGATATTTCAGATGAAGATTGAAAATTCGTAAACCGTCAAGCTTGTAGTACAATCCAATTGTGCTTAGCCATGGACCAAAAGTACTCTGTCATGAAGAAGACTATGGCAACAAGTCTCTGGAAAAAGCTGGAGGACAAGTACATGACAAAAAGCATAAATAACCGGCTCTACCTAAAGAAGAAGCTCTTTCGATTCCAGTACAAGAAAGGTACTCGTACGATTGAGCATTTGGATAATTTCAACAAGATTCTCGCTGATTTACAAAATTTGGATGTTGAAATTATCGATGAAGATA
>JAUPMG010000001.1:14992791-15013584 GCA_031762675.1 Pachysandra terminalis | reverse complement strand
TGTCGCACTACCATTCTCCATCGAATCTGCAATCCCAAACAACCTGTAAAAATTATTCAATAGAGTTCGGGCCGGCCCGAACCCAACAAATTGAGTTTGGACTGGGTTCGGGCTTACTTTGTACTGGTTCAGTTCGGGCTGGGCTGGGTTCGGACCAGCTGATTTCACTTCGGGCTGAGTCCGAACTAGTTGGAACCCGGCCCAACCCACCCTACTTACAGCCCTAGGTAGGACGGCCTCAGTGAGCAAGGGAGGAGCCAAGTGGAGAGGAGAGGGGGCAACTGCCCCCACTGACTTTTTTCCCCTTTAGTTCTTGCGTGTACAAGTGGGACAGTTGCCCCCATTAAATTTTTAAATTTGCCCCCACAAATCTTTTATTGTTTTTTTTTTTTATTTTACCCCCACTTTTTTTCTCTTTTACCCTCATGACTCATCTATTCATTCACTAAAATAGAAACAAAGGTATTCTTTCACTAAATTAGAAAGAACTAAAATAGAAACATGGGTATAATCGTTAAACCCAAAACAAATAAAATAAAAATACTTTAAAGTACTTTCTATCTTTGACCCAAATAAATAAAATAAAAAGGTCTAAAGAATAAAGATCTAATTGTACAACGTTTTCACTTCTACCCACTTCCATTAGTTTACTTGCTTGAGAAAGGCTCCTGCATCCAGGAAATGACAGAAGCCGAGTCTCCCACAATAGTGACCTGAGAGAGACCAAGACCAAAAGCCTCCCACAAACTGGATAGAAGTGCCGGTGGCTTAGCTCTCGTGGAATCTCCAATACTGGCCGGGCCAAGGAATATATGAAAAATATGGCCGAAATGATCACGAAAAATTCCTCCAATACCTGAAGGGCCCGGGTTCCCAAAAGATGAACCATCAAAGTTTACCTTTAAGGTCCCCAGGCTAGGCGTCCTCCACTCTGCCACAGTCTCGACTGTCCGGGATGACGACTGCGCAATCTCAAACCATTTAGAAGAAATATCAGATCTGGAGATCCCTCTGAAGGATGGAAGAACCACCATCCAATATCCCACCATACTACAAATAGACTCAATAATAGAAGTTGTAGACCTGCGTATGTCCTAAAAAATGTGGCATTCCGCTGCCCCCATACGACCCGGAGTGTCGCCATCCAAACCCCCTAATTACCCCTCTTTCCTAAACACAGGAAAACCCATTGAGTAAGCAGATCCCTGATATCCTGAGGCATGACCTAAGCCACCCCAACCTGAAGAAGAAAGAAAGACCAAATTTCCATAGCTACCAAACAGTGACCGAAAAGATGGTTTACCAACTTTCCCATCTCACTACACATAAAGCACATATGTGGGGAAAAAGCACAATCCGGCCATCTTCTTTGCAAGTGATCGAAGGTATTGATTTTATGAAGGGACGCAGACCATGCAAAAGCTTTTACTCAAGGAGGAATGAGCGGGCACCAAATACTACGGATAGGGAAACTAGAAGGGGCGGTACAACGAGGTTGAAGAAAATAGAAAAAGGGTTTGACCGAGAAGGTGCCTCTATCACAACAGGACCCTCGCATCAGGGATATCGGGGCCAATAAACACCTAAGATACTCAAAAAACTCTCCCAAGAGAGCAATCTCGGTCTCCCTCAAATCTCGTCTAAAATCAAAATTCCAGACGAGACCGAAGGGCGACCAAGATAAAATTTCCGAGACTAGAGCCTCTCTCGAAGAGACAATACGAAAAAGACGAGGAAGGCGGACCGCTATAATGGAATCTCCTCACCAAAGATCGTGCCAGAACCATATACGTGACCCATCCCTGAACCATAATCGCAAATGGGGTATCAGAAGCGGGACAATACGGGATATATCACGCCAAACACTGGAAGACGAATGTCTAGCAGAGGGGTTACTGTCCCAACCATTTTCATGTGAACCATACTTACTGTGAATAACCCTCCGCCACAGAGCCTCCCTTTTCCCACAAAACCTTCATAGCCATTTATCCAAAAGTGCCAAGTTCTGAATAGAGATGTTTCCCAAACTGAGACCCCTATCCTCTTTACACAAGCACACATCCTCCCATTTTACCAGATGACATTTCCTAGACCCCTCCCCATTCCAGAGAAAGTCTCTTTGAAGCTTTTCCAAAACTCCTATCACCCGGCGAGGTGCTTTGAATAGAGAAATAATAAACTGGGATGTTGGCAAGAGCTGCCTTAATGAGCGTAATACGCCCACAAAAAGATAGGTACCCTTTCTTCCACGACGCCAACCTTTTGGCCACTATGTCAACCATCGGATCTCAAAAGCTAACTAACTTCGGATTTCCCCTAGAGGCAAACCGAGATAACGGATTGGCAAAGACTCTAACCGACACCCGAGAACTGACGCAAAAAGGTCGACACGATCAGGGGGCATATTTATGCCAATCAGACTGCTCATATCCAGGTTGATCCTTAGACCCGACACCATCTCAAAACATCTAATCATCAACTTGATCTAGAAAGTTTGAGACTCATCTGCCTAAAGGAACATGAGAGTATCATCCGCATACTAAGCGTGAGATATAGAGATTTGATCCTTCCCAATCCTAATACCCTGAATCAAACCCATCTCCTCGGCCTTAATCATAAATGCACTAAAGACATCTGCCACTAGAACGAAAAGGAAGGGAGATAGAGGATCATCCTGTCTCAAACCCCATGATGACTCAATCTGACCATGCACACTCCCACTCCACAAAAAGGAGAAAACCACACTACTCACGCACCCTGTAATCCACTGCCTCCACCTAACACCGATCCTTTCCAAAGAAGAACCTGATCCAAAAACTGCCACTCCATGCTGTCATACTCCTCTAGATCTAGTTTGCACACCAATCCCTGACTCCCTCTCTTCTGCCATTCCTCTACGACTTTGTTTGCTATAAAGGCATTGTCAAGGATCTGCCTACCAGCAACAAAGGCACTGTGAGACGATGACACTAACCCTCTAATTACCCCCTTAAGGCACAAGTTAGGACCTTAGCAATGATTTTGTAGAGGCTAGTCGTCAAGCTAATCGGCCGAAAATCCTAAATCTCCTTGGCACCTTTATTTTTTGAGATAAGAGCGATAAATGTAGCATTTGTTATCCTATTCACAATCCCGTTCACATAAAATTCATCAAAAACCCCCTTAAGCTCAAGTTTGACCGAGTCCCAACAATCCTGGAAAAATGCAATCGTGAACCCATCAGGGCCAGGGGCTTTGTTCCGATCTAAACTCCAAATGACAGATCTGATCTCTGATTCCTCAAATGGTCTCTCAAGCCCATCACTTTGACCATCAGACAACCTACCACCCCCAAGCTGAGAAATATCAGAACAGAATTCTTGTTCTGAGCTGTAAAGTTTTTGATACAACTCACATAGATTAGAAACAATAAGATCGGCGTCCTCAGTAAACTCCCCATCCATTTGGACCCCAGAGATTGTATTGGATTTCTTATATAAGCCATGAAGCCAATAGACATACACCCATTTCAGCAAAAACTGGTCGGATCATTTACAATACTTACTAACCCCTAAGTTACTAACTAGTACACTTACTATCAAATAACAACTAAAATTTATTTGAATACATTACTGGTTAGCTGTGGGCCACTAGGGGCCAAGAAAGTAAGTTAGAAAAAAACAACCTCAAAGGTTCAAAAAACAATGAGAAAACATTTAGTTCTTTTGGCGCTTTAATTATGCGACCTCATAACGTTATGTGCAGTTATATAATTACCACAATAAAATAGAATCACTGTGCCAAATAAAATTGCATATGTTTGGAGTTAAACCTTACATCGGAGTTTTTAATTCTAGTGTACTCACCAGCCTAGTAGCTTCTATACACAATATTGTATCATGAGTGTGCTATGCTCGCTGATTTTATGGTTTATTAATATTGATCCTGCTTATTATTTGCATTCATAGATCATCCCTGAGAGGGACTTTTCTTTGTTGAATGGTTAATAGAATATTGTGCAGTCTCTGTCACAATTGGTGTTCGGTTTGCAGATAGGTATAACACTGCCCTCGTTTGCCACAGATGGTGTTACTTGGCCTGCCATCCTCGCTTGTGGCTGCGTGTGGATCGATCTGTCAAAGATGCATCTACTCCTGGTGTTTTCCCCAGCATTGAAACAGCTGTATCTGCTGCAAGGTTAGTGATGCTAATATCCCCTTCTATCTGATTTTAGGTTCAAATAGTAGGCATTGTCTGCTTAATAAAGACTTTAATGTGTTTAGGCCTGGGGACACCATTCTGATTGCCGCTGGAGGAAATCACCTTGCTTCTGATATTCAGATAAAAAAGCCGCTCTGCCTGGTGTGTTTAAATTCTTTTTTTCTTAAGTTATTGTGCTTATGCCTATCATTGCCTGTTAAACAATCTTCTGAAACAAAAAAAGTGGCAGCTGCATACTACCAAACATTTACAAATTTGGAGGCTACACACTACTCAAGATGTTTTCTTCTTTATACCAGATTGAGTGCCAAAAAGGAGACAATAACAGTTTAAGCTTTTTGACAATTTCATTGTCTAACCTTCTTCTGAGTTCTTCTGATCCTAGCACATTAATTAATAGTTGAACATTGATGTAGAGAAATTAGGGAAAAAAAATATCCATTTAGTTTGTACGCTTGAGTTAGAAGTGTGGCTGCCTTGGTTGTAGTGGGTTAATTTTTAGCCTTTGATGTCTTGTTTTGTACTTGTTTTTCTGTTTTCTGGTTTCCCCACCTTGGGGATCCTTTGTTTACTTCTTTACCTCTATTTTTATGCAATAAAGCTCATCGTTATTGATATAAAAAAAAAATAATAATTGTAATGGCATCTTATGATCCATGGAACAGCTCATTGCCATCGTAATTTGGATCTATCTTCCATACATTTTTTATCACACAGAAAAGGCTGACCTCCATCAGTTTTGTGTTAATCTTTTACTTCTTTTCACTGTATTACTTGGAAATATATTCTTCTTGATAACTGCTGTTAGGAAGTCCTTTTGTATGCCAATTGATTTTTATTCTTTTCATTTAGACATATAGATGGCACAAGTTTTGTACCTTTCAGAGTCTTAGTCAGGTGGCTTCAGTCCCAAAACTTTGTTCGGTTTGGTTTACACATAAGAAAAACTATCTGCCGACTTTCAAGGGAAATGTTAGAATGAATAACATACTTGCTATGTTCTATTGAGCGGTGTTTGGTTTTGTGACAAGAAAGCATTCCCATGCAATGCATGCAAAACCAGGTTTATATAAGTTAATAAATGCTATGCATGCAAAACCAGGTTTATATAAGTTAATAAATGCTATATACATGTAAAAATGTTCTCAATAAGGTAATGGAAATCAGACAGGTTTGCACATCGTGTGCCTCTCCCTGGAACTCTATCTCTGATATCTACCCATCCCATGATTCTGAATCAACAGATTCATTTCTAACTTGCTGCTATGGAACCAAGGTCGAAAAGATTGAAAAAATCAGTCATTCACAACCACTAATGAATGATTCCAAGTACAGATACCTCTATGCTAGCTACTTTTTAAATTGACAAAGGTCAACTTGAACCTCACAACTTCTTTACTAGAGAGGTTTTAGTTCTGTTACCCAGTAGAGGAGAAATACCCCAAATTATTTTTCCTGATGGAGGGGGGGAAAAAATAGCAAAATGTTTAAGTTTCCTGCTTTTGTTACCACAAATTATTTTGTTCAGATTGGCGGAGGTGACTGCCCTGACGAAACAGTACTGATCTGTTCTCGGCGTTCAGACAGGTTTGCAAATTTTTACGATCTTCTATATTGGTTTATCTTCCGTGCAAATAAATAAATCCGGCATGTACTAACGATCGTGTTTGAGCAGTGCACTTGAGTTTCTTTCCACCTGCAAGGTAGCAAACTTGACAGTGAAAGCAGAGCTTGGCTGCTGCTTGCTTCATCGTAGCGGAAGATTGACCATAGAAGGCTGCATACTCCAATGCGAGGAGAACCCTCTAGACCACCTCTCATGCCCAATTGTAAGTACAGCTAGTGGCCCCCCCAGTATCTTACCATCCTCCACTGCGAAGGGACATGGTGACAGTGTTTCTGTATCTCGGACTAGGATCGAAGGAGGAGCCAAGGCTGTTTTGACCAGTGGGACCCTGACCTTGCAGCGGGTGCGAGTCATTTATGCTCGAACTGCGCTCTTTTTCTGGTTTGATGTAGAGCATCGGTAACAACATATTGTTTTGAGCAAATTGTAAAACCAACCATTTAAACTGGTTAGTTAATTTTTTTTGTTTTGAATGGTCAATGGAATCATGTTTGCATCATGTGTAGTGATAGTACATGATTGTTTTTGGCAAATTGAACTGTCTGTTTAGTCATTTTGTTTTTTCTCTCGACTTTTTGCCATAACATGCCATGATCCAGGATCATCATTTCACCAGGGGGGCTGGTGAAGTTTTGAGATGGCCAACTACCCCGGAACAAAAACTAAACGACCTTTGGTAAAAAGATCTCTACAAGCAGATATGCTAACAAATAGATGTTGATTTTTGGGTAGCATTGTAAGATTAATTCTGGAGAAGGCGGTGCAAACTCACAATAAGAACACGCCCTCAACAAACTTGAAGTGCCCTCAACAAACTTGCACTTCATCGACATCTTCTTACCATAGCCAGAGCATTACATGTTGGCATTTTTGTACAGCATTCATTGCCCAGGTCGACCACAGAAGCCATCAAACTCCGGCAGTGACAGTTGCAGCTGCAGCAGTGGCACTAGTGCTAGCAGCCTCGCAACACTCGATAGTGAGGTTACAACAGTGAGGGGAGAGAGGGAGTTGTAGAAATAGGTATTAGAGGATTGCGAAAAGTATCATAATCCTGCAACTTTTCTGGGGTTTATTTTCTCATTTTTCTCTAATCGTTTATAATACTTTTACTTCTTTGAGACCAGAAGTGACTTGTGAACCTAAAAGTGCCAGCTGATTCCATTGGAGCTATTGATTATCTGCTTCCCGATTGCTTTTACAAAAATCAATTAAGTTAAACTCTTTGTTGGGACTATTTTGTCCCCAGTACTATTTTACAAATCTTCTCGATCAAGTGACCCTACTATTTTGCCTTTAATTCTATATTAAGGCTGTGTTTGGCACTGCTAAATTAAGTGTTTATTGAAGCTTATAACTTGATAAAACACTTTTTTAAACTATTAAGTGCATTTGCAAGCTTTACATGAACTTTGTATCCGAATGACAATTCTTGGGCTATTATTAGCACTAAGCAGGTTATGATCATATATCTGAGAAAAGTCCAATACTTTTCTGCTTATAATGCATTTAGTTCCAGTAACTTATCTGACCCTTTCCCCTAAAACCGATATGACAACTTTAGCCGCCTCTCTTTTTACTCGAGCTAAAGAGTAAACCAACACAAGAAACAAACCCTAGTCAAAATAATGGCCACAAAGAGCTAATTTAATGATTTCAGCATTGTAATTTGGGAAACTTTTTATCCCTTTTCTTTCTACAGAACACAGATCTCACTACATATTGTTCTTTTCTTTCTTTGCTTCTTTCGCTTTTGGGCAGAACCTGTTCTGCACTTGGTCATCTTCCACGCTAGTTCAACTTTTGGAGGACCTAAGATAATGTTTCTCTATCTACTGTTTCTTCCACTTCCTGAGCTGCATTTGCAAACCAAAAAATTGAAGGGAAACATTCAGTAACAATCATCATCGCGATGAATCAATTGAAATCCCCAACCCACCCAAGGGAGGAAGCATTGGCAAAGAGTAAAGACAAATAACTGATTTTAATATAATTTATATCCACGGAGAATTCGTTCTTACTCAGCTGAAAATTCCAATGTGTAAGTTTCTGAGCCAGGAGGTGAATCTTATGTGATAAAATCAGAAAGACAATACATTCTCAAAATATGGTAGGTACTGAACGTGTGGTGAGAGAAAAAAGCACAGCTGAACTAAGTTTGCTGTGAAAATCAAGGGTGCCCTTTTAGCATTTCCGGTGACCAACAACAAGAAGGTAGATTTCTACTGGTTGTGATCAATAACAAAATGTGCAATACTGATCACCGAACAAAACAAGGTAAAGTAAAAACTAACTGCCAAAAACAATGTCACCAGTCCCAACCAAAATCTCCAGGGGCAAATCAGTCTTCAGCTCAAGTGCATTGCACAGGAGAAGGACAAATGCAAACAAATAAAATGAAATAAATAATAAAAAAATGAACAAAGAAAAGAAAAAAAACTTTTAATTAAAAGAAAGAAAGAAAGAAATAGGGGAAAAAAATCATTAAACATAAGACTTGAAGATGGTAGAGAATTCTCGACATACAAATATAATAAATAACATGCATTAAGTATGCTGATTATGCAATTAAAAAGACTCAAATCATAACACCTGCATGCTACAGTTACAAGCCATATATGGTTTCCATGTAGATAGGGCATGCTAACTTTGAGACATAGATTCCCAATAGCATCATTGATGTCTCTCATAAGAAAGTGGCATTGAACCAATCAAATAATTACATAGCGCGAAGTCATGGGTCCTAATTACAAGCCAACTCCAACAAAATAAAGAAATAACTCTAAATTCCCCTAGTCATCCCTGAAGTATAAAGCAATGGTCGATTGTTCAGATCTGTATTTCTTCAAAAATGTCACAAGTATTCAAGACTGGATGAGCCAACATCCACATAAACAGTGCATCTTTGAAATAAACAACAGCTTCCAGCTAAGACTTAACTAATGTCTTAAATTTCAACAAAATATAATTTCTTTTTTTGGTTCAGTTCAAATTTCGACCAACGTTTGGTTCGAGTTTCAAAATTTTCACCATTTTCAACTACGTCTTATACAAGACTTCTAATATTTTAGTAAATTTGAAATTTTAGGATTATGTTTCAATTATGATCAAAGCTAAAATTGATGCTAAAATGATGGTTAAAGCCTTGCTTTCAATTGGAAAGGCGAGGAGTTGACAGTGAACAAGTAATGATCATAAGAAACAACAATATGATTTTAATACATATTCAAGAAATAAATTCAGATGCCAAGAAAGCACAAAACCATAAAGACTCCACTCTAATATCCTTGATAAGGGTGAAATAAAAAAGAGAGAAAAAATTGTATACAAAAGTGACCATATCTCTGATAAAGATTGTTGATAACCACTTACTCTTGAAAGCTTAAGCTTGTAGAGAACGGCACACCAATGTATATCAAATGATTCATTCTGTAATCAAGCCATGACTTAAATTATCAACAATGGTTAAACATATTCTGGAAGTCATCAGCTCTTTGGGGTACATGGGAAGAACAAAAGAATCTTTAAGGACAGGATATCTAATATCCCTTGCATTATTGATAGAGTAATCCAATGGGCCCTTGCTTCTAAGGGTTCAACTGGGACCGCATGTGTAGATGAGTTGGGCCAGGCTGGGCTGAGATCACTTCCAGTTCAGATTAACCTACTAACCTATATTTTCGAGGTCCATACCCAGCCCATCCTTGAATCCAACCAATAGGTTGCTAATACCAGGTTTTATGCATAAGAGCATTAATTTAATATGCATTCTTACTTGATGATTAACACAAAATATTCTTTAAACAACAGCATTAAGCATTACTTTGTAAGGTTGCAGGTTCAACTCATCCTTTGCAGTCTTTTATCCCAACTAAATAAATTAACTAAATTATACACCAGCCCACACCATATTACATGCTAGGCCATGCAGGTCTCGGCTCAGCCTACATGAAATTGCAACCCTAATTTTGCCAGGATACATTTCATTGATATTTTTAATTTAGGAGCTGGAAAGAGGGAGTTAATTCCAATCCCACCCTCCTACCCAAGGTTGTTAAAACGCCTACGCGAAGCTAGGCAACAGACCTGCTAGTAGCCCAGGCGATTAGGCGATCACCAAGGTGACAAATTCATTTACATTATTCCTAAAAACTCTACAGAATGTTGAACTTATGCAACATTTTATTTAAAAGAATAATCAATGTGGCACCTTTTCTACCAAAATAGCCTAATGCAATGAGCAACGACATATTAGATGTGAGGAACTTAGAATGAGATGAATTCTAATAAATAATAATAAATAAATAAAAAACTGAAAGAATTAAAAAAATGATTTGATTAACAAATCCAAAAAAACAGCTAGCAAGTATTCAAGGTTACTTGCGATTATATGAAGGGAATGCATGCGATTGTAGTGCTTACAAGCCAGAGGAATATATTAATTAGTTACAATGTCATGTTTTAAAAAGCATAAATAGAAATTAAATTGTGGCGAGACGGAGAGAATACGAGATTAGGCTTCTTGTAAAATGTTAGGACCGTGAAGGGAGAGAGAGAGGGTCTTACTTGGTTAGTTGGGCACCTACTCCTTCCTCTTTTAGTCAAATGGAGCCGTAATGGGCATTTATACATAAAAAATGGTTGAATTAAAAGCTATTATTTAGAAATAAGTTATTACTATGTACTTAGATAATAATTTCTTACTAATA
Source organism: Pachysandra terminalis (assembly GCA_031762675.1). Taxonomy (NCBI): domain Eukaryota; kingdom Viridiplantae; phylum Streptophyta; class Magnoliopsida; order Buxales; family Buxaceae; genus Pachysandra; species Pachysandra terminalis. The sequence continues at coordinate 15,003,048 of JAUPMG010000001.1, read as the reverse complement.
ACATAATACGTTACTACTTTCTAACATAAGTTGTAAAGATTAAAAATCAAAAACCAAAAATATCCAATTAATCATGCAAGGTGGTCGTCTGGCCCAAAATCACGTCTTAGCAGTCACCTGGTTGCCTAGGCAAGTATTGCGTAGGTCCTAAAAAAAGGACCTAATCGCCTAGGCGACGCCTTTAACAACGCTGCTCCCACCACTTCCGGGAAAAAAGGAAAAAAAAATAAAAATCAAATCATCCACTTGCCATGGAACTATTAGTTTGAGGTACTACTCCAGTAAAAACTGGCATCTGAATAATTGGGAATGCAAGTCATCAGGTATAGGAGCCTAGGAGGTCATTTTTGGGATAGCAGTAACAGGTCGTCCACCACATGTTTGGACCCAATGGAAGGGAACTCTAATAGACCCAAAGCTACCATGGTTCAAAACCATCATATTGAATTGCAGTATGGGTTCTTCAAAGAAGGGAAATATATTAAGATACACATCGATACGTTTGGAGAGGTCGTAAAAATTCATGGAAACACTGGAAACTTAAAACAAGACTCGCTTAGATGCAAAGAGAAGTCTAAAAAATGATTAATTGACATAAATTTCATATCATATGCCCACTAAGTATATATTAATGTGGAAACAAACTGTTATCCGCACAGGCACAAGGAAACTTTGACCAGATTTTATTTGAACATACAGATAAGCTATAAAAAAACAATAAATATAGTTTGAAAATACTAAGATCAGCACCCATATCATGTAAAAAAACAATATTTAGGATATCCAATATACGGTTTTAAGTGTCCATCTGGACCTAATTTATGTAAATTAAGTCTAACTAGCTGATTTCAAGCGTTGATATGCAAATTTAGAAGTACACTAGTGGTTTGTCAAATAAAACTCTTAGGGTTTAGTAAAGTTGGATGTGAATTTAAATGATACACCAGCAGTGTATCGAATAAAAATTTAAGTTAGGGCTCTATTAAATCCTGCATGTGTATCTTATATGATACATTGGCAGTGTATAAAACACTATTCCTCACCTGGTCACCCCGCCCCCCGCCAAAAAAAAAAAGGAATTCAGTTGAAGTCGCAGCAGACTTTTTCACGTTTTTACATGAAATATCAACATGTATCGACTGACATGCCGCAGTTTTTGACATTTCAGAAAATACACCTATTGACATTGAGAGTTTTGGTTTATACTGTAATGTACCCACTGAGATGTTGCAGTTTTTAAACTTTCAAAAATTACACCCATAGCATCATGACGTCACAACAAACCCAATATGTTTTTGCTTTTTTCTTATCAATGACTTTCTCTTGGAGTATCACCTACCATTGAGGCACCTAGTAGATAGCGTTATTGACCATATTGACAATAATGTTTAGTACCACGAAAGCTACATCATCAGTTCATGGGCTAAAAACTCAAAAGAACCTTAGAATAGGGGAGAAAAATATGGAGAGGTCATTCATTCAACCCCTTAATTTCAAAGCATGATCCATAATATGGCCATAACTTGGGCTTGTGCACTTGTGGAGGTTGTCCAACATTTTGGAAAAAATCTGATTCTTGAGACTCTTGATAAACATATTGTCCTCAAGAGTACAAATATCAAGCAAAACAGTAAACAAATGAGCCAAGAGTGGGGTTTACTAGGCTTATAGTGTGGGGGCTCATTATCATTGTAATTTTTATTATTTCTCTTGTTATCTCCCATTTATCAAATTTTGCTCCATTATAAATCCAAAGAGACAAAAACTAAAAGAAAAGGAATAGGTTACCAAGAAATAAAAAAATTCCAAATAGAACCTCTAAGAATAATATAATTCATTTTTCGAGATAAACTATCAGCTAATTTGAAGTTCAACAAGCCACAACATAGCAAACTGCAACAACTATCACAATTCACATGGCAAAAGCCTTACTGAGACACAAAGTCTTACTATATTTTTAAGCATTTTTATACTGCTTGTTTCTAAAATTTTAAGGAAAACATATGAAATTCTTCAAGAAAACCAGTAGCACTTTCATCTTAGAATTTATCCTTAAATGACATACCCACTTCTTGCACCATTAAATAATCTGTCGCGCTCCATTTACCCATTACATAATTGATACCTATACAAATTTCATGAGGGACATCTATGCCTGAGATGAATGCTTCTTAGCCAAGGTTTTCTTTTACTTTGATCAGAGCAACACCTAAATTGAAGACAAATTTCATAGTATGGCTTTTTTAACATTCCCCAAAAGTAAATATGCCTGCCGTCCTAGAAAATAAGTGTATTTTAGTGATTACTCAAAAATACAGGAAATTTAGATATTCAAATATTTGTCACAGCATCCTATTTTTCAGATTTTAGCACCCAATTGTGAATGAAAGAGCAATCAGAAAAGAAAAAAAAATTAAAAAAATTAAAGGCAGTGTTTTAAAGCTAAGTAGTAAAGAATAACTTACTCAACATGTGCCAATATGGAAATGATCTAAACAGAATTCCCAGAAGGGGTTCTCCGCTGCAGCACCAAATCCTCAGCAGAGTAATAATCTGCGATGAGCCGGTACATATATGATGGATTATGCCCACCTCTGTGAATGAAGTAAAGAATGATATGTAACTGCCTTATGATAATAGGAAGGAAAGAATCAAATATGCATTACATAATTGAATGATTATAATAATTTTTCTATCTTACGAGTTATGAATCTCGATGTAAAGAAGTTGACACCCAGGTACCAAATTTCCAAAGACAGCTAAAACTCTTGGTGGAATAGTTTCACTCCATTAATTATTAGTCTAAAACCCCCGTCCCAAATAATTATTTACATTCGGAAAATTTTGTTGATCAAAATAAAGTTATTTTAGGTTTCATAAAATAAAAAAGTCAATTCTACTGGTATTGGGTGAAGATAAGCTTTTTCAATTTGCAGAAATTGAAGAAGGCAAAAAAGGAAGGGTCCTTGGAACTTCTCACCATGCGGTCTACTAAAAGAATATATACTTACGTGTCAGTGATAAAAAGCTAACAAGTTTTGGTGGCACATAATCAAATGCAGGATTGATAACATGAAGAAGAGGAGCACCACTACCACTTCCAAAGTCCATGCAATCCGAGAAAGAATATATACTTACGTGTCAGTGATAAAAAGGCTAACAAGTTTTGGTGGCACATAATCAAATGCTGGATTGACAACATGAAGAAGAGGAGCACCACTACCACTTCCAAAATCCATGCAATCCGAGAATTCCCCAAAGTCCAGTAGTTCAGATGGAGATCTCAGATCATTCAGCAAGACCTCCGGATTGTGAGGATATAAGGGGCACAGCTGTCATATATACAAGAAAGCATTATACAAAGAAGGAAACATAAGTGCAAATAATAATAATAAATAAATCAAGAATTAACAACCGAAGACAATTCATTAATAACGATACTACAAATGAAAAATGTAGAAGTTCATTGATTCACTTGATTGATTAATCAAGAAACAAACTTATGGATTGCCTTCTAAGAGGCCTAGATTCACTTGATTGATTAATCAAGAAATTTTTTCTTTATCACCTACGGGCAGATTTCTGAGCACATCTTGTTGGGCGAACTCTACTGAATGTTGTACAATCGACTACTTCCAAGCCAACTTCACATCACATTCATATTCTGCTTGAGAGTGGCAAGATAAGCAAGGCAGACAATATGTGGCTAGGTCAGAAGGATATGTGGAATTAGTGAAAGAATGGTGGGACACTTTTGATATATCAGATACAGCTAGCTTCATTTTTTGCAAAGCTTCAACTTCTGAAAAGCAGATTAAAGAGATGGAATAAGGATATTTTCAGTAGAATTGATGTGAAGATGAATATTTTTTGAAAAATTGGAAACTATACAGGGGAGAGAACAACAAGGAAGCATTGCCAATCTGGATAGGGAGGAAAGGAGGGTCTTGTAAGAAGAATTTAAAAAGAAAAAAAAAAATTGATCAGTAAAGAAAACTATTCATTAATAAAGCCGTGAGGCCAAAATGTACAGGCAGTATACAATCTACAGGTTGCCAAACCAAAACAGAAAAAAAAAAGACTTGTACTAACTCTTGGAGACATCAGTGTCGTCGAAAGACTAGATCCATATGGCTCAAAGCAGGAGACAAAAATATCAAGTTCTTTCACAAATTTGCCAATGCGAGAAGAATAAATTCGTTGAAAAGAGTGAAAGTTGATGAACATGTCTACATTAAGGTGGAAATAAAATCAATTAGAAAACTTATATTTCGAGCCTTGTGAGTTCAGGCTTAACGTAGATGGTTTGGAATTTGATGCCCCTGATCCAAGATTGAGGGACTGGATAGACTTGTTATGAGGAAGAGGTGGTGAGCACAATTGGGAATATGGATGGTGATAAGGCACCCAGACCAAATGGTTTCACAATGGCATTTTACCAGTGTTGAGATGTGGTTAAAGGGAAGCCTTTGTGTTTTCAGAATTTCATCATTTCTCTAATCCTCTATTACAAAAAAGGGAGAGAGGCAGTCAATATTAAATATTTCTAGCTAATAAGTCCAGTGGGTAGTGTGTATAAGATAACTGCAAAGTATAGTCCATGAGACTCAGAAGGGTACCAAGTTCCATGATCTTGTCAAGGCAAAGCGGCGTTGGTGGAAGACAAATTCTAGATGACGTATTGATCGCCAATGAGTGCATAGATTCCCACATTCATGGGAATCACGAAGGGTAAATGGCATAAGTGGATTAACTGGTGTATTTCTAAAACTTCCTTATATGTTATTGTTAGTAGGTCCAATAATTGTTTCTTCCATGTCAAGAGCTCGAGGCAAGGAGACCCCTATAGCCATGTCTTTTCATCAAAGGCGTGGAAGCTCTCAATTGCCTATTATCTGAGTCAAGGGAATATGGTTTGACTTCACGATCTAGGCTGGGGATGAGGTGGAGGAGGTGACTTGTTTACAATTTGTAGATGTTACATTGGTTTTATGTTATGCTTCCCATGGTCAGCATTGGATGCTTAAATGTGTAGTCCAGTGTTTCGAGGCAGTATCAAGGCCATGTATCAACCTTTCAAAAAGTAAGTTGATTAGAACGAGAGAGGTAGTAAACTTAAATGAGTTTGCTGTGAACCTAGGGTGCAAGAGGATATAATCCTCACTTCCTATTTGGGCCTTCCCCTTGGTGCATCTCATCTCTTCGGTGGGAGAAAATATGGTGGAAAAATAGCATCCTGAAAGCAAGATTTCCTTTCAAAAGAGGCAAAATGACACTCATTTATAATGCACTCTAAGGCTTTCCAACTTACTTTTTGTCCTTTTATCCAAGTATCTGTGGTAGAGAGATTGGAGAGAAATAGGAGACGTTTCCAATTGGCATGGAAACAATGAGTTCAAGTACGGCTTGATGGAATGGTAGAAAGTGTGTAGATCTAAAGAGGATCAGGCCATCACCCTTTCGTAACTATAAGTAAAGCACTTCTGGGTAAATGAATTTGGTGGTTTAGAAAAGACAAAGTACTTGTGGAGGACTGTTAAAATTACAAAATACGGGGGAGGACAGGAATAGATGGAAGTCGCTAGTTGTGTAGTCATAGGGCCGGGTTATGGAAAGGGATATTGCATATAGCTGAGGCATTTGTTTCAGGTGACTAATTTAATAACTCGGAAAGGGACTTCTATTTCATTTTTGGATAGATTGGCAATGCAGGGACAAGCCGCTAATTGTGTCATTTTTAAGACGTTTTCAGGAAGGCATTGAGAAAGAAGCTTTGGTTACAGATTAAATGGTGAAGGGATATGTTGTGTCGTGGAATCTGCTATTCAAAAGACCCCTTTTCGAGTGTGCTTGATCAGCTTGCAAATTATCAAAGCACTATTGATACTCTAGAGGTCAATGCAAATGAGGCTGATTGTAGAATATGGATGAAGGATCCTTTTCATAATTCATGGTTAAGTCTTCCTACAACTTTCTCAATGGCTGTGGGGATTGATCTCGTCGTTTAAGAGTAGATAGGTATGATGTATTCCTTCAAAGGCAGCCTATTTCGGCTGGGCAGTAGCAATAAATAAAATATTAACACAGGATATTTAATTGCTAGAAAGTGGGTCATCCATAATAAATGTCTGATGACGAGCAGCAGAATCAGTTGATCATCACCTTATCCACTGTTACGGTGTTACCATGCATCGGTGGTGCAGTATAAGAGTTTTTGGAGGCTAAAACTGAGTAAAGGACCTCATGACTGAGGAATATGGATTGCTGCACATAAATTTTTCATATAATTCCTTCTGCAATTTTTTGGCTTCTTTTGAAACAAGGAACAAGCAAATACATCATGATGACAGGAAAAAAGCGGACTCGGTCACCAGGGGTTCCACACTACAATCTTGGAAATTAGCATCAAGGCATAGGATTATTTAGCAGGTTTTGTTTGGGCAGATTGTACATTTTGCACTGCTTTGGTCACTTGCCTTTGCGCAAGCTTTGTGCTTGCTATATACCTTTCGTATATACTGCTCTTAGGTGTTTGTATTATTTGCTGATTCTAATATAATACCTTTTACCTATCAAAAAGAAAGTCTTATAACACAATAGAAAATCAGCCTTTTTAATATCAATCTATAAATCATATATTCAAGGAATTTAGACAAATCCATTTCAACCAAACACGGTTTTCTGCCTGATTTAGAAAGTTTGTCTTTTAGGCTTCAAAGTTGGGCAAAAGTGAAGACCATATCTAGGGTAAATGTTATTCCCGTTTTTCTTGTTCATGCTTCTTTTTTCCCTTTTTTCATATCTAGCACAGAAATAGATGTAGTGCATGATACCACCTCGATCTGATGCATTGACATGCATTTCATTAAGAAATTGCTATAATAAGTTAAAACCCTGGAAAATTTGTAATTTCAAGTGTTCACCCTACATACATGTTTTTATAGTATGAATCAATTATATATGAAAAGACGCAGACCAATATACAAATTGGCCAGAAAAGTTTTGATTTTTACTGAAATATTTTTTATATCATTCCGAAAAATACAATTTAAAAAAAGAAAAAAGAACGTGTGAGACTGCAAATTTTCTACTATAAAATATGATTGATCCCGTCGTAAGCTCAGTTGGTTAGAAACAACCATTTCAAGTCAGCCATGAACTCAATTTGGTTATGAATCACATGTTTTATTTGCCATTTCACGTCTGAATTGTATTGACTCTTGTAGCAGCAATTCTACCAAGTTTGTTTTAACATTCCCATAAATTGTGTTGCAAATTCCCCCTTTTTCCCTATGTTTCTCCAATATAAGGGCCAATATTTCATGCAACACTAACATTTTAAACCTTGTCTTTGATAATAACGAATTTTAATACCGTGGAGTTTTGAGTAGCTCAGTAACCTTAACATTGATCATTGACTTCCAAAGACTTTATCAGGATTTCATGAGAAGTTTCCAAGGAATCAGAATTCCTTTTGATTTGTGAATTTGTAGTTTTTGTATAGCCTAGCCGTTGTGTAACCCTAGCTAGACTTTATAGGGAATCCTTTTCAAGTTTCAAATAATCTTCAGGTACGGTGGGTTCACCCTATGTTATTTATTATTCTATTATACTTGTATTACATTCATTTATTTATCAAAAACATACAGTTAAGAGAAACAATGTGATGATAGCCAAAGCAAGGTTTGAATAAATCCTATCCAGAGTCATCCAAAGAGGTTCTTTGCTAGCATCTATTTGTACGTAGTTGACTGAAAAGCACAAAAATCACATCTGTTTAAAATTGTGCGAGTATACACCCAACTACTGTTTCAACAAGCAAACAACCCATATCGGAACATGCATAATCAAAAGAGTGGCCCATAACTTTCACGAATCTAATCCTAACCAAAATAAATGACACAAGTATTCAACTATTCATCAAAAGAAAAGGAAAGATCAAGAAAACTAATCCACGTTTTCATAAAAAATTGTGTCGAACTGGTTTGGGTTGGCAGTTGACTTTATTTCTATTTTCTGTTCCCGGTTCCTTCTGGCTCTGCTCTGTTCTAGTATCTCAACTGTTCTGTTTTTTCTTCTCTTTGTGACCATGTATCCCCCTGATGTACACTGTTGGTGTACAGTTGGGCTCGTTTGTAACCTCTTGTATTATTAATTTCCAAACCAGAACCAGTAAAACAACGTGTCATTTGGCATTCACTTCAGGAATGAGTTCCAAGCAGTGAAACTCATTCCATATGATGGAATGAGTTCTCATGGATAGATGGTCGGTTGGTTGCAAAGGGAGTATCAGTTCTCCTAAAATGAGAATGAGAACAAGCCTCGTGTGAACAAATCACCCCAACCCGGACATTCCCTCCTAAAATGAGAATGAGAACAAGCCTCTTGTGAACAAATCACCCCAACCCTGTTTCTGGATTTAGGAATGTGTTTTCAATTTTTTTTTGTGGTGGAAAACTTGCAAATATGTCAAGTTTGATAGAAACCCACTTTATTTACATGTTAACCAAACACAACCAAAAGACCTTCAAAATTACTCCCATAAATGAGTTTAATGAACTAGTTCCAGAAATGAGTTCCTGATCCAAAATGAATGCCAAGCAAGCCCTAACTTCAGTATGCCCCACGAGGCAAAAACACAAAAATGAAAAGCCATTTATAGAACAGATTTATTAACTGTTTGGATGTTAAATAGAGATGGTTTTAATTAGTTTTCTTCCAGCAACTATGTCTCAGAAAGAGTTGCTAATTTGAAAACATACCTTATGACTGCCACCAACCACAACAAATGGGACAGCATGCCTTTGAGCTGCAAGTGCAACCATATTCAGCCCAACAGGTGCTATTACCCCTCCATTAGCCATGATGGCATGTGCTCCAACTATAACCTTTTAAATTCAAATTTTAAGTTACTGCTGAAACTCCACACAAGTGCATCAAGAAAATAGTAAGGGTGGAATTACTGACAGAGCAATTTTGGTTGCTTCCATAGTAATTTTTACTTTTTCATTCACATTTGCATTTATGATGCTTTGGAACCAACCATATTTGCTCTTGCAATAATACTGCCCAGTAATTAATATTAAAGGGAAATTTTTCAGAGTTTTCACATACCATGTTCACTCGAGAAATCATTGCAAAAACTGCAGAATCAGTAATTACAGTAGTTTGTAATCCTCTTGCAACCAACTCCTTTGCAAGAACATGTCCTTGATACCTAATATGGTCAAGTAGCAATCCGACCAGATAGAATTATGAAAAGAATCCAGGCTTAGTTGTGATATCCTCATTACTCACAACATAGAGCTAGTCATACAAACCTCGGTGCACCTTCAGCAACAAATACCCGAAACGATCGTTTTTTCTCCTTTGCAGCACAAAGGAATTCCATCACTGTTCTCGAACGGCCCAAAGTTAATATTACCTCACTGATGAAACACAAGGGTGAAGATCTAATACAATTAGCAGTTGCTGTGAAATAATTAAGTGAGCCACCTTAAACAAAACATTTGGTTCAGACTAACAGAAACCATAAATGCACGACAATAGAATTGAGAAGAACAGTAGAAGTAGAAAAAGAAACTAAGAGAATTCTGAAATAGAATGCGAAGAAACTCACCAACTGAAAGAGGACTTTAGTGGAACAAACTAACATGAATGAAGTAAAACAAATTACCATATGGGCAAAGCACCATAAAGGATTCTCAAAGAGAAAATAGATAATTCTTCAAAAAAATTCAGTTATAATTTAACTGTGATAAGGCCTTTATATAAGCTTATTTCTAAACCTTAAGCATACCAAAAGATTCATAACCCAATACCCATACATAGAAAGTCCTAAAAACACTAGAAAGTAGAAAACGTCAAAACACCACATAAAAACATAATCACTAAATTATTCATACAAGAAAATAGAATTCTTCTTATATTCTAGAAACCAATCTTACGAAAATAATATCTTCCTCTTTTGATCGAATGTAACTCAAACCGCCGTAGTATTGTCGAGGGCATGTTGAGGGGAACTCTCATCATACGCTGTGATGGATGAAGACAACGGTAAGGATGTTTGAATGGAGAGGTGGTTTGTCTGTCCTTCCTTCGGGTGTGATCCTACCTGAACACTCAAGAGTCACAGAATGAAGAGCATCTGCGGGAGGTTTGTCTATGTCAATGAGTAATGAAAGTAAATTCAATAAGGGAGGAATAGAGTTGTGGGAGGATAGTTCTATTGGGGGGGGGGGGGGGGGGGGGGGAAAA
>JAUPMG010000001.1:14956425-14990880 GCA_031762675.1 Pachysandra terminalis | reverse complement strand
GTTTAAATATGTCTAATTAAGGCCTAATGTATCCAAATACATCAAAAAAATGCAAAAAAACAATTGCCTACACTTTTAGTTTTTTGGGATTGGTTTCGGATTGGGGATTGGACCGGGATCAGACGATCCTTTACACTATGGAAACCATGGTTTTTTTATGATTTTTTTGCCCAAAAGTTTAAATATGTCTAATTAAGGCCTAATGTATCCAAATACATCAAAAAAATGCAAAAAAACAATTGCCTACACTTTAAAAGTCATTACTTGGGGGGAGGGAGGAGGTTAGCTTACACGCTGTCGGGTCTGTAAGCTGTAAAAAAAATGATATATGTAATTAATTCAAACTAAAAGTGAATGTAAATCAAATTAAAAGATACATAAAACTAGAAATCAAGTGCCATATCCAAGAGGGAAAAAAGGAAAATGTGGGAGTAATGATGGGAAAATGTGGGGTTCTTTTATGGGTTCCCCCACTCCTAAGTTTTAAACAACTCTTATTAGTGTCTAAATACATCATAATATTATTAACATACTGTATTTATTTTATTTTTTTTTCATTTTTTAAACAATTTGAAAAAATTTTGAAATTTTTTCCCCCGTGTCGCTCGACATTGGGGAAAAACGAAATATGGGGATTTACCCCCAGATTTCGTGTCGCTGAGAGGGGAAATGGCAAAATGTCGGTGACATTGCGAACCATGTTTATAACAACTGTTTATGAGGATGCATCTGGATGGATGTATTGTTTTTTTGATCTTTTACTGAAACTTGTCTGCTCAATCTCCAAAAGAATGCAAAAATAATTAATAATCAGGTTAGGCTGGTGGTTTGGGTTATATGTCTTCATATTACATCAAGCAGTTCTCAATCTGGTTGTACTGGTTTCAGTTTAGGTTTCTCTTTGCATCAGTTAACCCAACTGATAGCCATCCCAAGTTTAAGCTCAACTAGCAAAACATTCATCTTGGAAGATTTAGGAACAACATTTATAACTTCACTCTAACCATGTATCACTTAAAAAAGAAAAAAGAAAGAAACAAGGGTGCTCACATTTGCTTTTTCCTTCAGAATCACCCCCTGAAGATGAAGCCTGAGGAGCAGCTCCTGAGTCAGGCAATCCCTCAAGAAGAGTATGCAAAGAAGGTGGCCGCAAGGTGTTTCGGGAAGCAGCAGCAACTGCAGTAGCCGATAGAACTGGGCGATCATCTCGTTCAACATCATTTTCATCATCGCTTCCAGCTGATAAAATCAACCCCCCAATAGAAGATGTGAGGGAAAGATCCTCCTCCCTTATGACATGCAAAACACGCCTCACAATGTTCCCAACAGCGAGCTCTTCAATCCCATCCATGCGGCAGTGTCAATGAACATCAATACGTAAGCCTTTTTTGCTTTTTCGGATAGTTTAAATCAACAGATAAGCCTTATAGAAACCGTTTAACATAGAACACATAAACACAGGCCAATGTCAGAGAAAACAAACTATGATACACAATGGAATTACAAAATTTCTCATCACTGCATTACAATAAAAACTTTGATTTATACAACAGATAAAATAAATAACAATTGGGAAATATACATATTCCTGCACCATCGTAGTGCAGACCACCAATTTACATAAAATAATGACATATTCATGGAAGATGTGCATCAATGTAGTCTTTTAGTAGTAGTAGAGATAATACCTTTGTTGTTTTTTTGTTAGCTGGCTGTCCATCTCGGACAGCATCTGTATTAGTATGATACTATCCTACTATATATTCAACTATTAATGAAATCCGGTAAATTATCGTGAAATTGACAAATTAACATTTGTATAAACCTAAGAAAAGATTTAGGGACATCATTATTACAATCATCTTTAACAAATTTTGTGGCATTAAAAATGTCCTGTTTTTGAGCTGGTGTCAAGACATTACCCCACCAACCCTTCAAAATTCCAATAAAACCTGTTATGATAAATTTCACAATTTGAACATCATCACTATTCTGTTGTTGAGCAACAGTTGAATACATGATCATTTCATGTATAGTTTCATAAATTTGATATTCACTCTTGGAATCAATATTTCAAACATATATAGTTTTACCATGATAAAATTTTTGTGTATGAAAGAAATCTTCTTCATACAAACTATCTACAGGTGTAGGTCTAGGATAATAATTCCTAGTGGGACCTGAAAATATAGTTTTTGGATTTTTCTTATCAAAATTGATGCGATTAACTTCCATTTGAGGAGGGTTAGGAAGGAAATTGGCTTCTAATTCCTGAAGCTCGAGTGGGGAGATATCACTATTGATATCTAAAGTTTCTGATTTAATATCATCAGAATTATGATCTGTTTCTTCTTTATTCAGAACAGATACACTTGGTAATTTTAATGCTTTCAATTTGTCAGCTAACATTTCAACAAATTCTGTTGTAGGTTATTTGATAATTTATAACCAGTAATTTCTAAAGGAGGCTGTAAAGGAGAAGGATGAAGAATTTTATCTTCTTTAACAACATTCGCTTTAGAAATATGATCAATAATTTTGTCGATATTCTGTTCAATTCTTATTAATTGATTTCTAATAGTTTGAAGCATTAAATTTGAATAATTATTTTGTTTATAAATTTTATTTAAATCATCACAAGGAGAAGGTATATCTATTTCTGTAGATGATATTGCAATTTTTATATATCCAGTTGTTTGGAGGACAACATTGTTGCCATGGCATAATTTTAAGGGTTCTGGAGGTAGATGAATAGTTTGAATTTCTCTATTATCTACGGTAGTCCATTTTTTTATGCTTTCCAAAACAGCAATATTAAGAATTGTTTGTGTTTGGAAAAACCATTGAGCAAAAAGAATTATGACTTTATTTGTATAAAGATAGGAATAAAATTCTTCCTTAAATTCTTGAAGACCTTTCTTATACAAATAAAGTCATAATTCTTTTTGTTCAATGGTAAAATTTCTTGGAATAGTTACGGTTCCTTAAATTCTGTTCAGTAGCTACGGTTCCTTAAATTCTTGAAGACCTTGTTGCAGTAGCTAAATTAGTTTCAATTAATTTAGTTATGGTTCAGTAGCTACGGTTCCTTAAATTCTTAAAGACCTTTCTTATTATAAAAGGTAAAATTTCTTCCTTTATTTGGGAGTAGCTACACTTGTTGCAGTAACTAAATTAGTTTCAATTAAAACAGTAGTTCCATGTGAACTAAATTTTTTAGTATTAGGAGTCATGGAACTACGGTTTTAATTGAAACTAATTTAGCTACTGCAGCAAGTGTAGCTACTACTCCCAAATTAGTTTCTTGGAATGAGATAACATTTCCTACTTCTTGGACTATCACCAATGTTCTTCCTTCAAGACCAATAGTTCATCATACTATTGATAATATAATTCAATATAATGATGGTGAAGTTATTATGAACTTCAATAAACCTCATCTTCCTAGATCTCAATCTAGTAGAGGATGGAATACTCAGTATCAGGTTTCAATTCCTCCATCTTCTTCAAGACATTCTATCTCAGAGATTCCAAATCAGGCATCTATTCAGGACAATATTCCTGAGGCTGAAGTAATTCAAATTGTTGAAGGAGTCAAATTATCTGACCAACAAATTCCTCATGCATTATATGCAAATCCTCTTAATCCTGTTAGGAGAGAATCTCCTACTCCCTCGGAAATGAATTTACAAACATAAACTTTTTTATGGATTTACAAACCCTTAATGCATTCATAATTAATAGAAAAATAATGCATAAGGAATTCTTTGAACCTAAATATGAGGTTTTTTGAAAAATGTATTTTACCTTTTATAATAAGAAAGGTCTTCAAGAATTTAAGGAAGAATTATACTCCTATCTTTATACAAATAAAGTCATATTTCTTTTTGTTCAATAGTTTTTCCAAACACAAACAATTCCTAATATTGTTGTTTTGGAAAGCATAAAAAATGGACTACCGTAGATAATAGGGAAATTCAAATTATTCATCCACCTCCAGAACCCTTAAAATTATGTCATAGCAACAATGTTGTCCTCCAAACAACTGGATATATAAAAACTGCAATATCATCTACAGGAATAGATATACCTTCTCCTAGTGATGATTTAAATAAAATTTATAAACAAAATAATTATTCAAATTTAATGCTTCAAACTGTTAGAAATCAATTAGTAAGAATTGAACAAAATACCGACAAAATTATTGATCATATTTCTATAGAGAATGTTGTTAAAGAAGATAAAATTCTTCATCCTTCTCCTTTACAGCCTCCTTTAGAAATTACTGGTTATAAATTATCAAATAACCTACAACAGAATTTGTTGAAATGTTAGCTGACAAATTGAAAGCATTAAAATTACCAAGTGTATCTGTTCTGAATAAAGAAGAAACAGATCATAATTCTGATGATATTAAATCAGAAACTTCAGATATCAATAGTGATATCTCCCTACTCGAGCTTCAGGAATTAGAAACCAATTTCCTTCCTAACCCTCCTCAAATGGAAGTTAATCGCATCAATTTTGATAAGAAAAATCCAAAACTATATTTTCAGGTCCCACTAAGAATTATTATCTTAAACCTACACCTGTAGATATTTTGTATGAAGAAGATTTCTTTCATACACAAAAATTTTATCATGGTAAAACTATATATGTTTGAAATATTGATTCCAAGAGTGAATATCAAATTTATGAAACTATACATGAAATGATCATGTATTCAACTGTTGCTCAACAACAGAATAATGATGATGTTCAAATTGTGAAATTTATCATAACAGGTTTTACTGGAATTTTGAAGGGTTGGTGGGATAATGTCTTGACACCAGCTCAAAAACAGGACATTTTTAATGCCACAAAATTTGTTAAAGATGATTCTAATAATGATGTCCCTAAATCTGATGCTATTATGACATTATTGTTAGCAATAGTATTACATTTTGTGGGCGACAAAAGTACACTTGAAGATAAATCAAGGGAATTACTTCAAAATCTTAGATGTCCTACACTTTGCCATTTTAGATGGTATAAAGATGTTTATCTTGCAAAAGTCCTTCAAAGGTCTGATGATAATTTTGTTCATTGGAAAGTCAAATTTATTGATGGTTTACCTACCTTTTTTGCTGAAAAGGTAAAACAAAAATTAAAAAATTTACACAACGGAACATATATTCCATATGAAAATCATACTTATGGACCATTGATAAATATAATTATCAATGAAGGATTATTTCTTTGCAATGATATTAAATTACAAAAACAATTAAAGAAACAAGGACTTGCCAGATCTAAAGAAACTGGTGACTTTTGTGAGCAATACGCTTACAATCCTCATATTGAGTATCCTTCAACTTCTAGAAAATCGTCTAGAAAACAAAAACCACATAAAAAATCATCTAAGAAACAATCATCTGATTATCATCCAAAAAGGATGAACTCAGTTAAGAAGAAATCATCTTTAGCAGAAAAATCTTCTGCTAAAAAGAAATCAAAGAAAACATCTTTAAAAAGAATAAAATGCTATAATTGTGGTAAATATGGCCACTATTCAACAAATGGTCCAGTTGAAAAGAAAATTAAAGCTTTACACATTCCTGATGAATTAAAAGAACAAATTTAAAAAATTATGTTCAATCAATTAGATATGGAAGATGAAGTTGAATCAGAAAACACTGAAAAAGAAATTAATGAATTATATTCTTCAGATGAATCTTCAGATCATTGCCAATGCAATGAATTAAAAAATCAATGTAATCATTTGCAAGCTATTTTGCAGATGAATGGTCTAAGTCTTAATGTCTTAACAAATCAACAACAATCATTATTAGATGTAATAAATCAAGTTAATGATCTTGTTGTTAAGTTACAACTTATTAAAACATGTTATGAATTTAATAAATCTAAAACCAGAGAAATCCCTGGTCCAAAAATACCTGATCCTTCTTTTAGTTTAAAAGAAGTTTTCAATAGATTAAAACAACATCAAGAGAATGATAGACCAACTTCACTACCTGAATTAAAGTCTGAAGTTAATACTTTAAAAATGGAAATAAAAATACTAAAACAAGAACATGAATCATGAAAAATCATATTTCTCAATTGAAACAAGTTGCCAATAAAGGCAAAGCTAAAATAGAATCCGAAGAGGAAGAATTCAATCCAGAAGGAATTCCTTTATAGGATTTTCATGCTATGAGGCAACCTTCTGAAGCTTTTCATCCAAATTAATTGATGATTATAAATCAAGTAACATTTCAAAAATGGTATATTTCCATCACCCTTGTAATCAATGGGGAATACACTATAGCTAATGTCCCTGCATTAGTTGATAGTGAAGCAGACCTGAATTGTATTCAAGGTCTTGTACCAACCACATATTTTGAAAAGACCACACAGAATCTAACCAATGTGTATATTTGTAAGAATGGTATATGCTTACCATCTACTTTTCTTTTAATCAAAAATATGTCGCAAGAAATAATTCTTGGAACACCTTTTTTGGCAACAATAATACCAATTGAGAAAATTACTTCTCAAGGTATTTTTACTACTCTTCAAGGTAAATAATTAATTTTTGAGTTTATAACTCTACCAATTGAGAAGATGATTAATTCTCTTCTTAATGCCAAAGAAAAACAAATCTTTTATCTACAAAAAGAAATTATTTCTCTTTCAATTCATGAAAAACTTAATCAATCTTCTATTCAACTACAAATTAAACAAATCAAAAATCAATTTATACATGAAATTTGTAGTGATATTCCCAATGCATTTTGGGATAGAAAAAGACATATAGTCTCTTTACCTTATATTACAGATTTTAATGAAAAACAAATACCTACAAAGGCTAGGCCCAGTCAGATGAAATCTGATTACCTCGAATTTTGTAAAAAAGAAATACAATCTTTATTGGATAAAAAATTAATTACCAAAAGTCAATCTCCATTGAGCTGTACTGCTTTTTATGTAAACAAAAATGCAGAAAAAGAAAGAGGTGCTCCAAGATTAGTAATTAATTACAAACCTCTTAATGATGTTCTTCAATGGATAAGATATCCAATTCCAAATAAAAAAGATTTATTAGATAGGCTGCAATCAGCTGAAATCTTTTCTAAATTTGATTTGAAATCTGGTTATTGGCAAATTTAAATAACCCCTGAAGACAGATACAAGACTGCCTTCACTGTTCCATTTGGACATTATCAATGGAACGTAATGCCCTTTGGTTTAAAAAATGCTCCATCTAAATTTCAGAATATCATGAATGAAATATTCATTCCCTTTTCTCAATTCTCAATTGTTTACATTGATGATATTTTGATATTTTCAAAATCTATTGATCAGCATTTTAAACATCTTAATATTTTAAAAGATGTTATTAAAATGAATGGTTTAGTACTTTCTGCACCAAAAAGGAAATTATTTCAAACAAATGTTAGATTTCTTGGACATAATATTTGTAATGGGAAAATCATACCCATTGATGGATCTATTGAATTTGCATCCAAATTTCCGGATGAAATTAAAGATAAAACACAATTACAAAGATTTTAGGTAGTCTGAATTATATTTCAGATTATTATAAAGATCTTGCTCATGATACAACAATTTTGTATGCAAGGCTAAGAAAAAATCCTTCACCTTGGACAATTGAACATACAAGAGCTGTACGAACAATCAAGATTAAGGCTAAGCAACTTCCATGTTTAGCATTAGCAAATAATACATGGTTCAAAATTGTTGAGACTGATGCCTCCAATCTTGGCTATGGAGAGATACTTAAACAAATTAATCCCTCTTCAAATAAAGAAGAACTTATTCGTTTCACCAGTGGTACCTAGAACAATGCACAATTGAAGTATTCCACTGTGAAAAAAGTTCTTTCTATTGTTAAATGCATTTTAAAATTTTAAGATGATTTATTTAATCAACAATTTCTCTTAAGAATTGATTGTAGTTCTGCCAAACAATTTTACAAAAAGATATTAAAAATATTGTCTCTAAACAAATTTTTGCTGGTTGGCAGGCTCAATTACTAAATTTTTATTTTAATATTGAATATATCAAGGGAGAATCTAATTCCCTTCCTGACTTTCTTACTCGTGAGTTTTTGCAGGGAAATGAGTAGGCAATATCCTACTTGAGGAAGAAATTCCTCTAGAGGCCGTGGAAAGCAAAAATCGTCTTTCCATGAATCAACTATTTATCGTACTTGTGAGCAATCACAGTCTAATAAGACTGCAAAGGAAGCATTAGAAACTTCTTTACCTGAATTCCTGTATAAGACCAATGTGTCTCAATTAATTCTCCATCTCAATGAGGGAGATGAACAATGGGCTAATGAGCCTTGGGAGTTAATAACTCAATATTTAAATGACAATTTTTTTTGTTCACTCTGCTGGTAGAACCAGAGATACTTATGAGGCAATCCTCATGGAAACAGATAGTTGTGAAATTACTCACACTAAGATTAAATCAACCTCAATCATTGCTTATAACAAAATAATTGTGAGAAAAATTATTTCTCCAGCAGAATGAGGATTAAATCCCAATGCAACCAAAAGGTTAGCAATTAATAATATTAATTTTAATTACTGGGATTATATCCTAGCCTGGACCAACGTCTTTTATTTGCAAAATCCTACCAGAAAGCACACCTGATTCATCAAAATGTGTCCACAGTCAATTAAGGCTGTTTATCCTAATTGGGTTTTACAATGGTGAAAATATATGGGTCCTCATGTGGACATTTTACCAACGAAAATTCCTTTGGCCAAATTCACCCAATATTCCTAATTTCATCATCAATTAAGAGGAAAGTCTAAAGCACCCATTGGGTTAGCCACATTATTATTTTTTTTCGAATTTGGAATACCATGGATTTGGAAATGGGATTTTCGTTATGACATCAATGAAGACAGAATCCCAGTGCTATTACGCACTTTTGCTTACCGATGGTGGGTCAGTTTCTCTATTGAAGAAACTATTAATGATATTGATAAATCATTGGCTCATTATGAGTCTTTAATTCCCAGGCTTCTGCCTAGTCAAATAGACAATCCTTTTGAGTTAATTAAAACTCAATTAAAAAGGAAATTCGCTCACATTACTGATGTTGAATTAATGGCTAAATGCATGGAATTCATAAGAATCAATTTGTCTCTTCTTTTGCTTCACCACCCCAATCAGTGGATGATGAATCCGCCTCTCATCACTCGTCTCTTGGCGACAATACCTTTTCTGCTCTTGGTGGGCAATGTGCCCAAGATCCTAATATGGATACAGATGATCTTCTCTCTAGTGATCCCTATGGCTATGATGTTGATCCTACTACGGTTGCAGCTTTCTGGGACTCGTTCTATGCTCCTAAATAAGCTGGCTTTTCTTTTGGTGGGGGGGCGTTTATGTAATTTTCTCTTTCTTTTTGTAATTTTGGGTTTTATTTTGGACTTATTTTGGGCTTACTGTTCAACTATCCATTGCCCATTACTATTCATTTGGGCTTAGTACTGTTCATGACCAGGGCCAATGGCCCAATATTGTTTATCCACGGGGTCCGTTCCGCGGACCATTAACCGGTTACCTGTTGACTGGAACTGTTCGGACGCCAAATTTTTATTTCATGTCCAAGGTCTTTATAAGACCCTGAGGAGTTCATTTGTTCCTCAAACTTTCTTTCAGACTCTCTTCAGCTCTCCTCCTTCCTTCCTTCTTCCATCCTTTGCTCTGCAACCCCCGACCATCGTCCGACCACAATCCGGCCATCTTATCCAGACAACCGTCGTTCGGTATCGGCCGTCTCCGGCCACCGGTTTTCCTATTCCGGTCGTCGTCTCCAACAACCTCTGTAAGTATTTCCTATTCATGTGAACAGTACTGTACTGTGTGTATTTTACTGTTTGCATGTACTGTTTGTATTACACTGTTCTTATTTGTATAAACCTAAGAAACATAAGAATGGTAATAGCATTAGTAACAAGTACTCTCAGCTTTGTACAACATCCGTCCATTAGAGATATCCCTATCCCTATAGTCCCAAAACAAATAATCACAGTTCTCAAAAGGTTGGGGCAGAAAAACTGATAGGGGTGCATACCAACAGGATTTGCGCAGATGAGCTGCTCTCCGAAGGCCTTTACAGCCTCAATCAAAGCTCCAGCCTGGTTCGTATGCGGCACTCTCTGCTGAGAAATCACTGAACGAAGCAGCTCAGCTGTTTGTTTAGCTGTTGCATGCGATCCCTCGACCTTACTGGCAGCATAACAAAATATCAGAAACAATGACAAAGGCGAATCGATCGATAAACACATAAATCAAATCAAACACCATTTTTTGATCGTTATAAGCCAGAGAGAAAGGATTGGAACTCGCCGTTTCTTGAGATTCGTTACAAATTCATTGACGAGGGATTGAGTGTCTGGCATGGTTTCAACTAATTTTTACCTGAAATAAATCTCATAAATTAACTTAAAATTTTCGGAAAAATCCAAAGAAATTTGACGAACTATGATTATCGAGTAACAGAGATTCGTCTTCTCTAGCATACCTCAGCGAAACTCGATTTACATGAACTTGTAATTGTCAGTCTGAAGTCTAGAGAATCTGGAAGGAGAATGCCCCACGTTTCTAGGGTTTATGAGGGAATAAACCATTAATGCAAAATCAGATCCCATAGCACAGGTCAATTGAGAAAACTCATTTGTACTTACCACGGAAAATCGAGAAGAGTTTGAAGAACGAGCGACGATTTTGATTCTGAAAGCAGAAACCTAGGGTTTTAGAGTTTCGATGATCCAGCAATGTTGTACGAAAGGAATAGGAGACTATTAACAATATTAACAAGGAATTTAAAAAAAAAAAAAAAATTCTATAAGAAAAAGCAACTTCTTTCTGCTTACAAAAAAAGGTATCTTTTTCCTTTTTTTCAAAATTTTCAAAATGGCCTTTTAAATCTTATATTTTAGAATAATTTTGTCTCCTTGCTTTAGTTCTTGCATTTTTGTCACTAGCGGTCACTTTTATTCTTGCAACATTCTTTTTGTTTTTTTTTTTTGGGTCTTAACCACGTGGGATAGGTGTTTTTTTTTTTTTTTTTTGGTCTTAATCACGTGGGACAGGTGTGGGACTAATCCACGTTCGGGGCGGGAGCATTAAAGGTAAACTCTTGGCCATGAGTATTTTTAGTGAGATTCAAACTCTAGGCTTACCTTCAGAGACGCCCACTGGAGCCTAGCTTGCTACCAAACTGAGCCACACATTGGGGGTTCTTTGCAACATTCGCCACTTTATTTCATTTGCTAAATTGATGAGTATTAAAATAGCGTTATTTAAATATTTAACTTTTTAAAAAATTAAATAAAATACAATCACTGTTAACACTATTATATAGAGAGAATAGATCTCGATACAAGAAAGTGAATTTCAGTCACAGCCCCAATATGCATTGGCCGAGTATATATATTTTTATCGATTGTGATAAAAAAGAAAAAAATGTCATTTACACTTATCTCTCTCTTAAGATATGGGCAAATTGTAAATACTTTCCTTCCGCTTTTGGAAACCACAATTTCTTCTTTATTATAAAACGTCTGCTAATAGTTTAACCTTTTTACATTTTTGACTTAAATATCCTTGATTTTTAATAGTGAAAGGGACCATTCGTTATTTCAATTGCCTTACGTGAGCAATTGAAATATTTGACAAAAAATCTCTCCAAATTATTGTGCTATGCTTTTAACACCTAAGTCCAATAAAAATTAAAACAAAGGTATAAGTGGTAATCAAGGTAAGTTTTTAGGGTGTAATTTTTTTTTTTTAATCTTATAAATGAAAGGGATACTTTTGTCTGAGAATTACTGATTTCAGCAATTTCCATCCAATCTTTAGATGGATATTTTATGAAAGGGAGATAAGTGTGACCACTCTTCAAACCGGAAGGGAGATGATTGTGGTTTCCACAAGATGAAGAGAGGTCTTTGTAATTTGCACAAACCGCAATGAAAGCATGTGTAAATTACCGAAAAAATGTCTAAAATTCAAATATTGTTTACGCAAAAAATTATCACCTTCATGCCACGTGAAGGTCATCAAGTGCGAGTAACGGAGCCAAGCCAAAGAGATCACCCGAGTAGTATTTAAATCAAGAGACCAGATGACATGGCAAAACATGGATAAAATATCATACTAGAAAAAGTAGGAATACATATGGGACGTGTGTCAATACTTTAGAGAGAAATAACTTCCTGTATCCATGACCATTAGCTACAAAATATGGGATGATTCTCTTTGACCCAGCAGTGTAGAAAGAAAGGAGTGGCTGCTCTCGAATCAACATCAACCAAATACCCATTACCTCAATCCCTTGAGATCATCAAATCCATACAGTTCTGAATGCATCCTGCTGCAACTCTTTTTACATCTATCGAGCTACTCCACGACGAAGCCCTCGACTGATAGGAAGAGAGCCCAATTGGGATACTTATAGTACGCCCTTCAACCACCTTTTGTATGACTGAGTGTGCACCCCTGATACCCTTGTGCCCCACAGTCAGGACCATTAGGTTCCCCAAGGATATATCTTGCGTTTGTTTTCCATTTAGTAATTGGATTAGTCATGTTTATGCGTCCAGTTTATTTGAATATAATTGTGAATGTTATTGATGTGCAAAATCAGTTATTTCAGTTCATCATATGACCGATTGAAGTTTTAGAACCCATTTACTAATAGACTAGCCTCAATATCTGATTAATCGCCTGATCGACCGTGTTCCAATACTCGTTGACAACCAATTGCATAAAAATCAATCATTTCAATTGCTATTTGGGGACAAACTCTTCCTCCGGTGAACTACAAAGGTTCTGGCAAGCCCACATCTTCAGTCACACGACCGATAACCATTCTCGGTCGGGAGAAATGAAGTGGTACCTAAAAAAGGGAACATCTCTTTCGTATATCCGATAGGACCTTCTGAGGAAACTGATATGGCACCCAAAATCAAGTCGAATGGCTGATCCAATGAGGAAGAATGATAAGCAGCAGCTCCGATGTTGAACCCTATCCACAAAGAAGAGCAGGAGGTAATACAGTTTTGGCCGACGTTCAAGGACACGTTGCTCCAAGTGCAGAGGTAGGTTCTTCGTTTGGTTCGTTTAACAACAATTTTCTAATGGTTCTTTAGGCTATAAACCATATCCTAATGATGATCAAAAGATTCAAAACTAATTAAAGGCGAACCTACATTGCTATAGCGGAAGGATTTAGTAAAATGTCTTATGAAATGGAGGCCACGCTCAGAAGAGAGTTGAGTATGGGTGCAGAGGGTGAAAACTCCATCAAGAAGAATATAAATGAAAACGGTGTTCATATTATCAATGATCATCAACCACCCAGGTCTAACCATCCACGACCAGGTAGACAGATGAATGAACAGAATGAGCCCTTTGGTCAGGTCGGTCAGGCACGTATCGACTAAGGCTTACCGGAACAATGCGGTGCGGAAAGAGACCAACTATACCACGTCCAGGATGCAGGAGCCAATATGCCGCCCAATCGGCTATCAAGGCCAACATACTGAAAGCCCTACCATGATTGGGTTGACCATAGATACGAATTTTCTATGGGATATAGAATCTCGGAGTTCTCCCTGTTTTCTAGGGAAGATGGCCAAATCTTTGTGAAAGATGCTGCCTAGAATACATACAAAGACAATCTGGAGTCAGTACGACCGACATACCCAACAACAGCCATCATCCCACCAACCCTAACAGGATCATCAGTTGGAACCACGAGAAAGAATCATCCATACAAGAATGGTCGTTGCAAAGTCACTAGCAAGAGAATGGTTAAACCTTCTCGAGAAGGGAAGGATAATGCACCCAAAGTTTGGTCATTCACCTTGTTCTCCTCTTCTCTCCCATTCTCATATTCTGTAATATTCCCCCATGTAAATCATTGTAAATCTCTATATTTGAGTGAGGAGGATAGATGCCCAAAGGGCAACCCATGGATGTAGGCATCTTTGCCAAACAATGTAAATCGCACGTCTCTACCTTCTATTTTCACATTGTGCTTGTTGGATTCGACATAACGGCGTTCGTATGGCCGACTTTTCGTTTTAAGCAAACGGTTGGAACACTCCCAGACCTATAAGACCTTATCCACCACAAAATTGGCTAAATTAAGCGATTAGTGGCAAAATCAGCTTGATCGTGCTTAAATGACGATTATTGACCATTTTACTGATCAACAGTATCAACACAGTATTTCCAAGGGTCCTCAATGGACTTCCTCCAATGGTGGTGGTGGTGGTGATAGCAGCAAATCCCTTCGTGCAATGGAGAGCTCAAAATGTGATGGGTTGCACTGCCTCTCTTGTCATCGGAGAGGACGAGCCATTGAGATTGTCGGGTCAGAGTACATTGTCTTGATGGTGCTCGCCACTCCTTGCAAACACTGTCGAAACTTACGTTTTCTAGTGTGCTTGTTTTCTTCTTGATTACTTCGATCAGTTGATGAGGAAGATCAGGCCATAGCTGTATATTCTCAAAGCTTGTATTGCCAGATTCCTTTCTTTTCTTGCCCCTTTTATCCATTTTATTCGTGAACTTGTCAATGGAATTGCCAATCTTGAGTTGGCATTCAATTTATATAGCAAATGGCACAGATCAAAACCTCGCTTAGACTTGGCCTCCAAGTTCCTTGGACCAAAAAAAAAACTTTGAAAGAGAATCAAATCAGTAAGCAGTACCCTCCTTGCTCAGCAAGTCATTTTAGTTTATTAAGATCCAGCTGAGCAATATGTTTAGTTTATACTCTACACAAGAAATACATGCTCTACCTCTTGAAAGATCAATCATAGATCAGATATCAGATTGACTTTGCACTTGCTAACTTTTTGCATGAACTTTGTGTCTAAGCTGCAAAAATTCAGAATTCATAGTAAATCAGTAATGTCGATACCCGTCTGGGAGACTTACAGACCCAGTCACCTTTTCCCTCTCCATTGAAGGGGGGAAAAAAGGCAAGAAGGATCACATTCATCCATGTTTGAAAATCATTTTTTTTCTTCTCTATTTTGTTTGAGATCAAGTTCAAGGAGTTGACTGTTTGTAGGAGTTTTTTTATTCTCACTTTTTATTATTGCTTCACCTGTACTATTTTTTTGTGCTAAAGTAACATTCTATATACTCAGTTTTAGCTTGAATTATTTTAAAACTTTTTTGATTCCAACTAATTGAGATAAGACATTTTGCTATTTAGAGACCAATTAAACTTTTAAAGGAGTCAAATTCTTCTAAACCAACTACATTACTTTTATGTATCATCTTATGTCCAACAAGTAATTTGCACACTGCAAGTGAGAAACTCTTATTATACTCATTATCCAATAGATTTTCAATCAATAATTACGATACGAAGTGGTTTGATTTGATGGCATAAATTAAAATGCCCACTATGCTTCTCTTGTAATATATTTTGTGTGTGTGTGTGTGTGTGTGAGAGAGAGAGAGAGAGAGAGAGAGAGAGAGAGGGAGTAAGGATATTTTCTTGTTCTAACATATCAATTGGGAGTTGGTATGCATTCTTCAAACTAGAAGAGGAATTTCTAACACAAACACTAAGAGCAGCCAAAAAAAACAACAACATGAAACATGGTTGTTATTATTCCCCATCTAAATCCATTCGATTATACTTGAAGAGTTGGTGAATCCAAAAAATTAGATAAATCTACAGGATGATCACTGAATGCTCTCTTACGCTTCCATCTTCCATGTCGAACATGAACCAGTCGGCATTTGTGTGGTTTGTGAAGTAGATTTGATTCCCCTTGCAATCCATTTTACTTATAGTGATTGGCATACAACAATTGATCCCTAGAAACAACACTTTATCTCCCAAGCTTTCCATCTTCATCCATGACATCCTTGAATGATCAAGTCTGAAAACCTCGACCTCATCCACCACGTTAACAGATCGTTTCGAGATTAAGAAAATCAGCAAGATCTCTCCAGATGATTCTACTAAATATTCTCTAAAACACCTTGAGATGGAGATGGTAGAGGGGATAGCTCTTTTGACACTCAGTATTCTAGCTCTTGGATTATCATCAATGTCTATAAGCACAAGTCTTCCTTGCAAGCTCAAGCCATAGAACTTCCCATGGAATGCAACAACATTGGTAAGCTGTAAAGGACGGCGCGCCCCCTCAACTGAATTGGGATTGGAGAGGGTGAGTTTTTCTCTTGTACATGCATTGCTTTTTACTCCGAATCTAAAGAATGCAAAGCCCGGGATAGAACCACCGGTTAGTACCAAGACTGTGCATTTGGGAGGTGCTGAAGACAAGACCGAGTATCCAAAGGAACACTTGGTTCCCACAATGGAAGTACCATGAAAGAGTTTTCAAATGGATTCAAAAGATAATATTGATGAGAAGAGTAAGCTCCTCTCAGAACCAACCAACCATGGGAGGATCCAACACAGTATTTCAGTCGCATTCGAGCAACTTCTTGCAGTAAACATTGCACCATGGTATGCTTAAAACATTATTACCATAATTGTCCATTAGTAGCTGCAGCCATGGATTGTGTCCGGCCATCGAACTACATTTCTTTGACACTAATTGCCACATTTTGCAAACGCCACCGAAACTTATATGTTGTAACAGATATAGCCACTTGATGATCAGTTTGAGCAAATGATCATGTAGATCTAACCATGGTCTTGTTGTGAGTTCAGCAGTAGTGTTGCATCCCCCTATTGGTTGTCTTTTTGCTGCCTTGTGTCTTGCTTTCCTTTTTGAGTACCTGAAACAATGTTAGTTAATAAACAACATGGGGGAAAGCTTGCACTTAGAATTTCTTCAAGATGGAATGAAATCCATACATTTATTAGGAAGAAGAAAAAGGTAAAAGCTCAAGGAGATTATGGTATTGTAGGACAAGCTTGGTATACCTAAACAAGGAATACGAAGAATATCAACCAAGTACTATGAATATATAAACCTAGAAATAATTTATTAGAATTTTTTTGCAGGAAAAAAAGAAGAAGGCAATACTAAATCAATAATACCTTCAAACTGTGACATTTTATTCTTTTGAGAGGGGAACTAAACAAAATTTGTTAGAACAAGCGAGTGGGCCTCACGGCCCATAAGCCCATTTCTCTTTATCTTATTTATTATCTTGTGTACTGTTTTTCCTAATACTAGTTAATATATAAGTACTCTCATTAATTGAGATGAGTATGTTTTGGTGCTACAACATGGTATCAGAGTAATCCACAGAAAAATAAAAAAAATAAACAACCTTATATTTTTTTCCTGTTCACGCCACCGCTACTATTCACGCTATTGTTCTGTTGGTCGGCACTCTCGTGCGAATCGTGAGGTAGCGATCTCGCTACCTCTCGGTTCTTCCAATCGTGTGAGGTAGTGTTTTCGCTACCTCCATTAGTATCGTTTGGGCACTTTACTTTGATGAAGAGACTCTTTGAGAGTCGTTTGTGATCTAATTTGTGTTTGGATGGGTGAGCTTTGTTGATTTTGTCCAAGAAAGTCTATGTTTGAAGGTGTTATGGGATTTATTATTGCAGGAAATTTTTCTGCCTACTGGAAGGGTGGCTGTTGATCGCGATTGGTGTATGACCGGGTGCGAATTCCCCCTATCTTCTTCTTTTGGTGAGATTTTTCTGTTATTTTTTTTAGATATTGTGAGATCATCATGAGCACATTCAACCAGAATCTGGCTGAACCTAAATCGATTATTTCTGAAATTGTATCGTCATTTATGCGTTTCACCGATCAACGCTTAGATGTGACCAATTTTCAGCACTAACGCAAGATTATTTTATTTGCTATTCGTGGCATGGATAAGGAAGAGCATCTTAAGAGGATTTCTTCAGATCCAAGAACCGATCCGGAGGATGCAAAAATCTGGTTACGGGATGATGCTAGATTGTATAATCAGTTGATCAACTCTATGAATCCCAAAGTGTATGTCTTGATGACCCATTGCGACACAGTTAAGGAGTTGTGGGAATACCTTATGGCATTGTACTCGGGAAAAG
Source organism: Pachysandra terminalis (assembly GCA_031762675.1). Taxonomy (NCBI): domain Eukaryota; kingdom Viridiplantae; phylum Streptophyta; class Magnoliopsida; order Buxales; family Buxaceae; genus Pachysandra; species Pachysandra terminalis. Next base: position 14,972,810 of record JAUPMG010000001.1, on the reverse strand, counting down.
ACGATCTGAATCGTCTTTATGATGTATCTCTTTCCTTTTTTCGATCGGAGCAGGGTGATGTCCCGGTTAGTGAGTGTTTTGCTTTCTTCAAAAAGGTGTATGAAAAGTTGAATGTGTTGATGCCGTTGACTTCATATGTGAACCAGATAAAACAACAGCGAGCTGTCATGGCTTTTCTGAGTGGGTTGAGATCAAAGTATGACCCCGCTAGATCCTAGATTCTTGCCAGTCGTGAGTCTTCACTGACTGAGGTTTATTCTCGGGTGCTTCGCTCCATCTGTTCTGCCCTCAGTACTATAGAGATGAGTGATCGCGTCGCCTTGGCCGGTTAATTCCTATCAATACGACGTGGTGGTAGAGGGGGAGGACGTAGAGGGCGTGGACCCAATGAGAGGATTATATGCTTTTACTGTGGTGGAGTTGGTTACACGCGGGACAAATGCTGAAAATTACATGGCAAGCCTTTTATGTCTCGGTCTGCTCATGTCGTTTCCGAAACTGTCCAGGACACTTCTACAGGGGTACCAACGCCTCCCGATGACGGTAGCATCCATCTCACAGCCGAGGAGTATTCTCGGTTACTGGCCAATCAGTCTTCGACATCTACGACTGTGGCTCAGACTGGATCTCCTCTTATGCATACATATTTGCATCTCCCAGGACTTAGGTGATTGAATCTAGGACCTCAGATCATATGACAGGGTCCACAGGTACTTTATGCACATATTCTCCCACGACGTCTCATTCCGACGTTAGAGTGGCAGATGAATCTTTGTGGTTGTCAAAGGGATTGGTACTGTTGTTCCTACTCCCACTATATGATTATCCTCTGTTCTATATTTGCCTATTTTTTTTCGTTTAATCTATTGTCTGCAAGTGCTCTTACGAAAGAGCTTGACTGCTTGGCTATTTTTTACACTGATCATTGTGTGTTTTAGGATCGTTCAACGAGGCGGACGATTGTTAGGGGGCATTGCACGTCATAAGGTCTCTACGTGCTGGAAGATGGACCAAATTCTGTAGCATGTTCCAGCTTGTCTCCCACGCCGTTGGAGCTTCACTGTCAACTTGGTCATCCTGCACTTCCAAATTTGAACCTTCTATGTCAATCTCTGTTATCGTTACTAGAATTATTTTGCGAGTTGTGTTAGTTTGCAAAACATCATCGCAGGTCCTATGTATCGAGTCCAAATAAAAGTGCATGTGCTCCATTTGAGTTAATCCATTCTGATATTTGGGGTCCATGTCCAGTCCTGTCAAAAACTAGTTACCGTTACTTTGTAACCTTTGTGGATGACTATTCTAGAGTCACTTGGATTTATTTAATGAAGCAACGCTTTGAATTATCATCTGTTTTTTGTGCCTTTTATGCTGAAATATGCACTCAGTTTTCTGTCCCTATTCGTGCACTACGTAGTGATAATGCTCGTGAGTATTTATCTAGTCCTCTTGTCTCTTTCATGACTGCTCAGGGTATTATTCACCAGTCATCTTGTCTAGATACCCCCAATAGAATGGTGTGACTGAACGTAAGAATTATCACCTTATGGAAGTAGCACGAGCCCTTATGTTACATATGTAGGTGCCCAAAGTGTTCTGGGGTGATGATGTTCTTATAGTAACATACTTGATAAATCGGATGCCTTTATCTGTTCTTCAGGGAGAGATCCCTCATCATGTTCTGCATCCAAGTCGACCCTTACATTCTCTTCCCGTGAGGGTGTTTGGATGTACATGTTATTGTCGGGATATTAGACCCCAAGTAACCAAACTAGATCCTAAATCATTAAAGTGTATAGTCCTTGGTTATTCTCGTACCCAAAAGGGATATAGGTGTTACTCTGCTGAGTTGGGATGGTAGTTGGTGTCATCTGATGTCGCGTTTCGTGAGTCTGTTCCCTTTTCCTCTCCTTCGTCGTCGCCAGTGTGTTGGAGTTTTCTAATCTTGATGAGTTTCTCATGTATGATCTCATCCGAACTCCCCCAAGTATGCCTGTCACGCATGTTAGTCCTCCGGTTCACACATATATTCGTGATTCTCGCAGGATTTTTGGTTCCTCTCCCGTAACTGCTTCTGAGCCACCCTCTACTCTATCGGACTCCTAGTTGCCTGATCTACTAGCTTATCTTGATGTACCTATTGCTCTTCAGAAGGGTCGTCGTGACTGTGCCAGGTATCCAATTTCAGCCACAGTTTCATATGCAGGCTTATCTCCGACTCTACAAGCAATTATTTCTACCTTGGATGCTGTCTCAATACCTCAGTCTTTATCTGAGGCCTTTTCTTCTCCCGGGTGGCGAGCGATCATAATAGATGGGATGACGGCTCTTGAGACAAATCAGACATGGGATTTAGTGGTCTTGCCTCATGGCAAGAAATCTATTGGTTGTAAATGGGTGTATGTGGTCAAGATGAACCCTGATGAGTCTGTTGCTCGTCTCAAAGCTGGATTAGTTGCGAGGGGGTATGCTCAGACTTATGGTGTTGACTATACAGACACCTTTTCCCTAGTTGCGAAGTTGGCATCAGTCCGACTTATTATATCTCTTGTAGCATCATATGGTTGGCCCTTACATGAGTTGGATGTCAAGAATGCGTTTCTTAATTGTGATTTGCAGGAAGAGGTTTATTTGGAGAAACCTCCTAGTTTTGTTGCTCAGGGGGAGTCTAATCTGATGTGTAGACTGAAAAAGTCTCTATTTAGTTTAAAGCAATCACCTCGGGCGTGGTTTGGAAGATTCACGGAAGTTGTGTTGAAGTTTGGGGTTCAAAGAGCATCCAAGGATCATTTGGTTTTCTTTCGCCAATCTGGTGTAGGGAGCATTCTTTTGGTGGTGTATGTACATGACATTGTCATCACAGGCAGTGATACTACAGGTATATCATCATTGAAATCATTCCTTCAAAGTCAGTTTCAGACAAAGGATCTGGGTCCATTGAGATATTTCTTAGGTGTGGAAGTGGCCAGAAGTCATCGTGGGATTTCTTTGTCACAGAGAAAGTACGCGCTCGATATGTTGCATGACACAGGGATGATCGATGCCAAACCGTCTGATGTTCCAATGGCTCATGGAGTGAAATTATCTCCAGATGATGGGGAGTTATTTGTTGATCCTAAGAGGTATAGTCGTCTAGTTGGAAAGCTGAACTATCTTGCTGTTACTCGTCCAGATATCGCATTCTTTGTGAGTTTGACTAGTCAATTTATGGCAGCTCCACGAGTTCCTCGTTGGGATGCGCTCTTGAATATCCTTCGATATATTAAGGGCACTTCGAGTCGAGGTTTGTTACATATCAACCAAGGTCATATGGATATTGAAGGGTTCTCAGATGCAAATTGGGCATGATCTCCTAGTGATCAGAACTCTACCACTGGATATTGTATCTTTGTAAGAGAGAATCTAGTATCCTGGAAAAGCAAGAAACAACCAGTGATAGCTCAGTTTAGTGCAGAATCTGAGTATCGGGCTATGGCTCATGCTACGAGCAATCTATTTGGGACAACTCCTTAGTGAACTCGGATACCCCATTTTAGTTCGTCCAAGTTGTGGTGTGATAACCAAGCGACTATTCACATTGCATCTAATCCTGTGTTTCATGAAAGGACAAAACATATTGAGGTCGATTGTTATTTTGTGCGAAAGAAACTACAAGGTTGAGAGATATCATTACAACACGTGAGAACCACAGAGCAACTGGCGGACTTGCTTACTAAATCCTAGACTGGGACTAGGATTGGATATATTTGTAACAAGCTGCGCATGAACAATATATATGCTCCAACTTGAGGGGGAGTGTTAGAACAGGCGAGTGGGCCCCATGGCCCATAAGCCCATTTCTCTTTATCTTATTTATTGTCACGTGTACTGTTTGTCATAATACTAGTTAATATATAAGTACTCTCTCTAATTGAGATGAGTATGTTTTAGTGCTACAACAGAGATTCATTTGAGGCCACGGTTTGGAAGAGCAAAGATCAAGCGATTTATAGCTTTCATTGACTTGGGCTCCAAGACATTATAGAATTCAATAAAAGAAAAGCTATAGTTAATCACTTTCTTGGTTTACAGGCATAATTGATTTGATGAGGCATCTTAGACTGTGAAGCTTGACATTTGGGGTGTATAATGTCCAAATATTAAAAAAAAAATAGAGAGGATGAAGATGGCGAAGAAGCAGGTTGATTGGTTAAGTCATAGTGCATATGGAGGACAACAATGCACTTTGAAGTGGATGGACTGATTGTGAATAGAGGATGGTTGAACCTATGGAGATATGGGATTTGGTTTGGTTTAATTATATTTATTGTTGAAGTTTGTGGTTTGGCATGCATTATGCTTGTTAGATTGGCTTATTGCATACATATATTCATAGTCCATTTGCATAAACCATCCCCTAACCCAGTGAAATTAAACCTGGGTCTGTATATAATCAGTGCACCAAGATCGCTATCTTAGAAAGCGTGGCTGATAATACCCACCTGAATGTGTTTACAGCTCCACAGTTCGGGAACTTTTGAAACCACCTATTGAACCACATGTAGATGAATAAATGGTTAGGCCACTTTAAGCCAATCTATTTTCATGCTTATACGGAGTACCATCTGGCTTGACCCATGGTCCAGGTCTATATCAAGAATCCCCTAGCTTGGGTCTCTTAGTTGGACCATTTAGGTAAACCCACCCTTATTGTATGGGGTCCATGACCCAAGACCCAATTCATGCACAGAGAGTTCATACCTATGGATCCATGACCCATGTTACATCTAGGATTTGAGCTGGCAATTTCTAACTGACCCGTCGGAACCCGCCCGCATTTTAGTGGGGTTGGGTTCATGGTTTCAACCCATGCGTCGGGTTTGGGTTGAGGGTTTATAACTCGTGAATAAACAGGTCGGTTTTGGGTTAACCCGTTTGACCCGTCGGGTTATCACTATGGTCAAATATTTTGTATACCTTTGTTACTGTATAACAACTTAACTAACCCCTATATAAGCACAAGGATATATTAGGGTTTCCTGTTTTCATTTTCGCTTCCTATTTTCCATCTTCTTTCCTCTCTCTCATTCTCATACTATAGAACAGTAGAGCATGACTGCACAAGTGCTATTTTGCAACGGTTTTCATTTTCCCTTACTATTTTTCCTCTTCCTTTCTCTCTTTTATTCTCATACGACAAAACAGTAAAGCACGAATGCACAAGTGCTAATTACGCAGCGTAGAACACACATAAATCAGTTAAGGTCCTTGAGGATTCTTTCCATAAAAAATAGGTATTTAACAAAGAATATGCCCCTATTTTTTTTCCTCATTTTTCTCTTTTTTCTTTCTATTTGTGTGCTTGAACACATGGGAAGACACGAGCAGTGCACAAAGACAAGAAACTCATATTGTTTTCAAAAAAACGATTGAATTAAATATTGTGCATTTCTGGTTTATCTTAAATTTTTGGTTTATCTTATAATCTCAAGTGAGAGATTCTGATATGTTTTTTTTCTCAAGGTTATTCTAATTTTATTGCATTGTAATTTCTAATTAAAAACATTCATGGAAGCTGCACAACTCCTAATCTTATGGTTATTTTGATTTTTGAAGTAACCAACTTCTAATCTTGTCTCAGAATATTACTTTGTGATTTGTAATCAACAGTTTATGATCTGAGATATTTTATCATTTATTTCATGTTACTAACTTGTCAATATATGCTTTGTAGTTTATTGCTTTTTAAGTGTATCTATCAACTGACTAGAGAGTAGCATGATGATTTAAAATTGTTTTTTTTTCCTGTCATTTCTTACAACATATCAAGTATAATGTAGATGGGAGATTATGAGAGGGTTTATTTTCATAATGATGAGGCTCGTATACAGGAAAATGAATTGCAAGTTTTTGGTACCAATTCAAACGAACAAAGATGTAGGAGAGAAACTTCAAGTTTGTAGGAAGTGTTTACAAAGCTCCTAAAAAATAGATGACAAAAATTGAGGTCAAGGCAAACAATGTGGGGTGGTTTATATTGCTAAAAGTAGCCATGGGATATCCAATATGAGACGTCACATTGATGTTTGCCCTAGGCCTGACACAAAAGATATTAGTCAATTACTATTGTCTCAGGACAGTAGTAGTTTTAGCGTAGGGTTCAAAATTGAATCAAGACCTTTATCATGAGGCATTGTCAAATGTAATTATTATGCATGGCTACCCATTCCAATTTGTAGAACACGAGGGTATTAGACAGTTGCACTCCGTTCTAAATGTTGATGCAAACCAGTCTCACGCAATACCTCTAAATATGGTGTTGAATATGTATAAAGAGTGAAGGAGAGGCTCAAATAGTTGCTTAGATCTATCTAGGTAGGATCTGCCTCACATCTGATCTGTGGACTTCAATTAAGACATATGGCTATATTTGTATCACTGCTAACTTTGTTGATAAGGATTAGAGGTTAAATAAAAGAATTTTGAACTTTAGATACATGCGTACTTCATATACACGTGCATTCATTGTGAGTAAAATGTTTACTTTGTTGGATGAGTTGGGCATTGAGAGGAAGTGATTTTCTATTACTTTGGACAATACTAATGCCAATGAAGATTTTGTTGAAGCACATCAAAATAGGTTGGATTTGAAGAATGCTCTCTTACTTGGTGGCCGATTTTTTCGAATTCGTTGTTGTGCACATATTTTAAACCCTATTGTTCAAGAAGGGTTGAAAAAGGTTTATGGATCAATCTATACGATTCACGAGAATGTGAAGTTTGTCAAGGGTTCGCAAGCAAAGAAAGAGAAATTTAGAGCATGCTTACGTGAATTGTCCATAGAAGTGAAGAAGGGTTTATGTCAAGATGTTCCCAAAGGGTGCAACTTGATATATTTGATCCTTGAAAGTTATTTATACTACTGTCTTGCATTTTTTTATTTAGCATTGTGATTCAAATTATTGGGATTTTTCATCAGAAGTAGAATGGGAAAGGGTTGAGAGGACTACTAAGTTTTTAAATTTTTTTAGTGAACTTACGAATTCATTATTGGGAACCAAGTACCCAACTTCTAATATGTATTTTCAAGTTGTATGGAAAAATCAGTAACGGTTGAAAGAGGAGTTGGAAAGTGAGGATAAATTCATGAAAAACATGACTCAAAGAATGCAATCAAATTATGTTAAATATTGTAAGGATTACAATGATATATTGGCCATTATAGCAATTTCAGATCCTCGCAACAAAATAAAAATGATAGAAAATTCAGTAACAGTTGAAAGAGGAGTTGGAAAGTGAGGATACATTCATGAAAAACATGGCTCAAATAATGCAATCAAATTTGGATAAATATTTGAAGGATTACAATGATATATTGGCCATTATAGCAATTTCAAATCCTCGCAACAAAATGAAAATGATAGAGTTCTATTTAAACCTTTATGGAGATGAAGGAAAGCAACATGTCATGTGTGTTCGAGCACTTTTAGTGAATATACGAGTTCTTCTTCATCATCAACATGTGCTCCTTTACATGGCTTACAATGTAATTTTGATGCCCATATAGTCAATGATAGTGATGATGAAATGTAGGTAAAGACTACTTCCTTATGCATTCTACTTTTGCATATTGTGAGTATATTTATCATTTTTTTCATTCTCTTTCTCGGCATTTCATTTTTGTATTTTAGGGTTTTGAAAGTCAAGTTTATAATATCCAAGCAAAGAGATCTCAATTGGAGATATATTTGGAAGAACTCATGATCGGAACCAGCCACTTAATATTTTAATGTATTGAAAATCTGTTGAATACAAATTTTCTAAACTTTCTTTTATGGTTCGAGATGTATTGACCATTCCCATTTCAACATTTGCCTCAGAGTCTGCTTCTAGTTATGGAGGAAGAGTCTTAAATCAATTCCAAAGTTCTCTTACACAGAAAAATGTTGAGGCTCTAATATGTACTTGGGATTGGATGTATGGTTCAGAAGGTATAATACTTATTTATTAGATTCTTTATTTCATGAATAGCTAAGGATTTTGTTGCTAATTATACTACTTAAATAAGTGTCCTAACTATTTCACTTTTTATCTTTGAATATAGTTGATAATGAGGTAAATGAGGTTTTTGAAGGCCTTCTACGTGTGGATCTTTCAACATCTACTTCAACCTTTAATGATGTTGTGGATTGAGGCATTTCAAAAACCTTAAGTATTGAGGCATCAATACATATAGGAAATGGTAGGGATATCTATATACTATATTCGAATATTCTTCTTATTCCCTTGATATTTTTTTAGTACTTTTGAAATTTTATTTGTTCTTACATCTTGTGATCTGCAGTTAGTTTTTGAAGGAAGTACATTCATTGTATAGGGTGACTGATAAATCCTCTTTTGTAGTTTAATTTCCAAAAAAAGTTTTAGGACTTTGTGATAATCATTTTTAATTATACTAAAATATACATTATTGATTTTTAAGCATCCAAATGGTTACTTTGTTGTGTATTAGGTGTTACTTGGACACTTGCATGAATGGCTTGATGGAGCTTGCTTAGGAGAGCATGGAGAATAGAGATCTTATTTCATAATTTGCTCGTTTGGATTTTGTTATCTAGAGATTTATAGATCATGGACTGCTTTTGCTTTTGAGAAATGTTATCTTGGTTATTGAGTTGTTGTTCGGAGAACTTTATTGTTAAACTTTTATCACTTTGTTTTGAAGACCCTTATTTGCTATTTATGGACTATGGTGAATTGGAAATGAGTTAATTATCAATAGCAACGTTTACAAAATATTGGAGTTTTTAATCTCTTTTTTGCATTAGACTAAAATTTTAGTTCAAAAGCATAATGTTATAATTTTATAAGTCGACATATAAGATGTTAGAGGATGAAATTACACCTCAAAAAAAAAAAAAAAATAGATGGGCCAGACGGGCTAGAGCGGGTTGGGTGCGACTTATGTTATCTTAACTCGTTTATTAAATGGACGGATTTGGGTTTGGGGTTAAACTCTTAATACCCTCTATCAACCTGACCTGAACCTATCCGATTGCCAGCTCTATCTAGGATGGGGTCCACCCATGTTATTACAAGAACCAGCTATTCGGGACTACTTTAGCCCATTGACCCAGATGGAGGCCCAAAATGATGAAGGCTCGTAGATAAATGACCAAGGTTAATTAGATCATTTTTCGGTCCATGAAGGCCAATTTGTAAATTAAATTCAATTTATTTGGCCCATGAATACACTTTTGTAATATTATTTGCTTAAAATTGCTATATTTGTAATAATAGAGGATGGCTTAGATTTGTGATTGAACTCTTATTTTATATGCTAGTTAAGCACCCTAGAGGTCTAATCCATGCATTATCAAGTCATGTTTAGAGTTATACCCTTGTGTGTACACCCATTAGAATTCATATATATATATATATGCATCTTCATATCAAACTTGATAGTCCCAAGGCATATAAGGCCCACATGGATCTAGGCATTGTCCATGGTCAATGGTATTTGATTGATCATTTCTTGCCCATGGACCACATTAAAATTCCATACACATTCATTTTCATCTTACCAAATGAAATCTACAAAGCCTAAAGTCTATGCAAGTCCTTGTGGTCAGGTAAGCCATGTAGGAATCACATGGGGCCTAGCCCAACCATGAGTCCATAGCATTTGATGAATCATTGAGCACCTATTGATTAAAAATAGGTTCTCATTCAAGCACATTCATGGTCGTCCACATGCTTATTCATACACAGGATTCATACATTTTGCTGGCAAACTCACGACACATGCTTCTAGTTACACTTTAATTATACAAGTGTAGCGTCATTCTAGTCATATCATTCAAGTTTACATGTGCATGTAGGGATCATGCACGATTGTAACACATGCAAAATTCTATATGAGTCATACATAGGTAAAGGCCATGTTGATTAGACCTAAGCCCACATGAGACAAATTAACTTGGGTCAACCCATATCCATTTAGCCCATAGAAAGTCATATATCATGTATCCTTTCATAACTATGCATGCACTTGGGTCATTACCAAGAACCTTATCTCATTTTGGACATGTCAAGGTTTCATCTCATGGTTTCAAAAGTCATTCGATTTTCAGGGTTTTTCTCATAATTCTATCCCTAATGAACTGCATATATTCTTGAGATTTGTCTGAGAGGATCACTCATAGCACCTTTGCATATTCTTTTGAAATTGAGTTAAGAGAATCACTAATATCATTTTTTTGAGAACTTTGTTTTCTTCTCTAGCAATTGACTTATCACTTAGAGGAATCAATGACTTAACATCCACGGTTTGGATCACTTGTGAGACATTATCTTGTAACTTTAACTTGACAATTGGGCCATTCGTGAACCCTTGTAATTTAAACACCTGATTAGGGTCATTCGTAAATCCTCATTTTTTCGCTAAAATGACATTTTGGACTCTAGATGTATGAAAGGCTAAAGGGCATTTATCCACCTATGTGACCTTGCTCACCTCCATGTCCAAGAATGATAAGGATTGGGGCAACTCATTTCATGATTGTGCATTGTCGATAGCCTAAGCATGTAAGAAGTTGTTTCTTGTACCCCACGTCATAGGTATGATTAGGAAATTATAATCATTATTTCATGCATTTGTTGAATCCAACATTTTGAAAGATTTTACATCATCACATTAATAGGGAAGTGTGGTTCGCCAGCCTCCCAACATTTTTGCCTCTTTTAGAAGAGCCCATTTTTTAGTTGTCTAGAAGTAGGATCTTTTTATTTTGCCTCTTTTAGGAGAGCTCTCCTTTTGGCTGCCCAAAAGTAGTATTGTTGCCTCTTCTAGGACATCCCACTTTTTAGCCTTCAGAAGTAGAATCTTTTTTATTTTGCCTCTTTTAGGAGAGCTTGCCTTTTGGCCACCCAAAAGTAGGATTATCGTCTCTTCTGGAAATTGCCGGTTGTCAGTCCCTAGAAAAAAGTTGCATTAATAATTTATATTTCCTCTTCTGGGAAGTGCAGTTCACTACCCCACAAAGGTTGGATTTTATTCTTTCGGGAATTGCGGTTCGTCAATCCCTCAAAAAAAGTTTCATAAATCATTCATTTTGTTGCCTCTTCTAGGAAGTGCAATTCGCTAGCTTCCCAGAGGTAGGATTTTATTCTTTTGGGAAATGTGGTTTGTCAGTCCCTCGAAAGAAGTTACATAAATCATTCATGTTACCTCTTATGAGAAGTGCAGTTCACTAGCTCCCCAAAGGTAGGATTTTATTCGTTTGGAAGTGTGGTTCGCCAACCCCTCGAAAGAATTTGGATAAAACATTCATGTTTCCTCTTCTGGGAAGTGCAGTTCGCTAGCCCCCCAGAGGTAGGATTTTATTCTTTCGGGAAGTGCAGTTCACCAGCCCCTCGAAAGAAGTTGCATTAATCATTTATGTTGCTTCTTTTGGGAAGTGCAGTTTTCTAGCCCCTAAAGGTAGGATTTTATTCTTTCATAAAGTGCGGTTCGTCATCCCCTCGAAAGAAGTTGCATAAATCATTCATGTGGCCTCTTTTGGAAAGTGCAATTCGCTAGCCCTCATAAGTAGGATTTTATTGATTCAGGAAGTGCGGTTTTTCAATCCCTCGAAAGAAGTTGCATAATTCATCATGTTGCATTCAGTTTCCTAGATAAGTGTAGCTCGCTAGCCTCTAGAAAAGTTCAAAAACCATTCAGGTTTCATCTTCTGGGAAGTGCAATTCACTAACCACCTATAAGTAGGATTTTATTCTTTCAAGAAATGTGGTTTGCCATCCCCTCGAAAGAAGTTGCATAATTCATCATGTTGTATTTACCTTCACAGGGAAGTGTAGTCCACTAGCCCCCAAGGCAAGTTCATAAATCATTCATTTTTCCTCTTTTGGGAAGTGAAATTCGCTAGCCACCTAAAAGTAGGATTTTATTCTTTCGGGCAGTGCGGTTTGCCATCCCCTCGAAAGAAGTCGCATAATTCATCATATTACATTCACCTTCTTAGAAAAGTGCAGGTAACTAGCCATCCTAGAGAAGATCATAGTCATTCATATTGCATTCATCCCCTTAAGGAAGTCATATCGCATTACATTATCATGCATATGCATTAGCCTTACTAATAACTTCGTGCATAATCCCTTGTCTCCTCATAATGGTGTGAGGATCCACTTCAATAAAGAATCCCATGAAATGGTAGAAAGAAAATTCAAGATACAATAAGAGAACAATGTGGCCAAGGAATCATACTTGACCTCAGACACAACAAGAGAAGAATGAAACTGTATCCTCATTTCCTAAGGTTTTGTTTTTCGGGACTCTTGACCTTGCGAAAGGTATTTTTAAGAAGATTCCCACAAAATAATAATAATAATAATTTTTTTTTTGTTTCCAATTTTCTAGTGATACTCCGTTTTAAAAAACAAAATTGTTTTCTATTTTCTAGTAGCATTTTATTTAAATAAAGATTTTTAATGTTTTATTTCACCTCAATATGCTCTTGATAATTTAGGTACATTTTCTAATAATACATCATGAAAATAATGAACAATCAAACATTGAAAAAATTAAATCTGTGGACTCAGGTACTGAAAGTGACTCGTAAAAAGTGAAAAGTCAAAAGTTATACCGTCGTCAAGACCAATGAGAGATAGATATAAAGTCATTGATTAGACTTATGAAGATATATTTGTGTGGATTTAGACCCTATCGCTTAATTAGTATATCAGATGGAAGTTGGGTGAACAAAAGCCAATGAGGTTATTACAATTATAACAAGGGAAATTTTATATATAATTCATACTAATGGAGTATACCTCAGATCAGTTTAATTATAGACAAACACATTAAGAGTCTTTGGTTAGAGTTTATGAAAAAAGGAGCCCAACACAAGGGGCGTGCGCAGCAGCCCAACACAAGGGCGTGCGCATCAGCCCAGCATAAGGAGCGCGCGTAGTAGCCCAATAGCAAGGGGCGAGCGCAGCATCCCAGTGCAAGGGGCGTGTGCAGTAGCCCAGCAGAAAGGGGGACGTGCAGTAGCCTAACGCTTGGGGCGCACATAGTAGGTTTCTATAGAAAAAAACTAATCAGACGAGATTTCTCGACATACCTTAATCCGACGAAGATGTATCACAATGGCTTTGATACCAATGAAGCTTGTAGACGAATTGGATCACGTACCTTGATGTACACGAACCCGAATCTGCAGCGGAAGATCTCTATTGAATTGGAAAGTGTCCCATGTCGAAATATGTGATTACTAGAATCACATACAAAATCCACACTCAATCGACCTAGGATTGTGGTATAGAACTCTAATAGCAAATCTAGATCTCCAAGGAAAGTATAGATGATGAGAGTGAGAGGAACTCAATAATGAGAAACTCACCAAAACATGAATTGTTGTTTTTGGGTAGAGAGAAGGAGTCTTCTACTTATAGAAGACTCAACTCTACTCCTCCTAGGACTCTCTCTTCTAATCTAATTGGGAGAGTTATCCACATCCACACTTATAACCAAGCATGGATGCCCCATTAAGTGGGAGACCCGGGTCGGGCCAACCGGGTCGACTCATCACTTAAAAATCCAACATTACTAGTTAAAAATTTATGGTTACTTGCCTCTTCAGTGTAGTACTTGTTAGCCGTCCATAGGGACTTTATAATAAGGACTGAATGATGTGCACTGCAAACTGAGTTGGAGAGAGCATTTAGGATGTGTACTCTACAAAAGACGTCATCTTTCTTTCTTTTCTGTCTCTTCATATCAACTTGGGTGTATCGACATTTGACGGTTCTGGGATCGCCTCTAGATCGTCATCAATGATGTAGACAAGTTTGAGAGTTGTAAGGAAGAAAAACACATTTTCTTGTCATCGAGTGAAGTTGTGACCATCGAACCAATCAAGATGCATGAGGTCTTGATCCATGGCTAGAAACGATTGAACCACTAAACCCTCAATTTGGCCGAGGCTTGTCTAAAAATTGTTGAAAAATAACGGAGGATTAGAAATATGAAGAGTTGGAACAATCTGCTAAGTTGATCAACAAACTTCAAGGCACGATCGACTCGCTTTTTTTTTAGACAAGTTTCTCCCCTTCCAATCAAGGTCGCGAATGCACTAGGGGTTAGTGAGAAAATGCCTTCAAGATACAGTAAAGCCTTTGATCAAGATTCGTTGTGATTCTCGGATGTGCACCGTCCAATCACAACATTACACTCTACATGTAGAACTGATGATGCCAAACACTTGATGAAAGCGTTGGTGTAATCCCTTGATCAAATCTAGTTTAGATCGAATTTGAATGATTGAATTGGACTCAATGTCCAGTCTATTTAAAACTTGCATGTACCTACTCACCAATAGGTATAATCTTGATCCAACGATCTGGATCAAATCTGAATAAGCATGCAACTCTTTACCCATCATCGATTAGGTACAAACAAGATCTTACAATCAGAATCTCACTTGGTAAAGGAACTTGGTCAATTGACACACCTGTGACCGATTCCAATTTATTTATAAACTTGCATATACTTTCCAATCTGCTATCTGTCTGATACTATTCTTCTTCCTAGGCAAAAGGTAATAAATGTTGCCAAAAAGAAGGTCTGAAGAATATAATTTTGAGAGCATGTGCGAAGATATCCCTAATTTTATGAACCTCAAGAGAAGTTTGTAGGTTTGTGTAATTTACCCTATTTTGTCATCTTAGTTTGCAATTGTGCATGCCGAAGAAAAAAATAGAGACGTGTCAATCACAACACGCGCGTAGGCATTTTCAACTTGTTCCAGCGACTGGAACTAGGCCTAGCATTTCTGAAACGTTAAAAGGTCCCTACCTGACACCTTTGCACAATAGAATAATAAATGAAATAGAGACGTGTCAATCACAACACGCGCGTAAGCATTTTCACTTGCTCCAGCGACTAGAACTAGGCCTAGCATTTCTGAAACGTAATTAGGTCCCTACCTGAAACCTTTGCACAATAGAGTAATAAATGGAGTTGACAGCATCTCCGGAGCACTCTTTTTCTCTCTTCTGCAGACAATTGGCGCCTCGTGCTTTGATTTCTCTTTGTGAATTCAAACGAACACGATTCACGAACCCCATCACCGTACGGTACGCTTTCAAATTTTTACTATTTTTTTGAATATTATATTATCAGATTTTGAAGATTTCCAGAAGAAGAGAGATCTGAGTCATCTGACCCCACGCCTCTGTTTACCTTTTTCTCTTTGTTAAGTTGCTCTCTCTCTCTCTCTCTCTCTCTCTACTGTGTTTGCGTCTGCTAACGGCTTTAATTCGAATTTGTCCTGATCAGAGACCCACTTCGCTTGTTGTTGTTTAAGGAGAGACGGTTAGAAACCATAACCCGCTCTTAGGGTTTTCATGGGTTTTTGAATTGAAGCGGCAATACAAGAAGGTAAATGATTTTTATTGGTTTTTCCGTTTTCTATAATTGTTTAATCTCCTTATTTTGATGGGATTTTGAATTTTGATTCCTTTGTTCTTGAAGATGAATCTTTTCTTTTTGTTTTTTTAGGGCAAAAGATATAATCCTTTTGACCGTTCTTGGATGTATTTTGTATCTGTCATGATTTTATTTTGAATTTTTGCACGTGGACATTATTATTATTATTATTATTATTTTTTGAGTTTTTTTTTTTTTTTCAAATTCGAATTTTCCCGTTTTTGCTGTTCATGATTTGACTTACTTGATTGTTCTTGCGTTGATTTATTTACCTTTTCGTGTTTGTGTTAAAAGAACAGTAGTGTAGGAACACTTCATTGGAATGTGGTTTTGTTTGGAATTGTTTGTTAGATCCCACATTCGGGTACTATACTGGATGTTAAGTGGTACAGTAGCTTAGTATGGAAATAGCTGTTTTATAGGGGATCTGCTTTTGTTATGATGTGGTATCCGAAGTTCAGGTACTTCATGAAACAAAATGGAGCTCATTGTAAGCAACATGTGTTCATTTTTAAATTACTGTTTTGAATGAAGCAATTATTTATTCTTTCTTTCTTTCTTCTTGCAATGAATTGGAAAACATGTATATGCGTAGACAAACCTATTTTTACCACGTACTCACCAATACAGAAAGATTACCATTTTCTCGACTTTTTAGCGTCAGATAAAGCTAGAACATGAATGCCATATGCACTTTAGAACTTAAAATAAAGAGATACTTAGTGCCACCTATTGTGTAGGATAGTTTCAGCCTGTACAGTAAGAAAATGTAAGCATTTCTTTGCACTGAAAATTAGTTTCTAGGATATTGTTCTTTCCCCTAAAGATCATCAACTTTGTAAGACAATAATTCATAATATTTTTTCTCTTAATACTGTAGTTAAGATACATCAAGTAGTCACGTCTTGGGGGGGCG
>JAUPMG010000001.1:14925564-14940298 GCA_031762675.1 Pachysandra terminalis | reverse complement strand
AAAATTAACCACATCACACGTTAAATGACCCCCCCCCCCCCCCGACCATTACTGTTGCAGTGTCATAGTTAAAACGGCCCCGCTGGCTGCAAAATAAAACCTCAATGGTCACACAAACCAATCATCTCAAGTTTTTAAAACAGTCCACGACCAAAAGCACAAACCAACAAACAAAGTTTTCAAAGAAACGACCACCACCATCCGAAACACCAAATCCTCACAGAGGTTTACCTTTAATAGTCAAAAACTTGGCTAGAATTATCTCCTTATTCTCTCCCGCTTCCTTTCTCTTCTTCTCCTAAGCTCCCTTCACTTGATTTGAAACCTGCTCCTCCTTAATCACCTCCGACAAAGCCACTAATAACTCTATTTGCCTACCCTCCAGCTCCACTCGTGGCTTCTTCCTCTGCTCCCCTGCCTCGAAGATTGCTTTCCTCTTTCGGTCCAGCTCTGCCACCTTCACCTCCAAGTCGGCCATTGTTGCAGCATCCGCGACCGTCTCTTCCTCAAGTTTCATAGCAGTGTCCTTTAACTTTTTGTATTTTATCCTTAGCATGGAAACTTTAGAAAGATTGGCCACAGGGCCAGAAAAGAATTTGCCAACCGTCTGAAGATGCTTCTTAAAGGCCTGATAATCTTCTGCCATGGTTAAGAGTTCTGAAATGGAGTCCAGGGAGAGCCGTTGATTCGGAGAGAGTGAGACGGCTCAGTCCTCAGCAACCGGATGTTCTCATTGAGTAGTATAAGGTTCTTGGGCACGCACAAGGCTTGAAAATTCATGCCAAGTAGCTTGAGAATGACTCTCCTGGTTGCATCAAAATCCTCCGTCGGTCCTCCTTTCACAGATTCCATAGTAGGGGCAGTGCTTGGTTCGGCCAATGGTGTTGTCGATAGAAGCAAACTAGGTAGTCCTCGGCTAGCAATTCAGAAGCAGGATCCATAGCTGAAGGTACGTCAATGACGGAGTCTCAAGACTGGAAACCACAATACTTCCATTAGGGGCAGGAGGGACAAGGGGTGAGGCTGCTGCCGGAGGGGGAAAATGACTCTACTGGCTCTTCTCAGGGGTCTTCAAGACCGAGCTCAACGGTCGTTTTGAGTAGACTCCTTCGAGTCCTTCGATTCACTCGAGCTATCCTCTAGCTCAATAGTTTCTCCTGTCCCCTGGGTGGTGAACTGAAGGGATTGCCGAGTAAGCTGCATAGAAGTTGGTTTAGAAGCAAAGAGTTTAGCCCGACGAAGTATTAATGGCTGGTCTTCTTCTTCCTTCTTCTCTTCTTCTTCTCTCTTGGATGGTGCTGATTGAGTTGGTTGAGGAGGAACTGGTAGAGCTTTCACTGCATAAGAAAATGAACGATCAACATATAAAAATAATGTACATCAAAGCAAGCAAGGAAACAAACAAATCGAGTACCAGCTGAGGGGTCAGGGATCATCTGGACCCTGTCCAAGTGAATGAGACAATTCAGGTTAGTCCCAAATTTCCCAGTAAATTCTACCCCATCATCTGACGGCATGGGTCTTGGAGCCTTAAGGTATGATCTTTTTGAAGCCAGGAGAGGCACGTGGGACCCTATTTGTAAATCTTGCCACCGTGTCTGCAATGCAAGGTGAACTTGAGCAGGCCCATCTGTTTGCAATTGAAGCTCTATCCACAATACCCAATAGTCCAAAAGCCGTCCTAACAGTAGTTTATGTCGATCTCCTACTTGGGAAGACGCAAGAAGCCCTCGTCAAGTTGAAAGAGTGTAGCCATGTTAGATTCCTTTCAGCAGTGTAACATTGAACAACTCCTCTTGATGGTTGTTAGTAGGTTTCGACGATTTAAGTGTCCATCCCCAACCTTGTGAGAGTTCCCAGGTAAACCTATGAATCCATTTAGAGTATTTGTAACATATATACGTTGTCGTAGAATAAGTTTTTTTTTTATCTTTTTCTTACTTAGGGTTTGGTGGCATGGCACATTGTTTTAGTTAGAGTGGATCCCCCCACCTTTCACATTCAAGATGTAGTTGTTCTGATCATTCGGTGTTCAGTGGCTAATGCAGTTGGTATTCAACAAAGAAAAGGGAGGGAATTCCTGACCACACGTGTCAGAGTTTATCTAAGAAGTAATAAGCCCCAGTGCAATTCTTACCTGATCACCTGTGTCAGAGTCTCTCCCCAATTCCATGTTGTCTCCACGGACCAACCCATGCAAGCTAAAAGAAAAAAACAAACACAAAAATTTGATGATTTGCTTGGATTGTCAATGAGCCTTATATGTTTGATGAAGTTACTGACAATGCAGAGAGGATACATTACCTGATCAAGACAATGTAAATACGTCTGAACTTGTCCTCGTTCGACCAAATCTGCATATCGGAATTGATTCGGGAGATCCTATGCTTGAGTGATTCAGTCTGGTTTGCGTCGCTCTTCTCCTTCTGACCTTCAGAGAACTCTGAAAGATCATCTGCAGCATAATTAATTACGACCTTGTTCACTCTCCAAACGCCTATTTGTAAGCCTTCTTGCATTGTCCCATGCTATCTGCCAAACACTTGATGAAAGCCTTGGTGTAATCTCCTGATCAAATCTGGTTTGGATCGAATTTGAATGATTGAATTGGATTGGATGTCTAGTCTATTTATAACTTGCCTGTACCTGTTCGCCAACAAGTATAATCTTGATCCAACGGTTTGGATCAAATCTGAATAGGCATGTAACTCTTTACCCATCATCAATCAGGTACAAACATGATCTTACAGTCAGGATCTCACTTTGTAAAGGAACCTGATCAGTTGACACTTCTCTGATCGGTTCCAATCTATTTATAGACTTCCATATACTTTCAATCTCCTATATGTGTCATAGTAGTCTTCCCTCAATAAAAAGGTTAACAATTCTATTCTTCTTCCTTGACAAAAGTAGTAAATGTTACCAACAAGACAGTCTAAAAGAATATAAATGTTAATTTGAAAGCAAGTGAGAAAATATCAAAAAAAAAAAAAAAAAGAGAGAAGATATCTGTAATTTCTACGAACCTAAAGAGAGGAGGTTTGTGTAATTTACTCTATTTTGTCTTCTTAGATTGTATTATGCATTCTGAATAACAACATAGAGACGTGCCAATCACAACACGCGCGTAGGCATTTTCACTTGTTCCAGCGAGTAGAGCGATGTCTGAAACGTAAAAGTCCCTTACTGAAACCTTTGAACAGTAGAGTAATGAATGGACTTGACAGCATCTCCGAAGCTACTATTACCCTTCTCTCTCTCTCTCTCTCTCTCTTCGGCAGACAATTGGCGTCTCGTGCTTTGATTTCTCTTTGTGAATTCAAACGAACACGATTCACGAACCTCATCACCGTACGCTTTCAATTTTCTACTATTTTTTTTGAATATTATATAATCAGATTTTGAAGATTCCCAGAAGAAGAGAGATCTGACCCCACGTCTCTGTTCTCCTTTTCTTCTCTCTCTCTCTCTTCTCTCTCTCTGTATTTGTGCGTGTGCTAACGGCTTTAATTCGAATTCGTTC
Organism: Pachysandra terminalis; assembly: GCA_031762675.1. Taxonomy (NCBI): domain Eukaryota; kingdom Viridiplantae; phylum Streptophyta; class Magnoliopsida; order Buxales; family Buxaceae; genus Pachysandra; species Pachysandra terminalis. The sequence goes on along the minus strand of JAUPMG010000001.1, from coordinate 14,936,775 downwards.
TGATCAGAAACCCACTTCGCCTGTTGTTGTTTAAGGGGAGACGGTTAGAAACCATATCCCGCTCTTAGGGTTTTCATGGGTTTTTGAGTTGAAGCGGTAATACAGCAAGGTAAATGATTTTTATTGGTTTTTCCGTTTTCTATATTTGTTTAATCTCCTGTTTTTGATGGGATTTTGAATTTTGATTCCTTTGTTCTTGTTGGTGAATCTTTTCTTTTTTCTTTTTTTTTTTAGTGCTAAAGATATAATCCTTTTTACCTTTCTTGGATGTATTTTGGATCTGTCATGATTTTATTTTGAATTTTTGCATGTGGACATTATTATTATTATTATTTTTTGATTTTTTTTTTTCAAATTCGACTTATCCCCTTTTTGCTGTTCATGATTTGGTTTACCTGATTGTTGTTGCATTGATTTATATACCTTTTCCTGCATGTGTTAAAAGAACAGTAGTGTAGATTGGAATGTGGTTTTGTTTGGAATTGTTTTTGAGATCCCACTATATTGGATGTTAAGTGGTACAGCAGCTTCAGTATGGAAATAACTGTTTTATAGGGTATCTACTTTTGTTATGATGTGGTATCCGAAGGTCAGGTACTTCATGAAACAAAATGGAGCTCTTGTTTGTTTTTTTTTTGGTTGCTTGAAACAAAATGGTGTTCAGTGGAAGCAACATGTGTTCATTTTTAAATTACTTTTTCGAATGAAGCAATTGTATATTCTCTCTTTGTTTCTTCTTGCAATGAATTGGAAACATGTATAAGCGTAGACAAACCTATTCTTACCACTTACCCATCAATACAGAAAGATTACCATTTTTCTGAACTTTAAAACTTAAAATAAAAAGATACTTAGTGCCCCACCTATTGTGTAGGATAGTTTCAGTGCATACAGTAAGAAAATGTAAGCAATTCTTTGTACTGAAATTTAGTTTCTAGGATATAGTTCTTTCCCCTAAAGATCATCAACTTTGTAAGACAATAATCTATAATATTTTTTCTCTTAATACTGTAATTAAAATACATCAAAGTTATCTTTGAACTTTGCCTTGGAAACTCATTTGTTGCACTGAAACTGTTCTCTCTCTGGTTAGTGCTTCCATGTACATGTTCTTAATGAAGTCTTCTCCACTCTGTTTTATTGGATCAGTCCATTGCCTGAATTCAACTCTATCCAATTTTTCCAGTTTAAGGGAGATTGGGATTTTTTGTGAAATCGGTTAGGAAGTTGTGAGGGGGTAAATAGTTTTTCCTACCATCTTCAGTTTTGGGTTCATGCTGTACATCATTCGTGTACAGGGTCTTTTTATACAGGGCTTGTGCTTGCTGTCTACATTTTATTTCCTTTCTCTATTCTAATATAAATATACTACTTTTACTGATCCAAAAAAAAAAAATGATATCAATGTATATACACTATATTCCAAGAACTATACTTGGATCTAAAGGACGTGTAAATTATTGACATGATATCTCAAATGCTAACTAGTGAAGATATATAATATTGTTCGTACAGAAACTCACAAATGCTCAATTTTGACTTCAAACACAAAATTGGGCTACATTTTATTCATATTGCCCATGTATGGCTTTATTTTGGATGGCCTGCTTAGTTTTGTCAATTGTGATATTCTCCATCTTGTAATATATTTGAGTTGTTGGTGGCTTAAGGGGTGCGGTGCAGGTTCAAATAGTCTGGTTGATGACCACATGTCCTTTGTAGCACTTATTTAGGTAACACAAAGTATCTTCTATTGGCACAGATCTTATCTTGGAGTTGACAACCTTGGAGTTGACAATGATATTTATTTCTACCAATTATCATTTTTTTTTGATGAATCAACAATAGTATTAAAAGAAATAGGAGCAAAAATATGCAAGTCCTGAAGAGGCTACTCAATCGGGGCACCAAAAGCTAAAAAGGAGACACATACTATCTAAAGCAAAGCTAAAAGAAACAATAAGATCATAGTCTCTCCACTTGTATCTTCTCCATCCCTACTCTATATGCCTACTCTCTCATTGACTCTCTTGGCGAGCTAATCAGCTAATTCACTAGCCGCCCACATCTCAAGCGCCACTGAGCTAGACTATCCAAATGAACTGATCTTTGAGAGCTTTGACTGGGGCTGTCAACCCATGAGACAGTCATGGTAAAGTCGCCCCCCACTACCAAGCCTTGGAAACGTAGGGATCTTACCTCCTTTAGTCCCATAACCAAAGCATAGACCTTCACTTTGATAGCTAGCCATCACCTGTTGGACTAAAAAAGACATGAAGAAGAATAGTCCTGTCATGGTCCCTAAATACTCCTTCGATCCTTAAAGGACTTAGATTGCCCAAGGAAAAACTTTCTATGTTTAGCGTGATCACCTATTGAGGAGGATGTTTTAAAGCTACTGGAAGCATAAAAAAAATGGAGATGAACATGCCATTGCTTTCCAATCCTTGATAAGTCTGATGTAGAAACCCTTCTGAACTTTGGATGTGTGGCTACCCAGAAAGAAACTAAGGACAAAAAACAATCAATAATGATTGAGGTTGTGGGCCTCTTCTCGAGTTCTCCTATTTAACTCCCCCCTCCCGTATGGTCTAGAGAGTAGCATGTGCGAGAGCCTTGTATAGAACCTTCCTTCGCTTCTTGAAACTCGTGATTTGTAAATCTCCATCGGGACAAAAATTGATGTATACGTTGTGACATTCCCCACATCACACTTGCCAACTGGAAGAAGTATTACCATATATCAGAAGCAATCATGTGATGAGTAAAAGGATGATTTGTGGACTCACTTTGACCCAAACAAATTACACACACCTAAGATGAAATGGATTGAAACCTACGTTTTCTCTGGAGCCTGTCATTAATGTAGATCTTGTGAAGAATTGCAGTCCACATACAAGCTCTGATTCTTGGAGGCACTCCTGGTTTGCTAACTAACTGTGTGGGAAAAGGTGGAATAAAACTGTCTTCGTCTGGACGAATCAAGGTGAAGAAATATTTAATGGAAAATTCCTCTAAACTTAGGAGTTGTAACATGGAAAACTCACTAAAAGGGGTCAATAAACACATCTTTTAACATCTCAAACAAAGATGCTAGTTCGACCAAATCAGCTGGTCTTGGGTTGTGCCTAAAAGGGAGATTCTGAGTCAACCTATTATCGACCAGGAAAAAACATTAGTGACCCAAGCATTTAGAACCAAGGAAAGCCTTTAATTCGAGGGAATAGAGCAGTTAAAGATGCATTTCCCCTGAAAATACCCAATCAAAGTTGAGTACGAATGCCTCCCCCCTAAACTGAAACAAACAAACAGGTAAAAATATGGAGCTAGGGAAGTAACGTCTTTCCAGGGAATGGAACTATACATATAGACATGAGAATTAATACGCCGTCCATTTTCTATGGATGCCATTGTTGCTCTTAATGACGTTGAACAACAAACTATCCAGTTTAGTGCTAAATCTTAAGAGCAATTTCCAAAATAAAGCTGTATTACGAGCCATAGTGTTTTCCAAATCGAGCCATCCCATAAATTTAGCCCTACACACTTCTTTCCAATTAACCAAATGATTGTTTTTGCTCCCCTAATGTCCCTCTGAATCTTTACAATTCTATTGACCACTCCATTGTGTGCCTTGAAAAGAGAAAGAAGATAGTCTCGGAGGTTAGCCATAGTAACTTTGATAAAAGTGATACTGCCTCAAAAGAAAATGTAATTTCGCTTCTGAGTGTCCAACTTTTTCTCACATTATTCAATAACCTGGTCCCAAAATGACATAGATCTAGTGTTGTCCAACTATGAATGAACAATGAATACCTTCTTCTTGTTACTCTGATTTTTAGATGTGTGACCTTCTTAGTGAGGTTGATGGACCCATGGTTTTAAATTTCGCTGGCATGCCGCCAAAAGGTCGCCATTTCCCCCCTTGGAGAAATGGCGACATTTCCCCATTTCGTCGAAATAATGGCGAAATTTCGACAAAATTTCGCCAGACACCCCTTGGCGAAATGTCTGGTGAATCAAAATTTAAAAACCTTGGATGGACCTGAGGTGCATTGTATAGTCATGCCCATAGTTGATCTTCCAGGATTGTTTTGAAATATCTTTTTATCAATATCTATGAATAGTATCAACATGTCCACTATAGTGATAGCATTCAGTGATATCATGTAACTGAGATTACTTGTTTAGCCCTGCACAAAATCTGGAAAACACAATTAGTATTAGTACAAGTTGAGGGGCCCGAAAGACAAAGAAGAGCTCTTTTAATCTATCTGATCAACTGAAGGTCAACAATTGGCTTTTTCGTTCTGCATCCATTTGTACTGGTCTCTCCTTTTCTTTTTTTTTTTTTTTTTTACCAACATCATTTGTGTTGGTCTTTAGTAATTGGTGCTCCCATTTGTATTCATCAGATATTGTCACCTCCCTTCAAATGGAGGGAAATCAAATTAGTAGTTGTAGAAAGCGCAGGACTAATTGACCATCTTATATACGTCATACTCGTTCAATTCATCGTCAATCCTTTGTCTCCATCTCGGGGAGCACGAGCTAGACAAAGCTCATTAGGGTCTTATTTTCCAACTCCAACATATTTAAGAAGACCTTTGAATTTTGGAGGTTGGTGCAACAATCGGAAAGAGGTTGATTCTTCAGAGTAACATGGTGAGCAAAGTGATATCATGGTGTTCTGTAACAAGGTAGCTGCATTGGAAGGTGTGACTGGATCACCTCCTTTCCAAATAGAGCTAATGCTTATCGGCTATTTTACCTCGATAATATCAATTGGTGTCTCGGTGAGCGCACACCTATTAATAAAGGGCAATTTGAAATGAAGCTGCCTGTACTGGACAAGTTTCCTCTATGTTTCCATTTATTGTGGAGTGGTGGAACTTCACAATACTTGAGAGAAACTAATCAATCAAGATGCAAGTGTCAGTATTCTGGTTACTGTACGGAGAAGAGTTTGTGCCAGAATTTCACTGTGTTAAGTTGGCCAAAGTTATTTGGTTAAAATAGGTGATTAAATGCTTTTGGGGAAAGTGATCAACCTAAAGGTGGGCTAAATACTCAACAAGGAGATGGTTAAATCTTGCAATGCTTTTTCTTTAAAGTTATAAAAAAAAAATGCTCTCTCCTATAGTTATAATATCTACATGTTCATGTGCAAGTGGTTGGCATGATTTTTGTGATGGCCCTGATTAATTTTTAGTTTAATGTTGCTTCCATATTTGGTTATAAATGAATTTGCTGGTTATGCTAATACGTCTACTTTTATTTTCGGCTAAAAGAATTGATTCTGTTTCCTACAAGAAGTAAACTGTTTCTTATTAGATTTCAAAGTACAGATTCATTTATTTCCAGGACAGATTATTTTTCTAATTTTCTTATATTTTCTCACTCCTCTTTTGTTAGTGTTTCCGCCATGTTTGTTTGTGCTGATTATGTTACAGAATTCTGCTCTTATCTTTTAGGAAGTACTCAATTTGTGGTAGCAATTCTAACCGACTGTATTATTCGACAGCATTAGGATTTACATTAAAACAGGGTTTCAAACAATATTTACATAATTAGAAGGAATTGTATCTATCAGAAAATACATCTAAATAACTTGAAAGAAAAAGTTGCTTGTTCATATTTTTTTTTATTGAAAAAAAAATGATCTGTGTATGAACGAAAGAAATATAATTTTTTTTTTTTGATCATTTACGAAAGAAATATAAATTCTTGGGAAATTTTCAATATTAGCCACAGCTTGTTTTGTAAAAGAACATTCCTTATGATCAGAGATAAGATGAACAATGATTTGATACAACGGAAGTTAGTAATTTTGATATTGTTGTGAATTTCTGCATGAAGCTTTCTCTCTTTCTTATTGTTTATTATTATTTTTTTCTTTCTTTCTTTTTTCTTTGGACGGGTTATAGACCTTTTCTATTCACTGCTTGTGTAACATTCTAGAGAATTGCGGACCGTGGACCCATTGATTGGACACTTCTGTTCTTCCTCTTCTCATTTTTCCATTTATTATTCCGGATCATCAATTTTTTTATTTTTATTTTTATCCCCAAATCCTCATTCTGACTTGTTCATATTTATGTTATGGACAAAATCTTGTCAACTATGGTTATTTTGATTAGAAAAACTATTAGTAATTGCAGTTGAAATCATTACTTTGACAACTGAAATACATGATAAATATTGAGATTTGAAGAATGAAGAAAAAAATTGAAAAAAAATATAATAAGAGAGGAACTTTCAGTAACCGAAATGCTATAAGCTACTTTAGTGTTTGGACTTCTAACCACTCTTCAGATGAGGAATGCCAAATAACTGCAGCACAGAATATTTTTAAACATGATAATTTTGGATGCTATAGATATTGTAGTGAAGGCACTGATTTAGTTTGTCAAGATGTTTCAAAATGGTTCTTTTCCTCTGAGGTAGGAGTGCACTATTTGGAAATTAAATTTCAAAGTATAATCTTCAACTTTTACTTTTCTTCCGCAATTGAATTATTTGATCAGTTGGATACAGATGTAAAATGATTTGCCACATGATCAGTTGGATTTGATTGCTCAACTTAGTAGAGGTGACCGAATTGTAGTGACTAAAGAAGATGTGTGTTTTTGTTATTTTTTTTTAACGCTAGAGAAAGAGCTTTTGAGCTATTACTTGGAGTACATTGAGTTGGTCAGCTGCAAAACTTTGCTTTCGTTTACCGCTGAGTCTTGTAATAGTGGACTGTGAATTGACTTGGTTAATTTGTTTTGGGAAAATACGGTAGGTTGGCCATACTATTTATTAATGGCATCTGGGAATTCTTATTTCGATGACACGCGGGCTATACCTGAGGTTATTGATCCTCTGCAATATGAAGACATGATGGATGTCAGTGAACATGTGAATGATCCTGCTCAAAATGTGCTGAAACCTCATGTGATTGTTGCTAGCAGTGTTCGTGAACTATTGGAGTGTCCAGTATGCTTAAATGCTATGTATCCTCCTATTCATCAGGTTTGCTTACATTTGTTCCCAGAATTGCCCTGACTTATATAATTGGTCAACTTACATGTTCATATATGTTCCTACGTTATTGTTGCTTAATGTGCATTGTTTTCGTATCACTGTATTTGTTTAAAGTTGTATGTTTGTTGATGGTGCTTCATTAGTTATCGTTGCTTAAGACATTTAGTTATGCCTGTTGAACAATATTTAGGGATCACAATGGGGCAGGTTTTGACAAACCTTAACCCATCCCTGCAGGAGTCCGCCCTATATTGAAGCTTCTCCTAACCCAATCGGGTCGTGGTTGGAGCTGATAAAACTTTAACGTATTTTTGAACCATTTGATATACGATGTTGTGCCATTATCTAGCAGCTTAAGCTTTTAGAGTAAGTGGTTATTAACATGGTATCAAAGCGGGAGGTTGAATGTTCGAATCCCGGGGGTATGTGTTTGTGTGTTTATTCTCCCACGGTTGTGTTGTTCCTGTACCGGTGGGGGGGGGGGGGGGGGTTTGCCTCTGTGCCTTGTGTTCTCCCCCGGATGTGTTGTTCCCATGCGGAGCCCGCACGTGCGGGAGGGTGTTGAACCATTTGATACACATTGTTGTGCCTTTCTATAACAGTTTAAGCTTTTAGAGTAAGTGGTCATTAACACATACTTTACAAATAAAATACATTGTTTCAAGTAAAATTAATAATTTATGACTTTGTAATATATTTACTGAAATTATATTTGCTATATGTAAAACATATATGATCAGCTATGCTTGAATGGAAACAATTTGGATTTGGGTCTGGTTGGACTATAGCCAATTTATGCCCTACCAAACCTGCTCCATTAGGGGCTGGGCGGGTTAGCTGTTTAACCCGCCCTATTGTCATTCCTAACAATATTACTTTTGCAAAGCCTTATCCATGTTTTTCATCAAGTATCACTATTAGATTCGATTGAGGTAAGCCTTTCTTCAAAATAGGTATTGTAAGGATAGTAGAGTTGAAAATCTTATTCATTCCTGTTTTGCTATAGCCAACATTTCTGCTAAGAATGTTGTTAGTGTGGGCGAGTGGGCAGAGAGGCCCACACAAATTAGGGTTTCCTCTTCTTTTTTTTTTTCTTTAATCTGCTCTGATACCATGTTGTGGCCGCAAAACTTGCTCTCCTCAATTAGAGAGAGTTTATATATTAACTAGAACTATGGCTAAAACAATACATACACAATTAGAGAAGGAAAGGAAAATGAGGAAAAGAGAAAAACATGGATAAGGCTATTGTTCTTCTTTCTTCCTCCTTTCTTCTTCTCCTTTCTTCCTTCTTCTCCCTTCTTCTTCTGCTGATCGTAGATTTCTTCCAACCGCAAGGTAGCGATCTCGCTACCTCTCGGTTGTTTGCGACTAGCAGTTTGGGGCTTCTCGATTTGGGGCTTTTCGATTGTTGATGGTACTCGATTAGGGCTATTTGGAGTTTGGTTGAATTTGGTTTTCTTCATAGTACTCTCCGTTTGAAGATTTGATGCAATTTTTGTTTGTGAAGATTTTTTTCTGCCTACCAGAAGGGTAGCTGCTGATCTTAATTGCGATTTGGAGGGATGCGAATTCCCCCTAGTTTACTTTGATTGGTGAGCTATTTCTGCGGTTATTTTTCTTTGATTTGTGAGATCATCATGAGCACCTCCGATCAGAATCCCGCGAAACCTAAATCAGTTATTTATGAAATTGTTTCTTTTTTTATGCGTCTAACAGATCATCGCTTAGATAGAAACAATTTTCAGCAATGGCGCAAGATTATTTTATTTGCCATTTGGCATGGATAAGGAGGAGCATCTCGCGGGGGTGGCTCCCGATTATAAGACAGATCCGACAGGTGCAAAAGTATGGTTCCGGGATGATGCTAGACTGTATAATCAGTTGATAAACTCTATGGATCTCAAAGTTTCTGTTTTTGTGACCGTGAAGGAGTTATGGGAATACCTTATGGTATTATATTCTGGTAAAGACGATCTGAATCGTCTTTATGATGTGTCTCTTACCTTCTTTCTATCGGAGCAGGGTGATATCCCAGTTAGTGAGTATTTTGCTGCTTTTAAGAAGGTCTACGAAGAACTGAATGTACTAGATCTCAGATTCTTGCCAGTTGTGAGTCTTCACTGACTGAGGTCTATTCCCGAGTTCTTCGGTCCGTCCGGCCTATCCAAAGTACTCCAGATGTATGTTTGTAGTCCTCGCAGAATTTTTGGCTTCTCTCCCGTAGCTGCTCCTGAGCCACCCACTACTATATCGAAGTCCTCGTTGTCTGATCCACCAGCTAATATGGATGTACCTATTGCCCTTCGAAAGGGTTGCCGTGACTGTGCCAGATATCCTATTTCAGCCACAGTTTCATATGCAGGATTATTTCCTACTCTACAGGCATTAATTTCCAGTTTGGATGCTGTTTCACTACCTCGGTCTTTATTTGAGGCATTGTCTTCTCCTGGGTGGACAACAACTATGGTAGATGAGATTACAATTCTGGAGGCAAATCAGACATGGGACTTAGTGACCTTGCCTCGACCTTGCCTCCTGGCAAGAAACCTATTGGATGTAAGTGGGTGTATGCAGTCAAGATAAATCCTAATGGCTTTGTTGCTCGTCTCAAGGCTCGACTGGTTGCCAAGGGATATGCTCAGACGTATGGAGTTGATTATACAGATACTTTTTCTCCGGTTGCAAAGTTGACCTCTGTCCGCCTTATTATCTCTCTTGTAGCGTCCTATGGTTGGGCTTTACATCAGCTGGATGTAAAGAATGCTTTTCCCAATGGTGATCTACATGAGGAGGTATATTTGGATCAACTGCCTGGTTTTGTTGCTTCGGGGGAGTCTCATCTAGTGTGCAAGCTGAAAAAGTCCCTATATGGTTTGAAGTAGTCACCTCGAGCGTGGTTTGGAAGATTTACGGAAGTTGTATTGAAGTTTGGGCTTCAAAGATCATCCAAGGATCACTAGGTATTCTTTCGCTAGTCAGATGCGGGTAGTCTTCTTTTGGTGGTTTATGTAGATGACATTGTCATCACAGGGAGTGATACCTCAGGTATATCATCATTGAAAGCTTTCTTACAGAGTTAGTTCCAGACCAAGGATTTGGGTCCTTTGAGATATTTTCTGGGTGTGGAAGTTGCCAGAAGTCGGCATGTGATTTCCTTGGCACAGAGGAAGTATGCGTTCGACTTGCTGCGTGATATAGGGATGATTGATGCCAAACCATCGGATGTGCCGATGGTTCCTGGAGTGAAGTGGTCACCAGAAGAAGGAGAGTTGCTTGATGATCTTGAGAGATATAGACGCCTGGTTGGGAAGCTGAATTATCTTGCTGTTATCCGTCAAGATATTGCATTCCCTGTTAGTGTGATGCGTCAGTTCATGGCAGCCCCGCGAGTTCCTCATTGGGATGCACTTTTGCATATTCTACGATACATTAAGGGCACTCCAAGTCGTGGTTTATTGTATGGTAACCATGGTCATATGAACATTAAGGGGTTCTCAGATGCAGATTGGGTAGGATTCCCTAGTGATCGGAAGTCTACTACTGGGTACTGTATATTTGTAGGGGGAATCTGGTATCCTGGAAGAGCAAGAAACAACCAGTGATAGTCCGATCGAGTGCAGAGTCTCAAGCTATGGCCCATGCTACGAGCGAGATGATCTATTTAAGACAACTTCTTAGTGAGCTTAGTACGTCGAAGTTATGGTGTGATAACCAAGCTGTTATTCATATTGTGTCTAATCTGGTTTTTCACGAGAGGACGAAGCACATTGAGGGTGACTGTCATTTTGTACGAGAGAAACTACAAAGTGGGGAAATCTCGTTACAGCATTGAGAAACTACATTGAGGGTGACTGTCATTTTGTACGAGAGAAACTACAAAGTGGGGAAATCTCGTTACAGCATGTGAGAACCACGGAGCAATTGATGGATGTGCCTACCAAGTCGTTGACTAAGAATGGAATTGGGTACATTTGTAACAAGCTGGGTATGAATAATATATATGCTTCAGCTTGAGGGGGAGTGTTAGTGTGAGTGGGCCGTGAGGCCCATGCAACCCCTTTTTCTTTTTTCCTCCTTTTCCTTTATCTATTTATTTATTTGTGTATGTATTGTTTTAGCCCTAGTTCTAGTTAATATATAAACTCTCTCTCTCTAATTGAGGAGAGTAAGTTTTGCTGC
>JAUPMG010000001.1:14912132-14925464 GCA_031762675.1 Pachysandra terminalis | reverse complement strand
TTCTAGTTTTATATATCTTTTAATTGACTTACATTCACTTTTAGTGTAGCTTAATTAGATGTAGCATCTTTTTTTTATAGCTTACAGACTCGACAGCGTGTAAGTTGACCCCCTCAAGTAATGACTTTTAATGTGTAAGCATTGTTTTTGCATTTTTTGATATATTTGGATGCATTTAGGTCTTAATTAGACATGTTTAAAGTTTGGGGTAAAAAATCCATCAAAAACCCATGGTTTCCCCACATTTCCTCGACATTTTTCCCTGTTTTCACCATGTCGCTGAAGTCACCTGGCGACATCGACATCGTAAACCTTGTATATATATATATATTGTGTGTGTGTGAAATCTAGTTTGTTGAATGTGTGCTGAGACTCAATCCAAATATTATCAGACATTTGGCCATGTAGTTTTAAGTTTTGGCAGAAACTAAATTTCATCAGCTGATACGTTTCGGTTTTGGCAGAGACCGATCCAAAATCTTTATGGCTTGTGTCAGCTTATCTCATTAATGTTCTCCAATTCTTCATATTCTTGGCCAATACATATCAATACCCAAAAAGTATTTGTTTCAGCAGGGTCTGAAACCTGATATGAAACTGAGACTTTTAGTCACTCTTTGCCTCACTATGGTAGTTCCTACCCTATTCCGTGTTATAGGTTGATTTTTTCTGTAAAGTATCCACTCTGACATGCTATTTTATTTTATAATGATGTGTAAAGAAAGATCAAGTAGGAATAGGATGCTAATATTTTTTACAAATCAATATTTAGCAAGATTTTAAATTTCGTTTTCATGGGTTAGTTCACAACTTCAAAATGGACTACTTTTTGTGTAATACAGAGGGAATTTTTTCCATATTTTGAGGACTTTAAGACCTTGATTTTCGTCAAGAATCTAATGCGGGTAATGACCTTCCATTCTTCAAATTGATCTTTTGATCTGTTTCAAAAAACTAGATATATGGGAGTTCAGCATCAATCAAGCAGATGCAGGAAGATAACATCAATGAAAGGGCATTTCATTTTTTTTTTTCTCTATTTTTCCCTGAAAAGGAGAAGCTAGAGTGAACTTGTGCTTTCTGTGGCATTCATGCTCAAAAGATCTTGGAATTTTCAGATAATGGGTTACTTTTTGTAGTAAACTCCCAGGATAGTGTTGTTCAACAGTTTGATTTTATCATGGTATCAACTCTTCTACTTTGTAACTTAAATAATATAGCTCTTCTTGAATGCCTGGTCAATTAGCTTCATTCAATTCAAAACCTACTGGACAAGAAGTTAACGCTTGAGGAGAGTTAGTTCAGCTGTTCTAGTGGCATTTAATCATCCTATTTGTTCTTTCTCAATTTTTTATGCTCAGCACTAGAAAGTTATTGATGAGTGGAATGATGCACATTTCTTCTGTCCATTTTCCAGCTATAAATATGTTGGTTGTCACAGAAAACAACTTCATTAATTCCACAGTAAAGCTGAGATGAGCAGCTAAATAACCCACTCTCTTTTGTTACCCATTAAATAAATAACAAAAATGAAAACAGCCCACCTTCTGTAGATCACAAATGGAAGCACATATTAAGGTTTAATAAGAACTCATCAGAGCCACAGCTTATGAGGACATAGGAAGAAAAGAGTATTGTAGGAATTATTCAGATTGAGGGGAAGGGAAGAATTTTATTTTCCTTTTCTCTTTCATTTACAAAGAGGAACGAGTGTTTTTTGATCAAGTTATCATCCAATATGGCTTTCCTTTGGTAGCAGTAATCATGAGTAAATGTATTTTTTGATAATTATTATCTTTTGTACTCCTTTGACTACTATATTTGTTTTTCATATATACACACACACACACACACACACACATATATATATATATATATATGTATATATGTATATATATACATATATATACACACACACATATATATATACACACACATATATATATATATATGTATATATATATATATATATATACATATATATGTATATGTATATATATATATATATATGTGTGTGTGTGTGTATATATATGTATATGTATATATATATGTGTGTGTGTATATATATGTATATATATACATATATATATACATATATATACACACACACACATATATATATATATATATATATATATAGGGTAGCAGTAATCATGAGTAAATGTATTTTTTGATAATTATTATCTTTTGTATTCATATATATATATATATATATATATATTTCATTTCCTTTATGTATTTTTTATAATACCTTTTTTATATATGATATATCATATACCTTGGATTATGAATTATGACACAAGGATTTAGTGAAGTTGCATGCTGGCTGCTGCCAACTCGCCAACTTGGCACAATACCCTTCATCAAATCTGAAATATCCCAAAGTGTTGCCCAAAAACATAAGAAACTAACATTGTTCTTTTCATATCATAGCTACTGTTCAGATTCATACTAGTTCTGAGATTTTAAGCAACCTACCACCTTTTTTAGTTTTGTTGTTTTGCTCGTTAGATGACCACCGCTGTTCATTGTTTAAAGGATCGTCCGATCCCCGAGTTGAAACCGATCCTAAACTAATGCGAAACGTAATGACTCGGTCCGATCCCTAGTTGACTCTGGCGATCCAACTCGGGATCGGCGAGTCAGATCGTCTGATCCTTCTCGGATCGTCCGAGTTGGGTTTTTTGAGAGAGAAAATGTATTGATTACAGATCGTTCGATCTCGTCCGATCCCCGAGTTGGATCCAGATTAAACACTATGCTGCTGTTCTTTTGAGTAACATACTGGTGTTTCTTAAGCCACTGCCTGTTATTCATTCTTGTGTACCCATTCCGTTTCATTCAGTAGGTTAGTTAATTCATACTTGCATGTTCAAACTGATTTATTGGATTCCTTTAGTGACTTACTGTTGTAGTGGTTAATGGATTTTTAAAGGTGTATGTATTGCAATTGTTTTTGCCTACTGGGATTTGTATTAGGAGGAGGCCTTCTACTTAAATCTAAAGGATATCTAATGTGTTCTTTTTGTATTTTTTATTGTGGTTGAAGTGTTCAAATGGCCATACACTGTGTTCTGGTTGCAAGCCTAGAGTGCACAACCGGTGCCCCACTTGCAGGCATGAACTTGGCAATATAAGATGTCTTGCGTTGGAGAAAGTGGCGGCATCTCTTGAACTTCCTTGTAGATATAAGAGTTTTGGCTGCATGGGGATATATCCTTACTACAGCAAGCTAAAACATGAATCTCAATGCATGTTTAGACCTTACAACTGCCCTTATGCCGGTTCAGAGTGCTCAGTCATTGGTGATATTCCCTATCTGGTTGCCCACTTGAAAGATGACCACAAAGTTGACATGCACAGTGGCAGCACTTTCAACCATCGCTATGTCAAATCAAATCCACATGAAGTTGAAAATGCCACATGGATGCTAACGGTTATTATTGTTTCCTTTTGTTTTTATTACTTGTTTTCATTAAAAAATTTTAATCTTGTGTATTGTGTACTTTCTATGGTTTTATAGTTAAGCATGTGGTATGTGTGTGTAACAAATTGTGGCATTCTTTTGTGTCTATATAGGTTTTCAGTTGCTTTGGGCAGTACTTCTGTCTGCATTTCGAAGCCTTCCAGCTTGGAATGGCTCCTGTTTATATAGCATTCCTGCGGTTTATGGGTGATGACAACGAGGCCAAGAACTACAGCTACAGTCTTGAAGTTGGAGGGAATGGGAGGAAAATGGTATTTCAAGGGATGCCCAGAAGCATACGGGACAGCCACAGGAAGGTGCGTGACAGTTTTGATGGTCTCATCATCCAAAGGAACATGGCTTTATTCTTCTCAGGGGGAGACCGGAAGGAATTGAAGCTGAGGGTGACAGGGAGGATTTGGAAGGAACAGTAAGGACTATATTTCTTCCCTCCATTTTGCCGTTGTAGCGAGTAGATGGATTAGTCCCTTGTAGTTATTCTGAGTCTGCTCTTCATGCATTTTTTATGGATTTTAAAGGCAAAACACTCTTTGCTTGTCCATGCATCAAATACATGAATGGAAAGGCTCACTTCCATAAATATAATGTAATATTCCAAAGAGAAGTAAGTATTCAGGAGGGCATTATCAGATCAATACTTCAGTTGCAAAAGCTCGTTGGAAGAAATGTTGTCAAAATTTCAGTGAATTATTTAGGATTATATATGACAGATCCTTGGACCCTTTGTTCATGAAGCTCTATTAATTAATATATCAGTTAGTGCATCCCAATTACTGGGATTGGCACACAGAGTCTTGTTCCCCCATTTAAGACTATGCAACTATTTCTTCACTAAAATTGTTAAATTTGAATATTTCATATATTTTCTTCACCGACTCCAAATGCACAAACTTGTTGTTCCACATTACATGTCCATAATCAGACCAAGGTTTTAAATTTTCCCAGTATGCAGCAGCATGTCGGCGAAATTTCGCTATTTTTCATTTTGTGACATGGCGATATTCCACCAGACTCTCCCTGATGAAATCACAGGCGAAATCGAAATTTAAAACCTTGAATCAGGCATATGGTATCAGTTGTTATTATAGAGATGCTTGTTCATATTAGAAGTTAGAATCATTACCACTTTATGATTCTTTTCCTCCTCCCCTTTATTGGAATTGAAACTAATCATGCATGTAAGTCTCATATTGATATATTGGAATGAGATTATTCTCATCAATTAGTGTTCTACAGACTCCATCCTCATTTTCAATTTGAAAACGAAGCTCGATCAAATCTTAGGTCCTAATTGTTGGAATTTAGTCTTCAAATTTCAGTAGAATTATCATCTGCAAAGGTGTAGCCATTATGATTGTGATAACATATAAGTAACTAGAAAGAAGAAGAACAATGAAAACATTAATAGGCAAGGGAAGCCCATGCCATTTTATTTCATTATTGTCTTTCTTTCAAAGAAAGAATATCAATGGTGAACAACATTCTGATAGAAGTTTATTATGAAGAATTACTGGGAACAGAAGAAGAAAAAGTTGTATAGAATTGGAGTGTTTGCAGAGAAATTAAACCAATGCATTGTCTATCACAGGAATGATCACTTTAATTTGGATGGCCAAAAAATGAATTAAGTCTATAGATGGAAATAATCATAGTAAACTTACTAGAATCCTCTTAACCAAAACTACAAATCTGTCAATTTCCATATTCTGGAAATCCTCTCATAACTTCAAGAACCAAAGGAGAGATGGAGCTATCCATGTTGGGATAATCTGGGTATCTATAAAAAGGCTGAGGCGAGCAGAAGAAATCTGTTTGAACGCGATTAAAAAGTGGGATGTTGGAAATATAAGGATTTGGAGGCGGCTCAAAGATTGGAGAAACAGAAGATGAACTCACTCGAATATCCCTTAAACCACCACCACCACCACCACCACAATTCTGATCATCGGTAACAACCGAAGATGACTCATTGTCATCATGGTTGACAACCCTTATACCATTGTTCTTTGCTGGTTCAAGCGAGGGAGCTTGTCCCTTCTGCTTCAATGGAGGTTGCATCTCTTGATCATCAGACTGTGACATGCCCGTTAGCTTCTGCACCAAAGCCATGAAATGACAAGCTTGTGTATGAATGACTTTCGGTGAATGGGTGTAAATGATAACCGGGTGTCGCTGTTGATGCGTCGTTATAGGGTGGTGGTAATGGCGGTGTTGTTGCTTAAGCGTGGATGATGAAGACGAAGATGATGACGACGATGAAGAGGTTTTGTGGATGGAATGGGAGTCCTTGTTGATCTTCAAAGTTGAAGGACATACACCATTGATCTCCCTCTTGGGCTGTTGATCATCGTTGAATTGAGCTGGACTCATGGTTCAAAATTCTCTAAACAAAACACTTTTTTTTTTTCTTCTTCTTCCTTGTTTTGGTGGTATGAAGAGAGAGAGAGAGAAAAGGAAGGAGTCAGAGATGAATATATATAGGTAGAGGAGGAGATGGTTATTTGGTTCATGTGGGATGTGCCAGCATTAATTCTGACCGTTGACATTTAGAGATGTGTTGTTCAAATTTAAGGGTTTATCGGAAAAACTGTTTAGGGTACCCTATGTGTTATTTGGGGAGCATTTATAGGATTCGGCGGAGTTAGCGAGTGAGCTAGAATCCCACTTCATTCACACACCTTATAGTTCGCTTTTATCACTCAAAAGAAAAAGATATATCAACAAAAAATTCTATCAAATAAATAAATTGATTTTGTCAAAAATATGGTTTGATAAGAATTTTCAAGTTTTATTATTATCTTTAATTATATTAACTACTTTATTATATTACAGGTTAATTTTGAAAATTTGATATATATATATATATGTGTGTGTGTGTGTGTGCGCGCGCGTGCATACATACTAGAGATTAAAGTATGATTTCATAATAATAATATGATTAATATCTCCAATGTGAATTTTGATTTTTTTTTTAAAGAATAAAAATGTGAAGGTGTATTAATACTTTAAGGATTTGTTTTATAAAATGGGTTGAATTAAATAGAAAATAAGTATTTGATGGTTCCATTAAAAGGGAACGTGTATTAAGAATCCCATTATTTTAGAACTGAATAATTCGTGATATGATTGAAAAAATTATATGAATTATATGCTATTTAGTAAGTCATAAAATTTTATATAAATTGAAAGAATATTTATGTAAAATGAAATTTTTATATAAAATGAAAGGTGTTCTAGTATGTATAGTCCATTGTTAGCAAAACGTGATACGTCAAAAAAACGGAACGGAAAAGATACGATTTGATTTTGCAAAATGTAGTAAGAAAAAATGGTCAAATAAACGAAAACGTAAAAAAATACTTTTAATAAATAATTTGTGTTTAATACATATCTTGTTCAAAAAAATGAGCTCGAAAAAATGTCAAATATATATGTATGTGTCTATGTCAGTATCATTTTCTATATATGGATGGTTAATTAACAAAATTCTTGTCTTTTGTTTATCATTGTTCTATTTGAAAAAAAAAGAAAGAAATAAATCTCCTTTTTTAGAGAAATATTAGTTTTTATTGATAATAGAATAGAGGTTTTTTTTTTGGGTAAATTTCACAAACCTAACTTGAGGTTTGGTAAAATACCCAGATATCTCTCCTATCCTTCTCAAAAGTACAAATACATCCCCTCTACTATCTCAATTCGGATATGGACCTCCCCTACACTAACAACGCTAATGGAACTTAATGGAAATCATAAATTTTTACATGTTTTAGACTATTTTGCCCTTCTAGTTAAACCTTCCATACCGCCACCCTCCCACCACCCCCACCCCCACACCCCTACCCCCACACCTCTCACACCACCATTGCCACCACCCCACCACTTGGTGTGAGGGTGTGGTGGTGGTGGTGGTGGTGGTGGTGTGGAAGGTTTAAATACAAGGACAAAATAGTCTAAAACATGTAAAAATTTATAATTTCTGTTAGTGTAGGGGATGTCCATGTCCGAATGGAGTTAGGAGAGGGGATGTATTTGTACTTTTGAGAAGGATAGAGGAGGTATCTGAGTATTATACCAAATCTCAAGGGAGGTTTGTAAAATTTACCCTTTTTTTTTATTGCTCGAATTGATCAGGTTAACTAACTCACACACCCACACGGTAAAGACAGGAATTGATCCCAAGACCTAGGGACAACCCGACCAAACCCTTACCGCTGAATCAAGTGGCACCATCAAATAATATAATAGAGATTTGAGAGATAACAAAGGAGGATACGTTTCCTATAGATAGGGTTCCTTCTTTTTAGTAATTTTTTATTTGAAAAAAAGAAAGAGATAAATCTCAGTTTTTAGATAGACATTAGCTTTTATTATAATATAATAAAAAGAACAAAGAAGAAAATTTAGGATTAAATTTATTTATCATTGTTTATTTTTTTTTTTCAAAAAATAAATAAACGATTTTTAAACGTTTTTTTTTTTTTTTTGCTAGTATGCCGTTTTAAACAGACAATAAAGCACGTTTCTTTGAAGGCGGTTAAAAGGGCATTTTGCTAACAATGGTATAGACTATAATTTGATTCGGTTTAACCAAGACTTCAACTCAAAACCAAATTTATGTAGTTCTGTTTTAGATTTTCAGAACGAAAACCCAACCCAAAAAAATCGAACAGAAGTCGTCAGTTCGATTTTTGGGTTGAATGGATCCAAGCTACAACCCTTAGGCTTCTGCCATTAAGCTGAACGTGGACCAAGTCAGGCTCAGGCACATCTTGCTTTGTATGCATCCCATCCTTGAATGCGGTACTCTTGAGCAGCCTCTGCAGAATTTGCTGCCTTAATAATTCCACGACCCACGATTATGATGTCACTACCTCTATCATGGATGACCTGAAACACCATTTACAAGATACTCAACAGAGCTCATGAAATCTAAAGGATTTATATCATACAAGAAAGCATCTTATTCAATTCTACAGACTTACATTCATTCAAATTTATATAAACAGGGGACATCAAAAAATGACTTGAACATATCAATGGCGTACAAGCCTTCAGCCCATCCAATAGTTTTTTATTTATTTATGAACTAACATCAGTGGCCAGTCTTTAGAGACACCCTACCCTTCAACTTCCAGCGGGAAACCTGAGGTTTGGTGGACCAGAGATGATTTTTTTCACCATAGGAGGTTTAAAGGAATCATTTCAATGTCAAGATATACTTGGGCGATGCTTTGAAAGCGGACCAGATTGGACAGCAGGTTCATGAAACCCATAAAACCTTCACTTTGGGTTCTTGAAATCAAATTGCCTACATAAAAAGGATAGCCATGATGATAAATTTCCCTAGCATGAAACTAAATTTTCTCATCGGTCTCTGCTGAAATAGAAACGTATCGGCAAAAACTTGAAGCCATGTTTATCAGGACACTTTTCTTTACTATTAATGCATCAAACTGGATTTGAGTCGACAATCTTCCTCTTGAATACCTGACGTATTGCATAGAGAATTTTGGTTTCAGATTGGTCTCAGCTTATATAGGAACGTATCATCCAAAACTTGAAGCCATGTTTATCAGGACTTTTTAGTTGCTACTAATGTATCAAACTTGATTTGAGTCGATAATCTTCCTTTTGAGTACCTAACTTTTGTATAGGTTCCAGTATGCCTTCTCTATGTATAGATGGTAATTGTAAAATATGGGCAAACCTCCTGTACATGATCTGCATGCAAAGAATCTAGCCAATATAAAAACAGCTAGCTGTGTCAAAGTGCATTTACAAAACTTATGTGGACTGTCAGTTCCCACAGACGCCAAAATGTTGACACACTCAAATTCATAAAATATAGAGGAACAAAGTAGACATCTAAGAACATGATCCTTTTTTTATAATTCCTCACTTTAGCGAAGCTACCCTCTTCAACTTTAAATTATGCCCCTTTCAAACATATGGCAAAGGGATGGAGATTCCAGACCAACGGAAATCTACCCATCTTCCTAAACATCCAACATTAAAAAAACTTCCTACCAAAGATCTAGGCATCGGCCATAACACTCCAAGCATGTGCAAAAAATGAAAACAAGCATCTCTAGCAAAGGAACAACGAAGAAGCAATCAAGCAAATGGTTCACCAATTTTGCTTTGAAGCTGCACGTAATGCATCTTTCAGGCAGCATGCACTCCCTTTGTATTAATTGGTCAACCATCAAATCTTATCAAGGGCAGCTGTCCACATAAAAAAGCTTTACCTCGGATGGAACTAGGCCTTCCAAATAAGGTATTGTTGCAGTAAAGACCAAGACGAATGAGTTAAAGAAAAAGACCCAATCATATTCAACATTCAACTCATGCTATCATTACCTGAGTCTAACAACTTTGAAATGCTTGGAGGATCCACCTCCCAATCATAAAAGTCTCTCTCTCTCTGAATCCTGGATTCTAAAGATATTGAGGACCCATCTTTCACCAGAATATCCTGAACTTGGCGCCTCTACACTCTCGATGATCGAGAAAAGGGTGGTGTGTAGGCCTCACGCAAAGGAATCTGCTTCACCACAAATCCTCCCAGAAATGGACTTTATTCCCTGCACTAACTTTGATTAAAAAAAAAAAAAACTTTCATAATTGTAGGTGATGGCATTCAAAAGAGAGACGCTATGCAGACCATGGACTTGGCTATTATCCCAATCACCTGAGCTGCTCTGATATTTAGAGCAGATGGCTGATCTTCAAACTTTTCCATTCATTTTCAAATAGCCATAACCACTTTTTTTTTTTGGATGAATAATGAATCCATAACTACTTGCCTCCAAACACTTCGTTGAAAGCTGTAACAAGGGCCTGAGCTTTAAAGCCCCTTGGAACTCGTACTTACAAACTTTTTAAGTTATTGTATGCATATTGTTTAGGCACATTTATTATTTTCTTGGTTTCCCTTTTTGTAGGCTTAAATCTTTGTAGCTCTCATGACTTTTATTACTTCGCTAAATCTTAAAATAAAGATCTTCTCTCTAGCAACATTGTCAACTTCATCACTCCTTTTTTGGACCGGATTTCCCTTTAGATTCTCACGAGGCATATTTTCCATCTTTAGATACAGTTGGCAATTGAGATTTGGGGAGTCTACACTTTTAAATCTCATGTCACCTTCCTTTTAATCTATGAAACAGCCACACTTTATCATGTTAGACTCCATCTTATCCCCGAGACATTTTAGTCATGATTTCCCTTTCACCATTTCTTAATGCAAATCTCCATCTCCATAAGTCAGCCTATATGGCATAGTGAGACTCTCATTAGACACTTTATTCCAGAGATGCTTTAGTCATGATTTCCCCTTTTTCCGTTTTTTAACACAAATCTCCGTCTCCATAAATTAACCTATATAGCATAGTGAGACATTCTCACTACATGCTGCAAACACATTCATCCTAAAAATGAAACAATTGAAGTCACTCCAATTTCATCCACTTAACAAGGTCACCAAGCTTTCAACTCTTGTATGAAGATGTGCTTGCTAATGCGGAAATGTAAGCCGTTGCAAACTCAATATACACTTTGTCCATCTATTTTCTACCTCCATAGCCTTTACTATCCTTTCCTATGTGGCCATTTAAATCATTATCTACAAATATTATTCATCCTCGATTTTTTTTTTAAAATCAATCCATTCCTTTCCTCCCAAAACTGTTTATTAATGTTTATTTTTTTTTTTTTTGATAATTAACAACATTTCATTAATCATCAAATTGGAAAAATACAAGAACTGTACATAAGAAAATCACGAACTGTGATCTAAACAGAAAAACAAAAAGCAAAACAAAACTATATCCAATTCTAACTTAACATCTCAAATCCTCATTAGGAAGTCCTGAAACAAAAGTGACTCTAGCAACCCCACTTCTGGCCCACTTGTCTGCCTCAGAATTAGTAGATCTGAGGTCATGAAAAATAGAAATCCGCATGCTATGGGTCAAGAATCTCGTCAACCTTACAAGATGCATATACCTCCAAGGATAAACAAAATTTGAACCCATCCAAGAGATAACTGAGAATGAATCCCCTTCTACCTGAATATCTTCCAAATTTAGGGTGCATAAATACTAACAAAGTTAATAATCCCTTATCTCAAAACTAATTTAATATTTGTTAGCCTAATACTAGTTGCTTAACACCAATAACTTTAACTCTTATCTATTATTCTTCCCACACACTACATATTAGGGCAGGATCGGTCTATTATTCTTCTCACACACTACATATTAGGACCCGAATGGTCTATTATTCTTCCCACACACTACATATTAGGGCCCGAATGGTCTATTATTCTTCCCACACACTACATATTAGGGCCCGATTGGTTGGGAGAATTGGAGCTGGAATTGATTCTAGTTCCAGCATTTGGGAGCACGTAAGAAATTGGAAATCAAAATCCACTACCCAATTCTACGGAATTTGATTTTGCCTAATTTAAAAAGGGACCGGACCAATCAATTCTACGGAATTCGATTGGCTCCCTCCCTTCCTCCCCCCCGCCCCGAGCACACAGAACCACCTGAGGAACCCCTTGATTCCAAATGGGTTTTGGAAGTGAAAAAAATAGAAATATGAAAAGGAAACCGAACAAGGTTGCCACTATATTAGAAATAACATCTTGCATTGCTAATGTAAATTATAAAGTTAAAACCAAGTTGAGTGTTAGGGATAAGCACAATTACTATAAACATCAGCACAATCTCTAGAACCATTGCTAATGTAAATTATAAAGTTAAAACCAAGTTGAGTGTTAGAGAGAAGCACATTTACTATAAACATCAGCAAAATCTGTAGAACCCAATGCACTAATCATCTTAACATTTAACTCAAAGAGCAAAGAAAAGTGAAAAAAATTAATCAATCAGCTTAAATTACAAAGAGAGACAACTATCAGAAACACCCAGAGTGCCTTTGTGAGCTTGAACAACAGATTTGTACGAAGTGCCCAAGGGGAAACCCAGATAAGTAGAAGGAAGAGATCCCGCCTTGCAGCCCAGCCACCTTGCTAATCGATTCAGATTGGTAACCTCCCCAACCCCTATCAATTTAGACTTGACCAGATTGATATGAAGGCCTGAAACTGCTTAAAAACACAGAAAAACACATCTTAACGACCTCAAATCCATCTGGCTGGCTCTGCAGAAAATTAATGTATCATCGGCAAATTGTAAATGTAAATGAGTCCCAACTCCTCCATACGATCAATCATTCTACCAAGACTCTCCACCACCAGAAGAAATAAGAAGGAAGAAAGGGGATCGCCTTGTCTTATCCCTCTAGAGCTATTAAAAAAAACCACTGGTAAGCCATTAACCAAAATAGAGAGACCAGGGGTAGATATGCAATACTTAATCCAGGAGATCCACCTAGCTCCAAAGCCCATTCTTTCCAAGCTGTAAATTAGAAAATTCCAGTTCACATGATCATACGCCTTCTCTAAATCCACCTGACAAATCAAAGCCTTATCCTTCTTCTTCAAGACGGAATCGATACACTCGTTAGCAATCAGCACCACATCCAAAATCTGTCTCCCCTTCACAAAGGCACTCTGGGTGTTTCTGATAAGTCTCGCAATCACCTTCTTGAGCCTGTTGGACAGAACTTTTGCTAAAATTTTGTACAAGCTCCCAACAAGACTGATCGGGCAGAAGATATACTTGCTGTCAAATTTCCAGTGGTGGCGGCAATAGTTTCTAATACTAATGCTTGGGTGATTGACTATCTGTTTGTTGAAGGAGATGGGACCTGAGTTTTAGGAGGAATGTTTTTGACTGGGAGGTAGAGGAGGTGGTCAGTTTATTGGGTCACAT